>OY829540.1:65852366-66243696 GCA_963691705.1 Viola odorata
GATCACAATTACCTAAAAGGGCATTCCCCTAATCACATATTATCAATGACCTAATACAATACTCCGTCCAAATTCTTTTAAATGATGTTTTTGCAGTTTTGTAAATGCTTTATAATTAATTTATTTAATATAAAGAAGAAAGAAGAGTGTTTATTGGTCGGTTTATTTAATATAGAAAAGAGAGATAATTTTTTAATATTAAAAATACTCTCACCAATTATTATCTTAATTCCGTGACCAGCTTCAAAACGTCATTTTTTTTAAAAATCGAAAAGAGTAGATTTCAATCGCCCAAATTATCTCTTGATCCTACCCCCACTTTGTAAACTTCCATTTTTTTTCTTAAAAAAAACTTATTACAAAAGGGTCCCATTCAATACTAATTGTCCCAAATTTTAATGGCTCACAATTTTTCATTATATACTTTTAATTTATTTATTTTCATATTAATATTTGAAGTTATATAGTTCAATTAATTAATACATGCCGTCTTTATAACATAAATAATGAGTTCTATTGTTGAAATTGTGATAATAATTAATGATATAATCAATTCTTTTTTATAAAATAAATAAATAAATATATTCACAAGCTAAGAAAATGAATTGGATAAAAGAAAAAGGGGTATATTTCCCTTATTGCTTTGTGATTGCTGTCACTTTTCTTTCTCCTTTTCCGGACTCCTGGACTGGTACATGAACTGGGCATCGATCACTTGCATAAGTACCAAACCCTACTCTAATTTAATAGTCTATAGTAATTATTTTCGGTCATGAAATTTTTTATGCTTAAAGTATCATACTTTATTTTATTTAATTAAAGTATAATACTTTATTTTATTTAATATAAGTAGGACAATTTTATTTAATACTCCATATGAAGCGTCGTGATCACTATTCTAAACAACTGTTAGTGTTTGCATAAGTACCAAACCCTAGTTTCATAAAGGAGGAAAAGGACGAATCATATATAGGCAAAAAGAAAGGTTCTCATTTTAAAATAAAAGAATAATATATTATAAAATTGGACATGCACTAATTGGTTAAAAATGTTATTATTAAATAATTCATTCTATTTTTCCTCGGCGACATTAGTTACAAAATTAGGGTTGCATGATCTAAAATGTTTTTAAAATTTTATCCCTTAATTAAGAACCGCTAAAAATAATAATTAATTTAATGTTCGAATGAATTTTTTACCGAGCACATTAGGTCAGAATTAGTTAAAGAGAAAAATGTTAAATACTTTAATTAGAAAATCTCGTTTAACTATAATTAAAATCATTAACAATGGATCACTTTAATACTCCCATATTACAAAATTCATGATAAAGAGTGTAATGACCACAAGACATTTCCAAACTCATGAGTTGGTAAATTACTCCGTAGAAATTTGAATTTGAATCTTATCCTCGTAAATTAGAAAGAAAAGAAAAAAACTGATATGAACAAAAGAGCAGCTTCAAGAATAGCGAGCAAAATAAGAAAAACTTCCTTAAGCACCAACTCAAGAATATGGTTAAGTGGGAAAACCTCCGATGGATGTGAACGCAAACGAGTGGGATTACTTTTGGCCATGGCTACAGTCCCACGAAACAATCTTTTTCTTCACACAACTAACTATATAGTAATAGTCTAGAGAGGGCCACGTAAGATCACAACCTTACAAAGTCCTAACAAACATATCTCCTTCTTTAACCCCTCAAATATTGCAGCACTTGCCACCTTAATTATTCAGACAGATCATGTATGATCTTCAACTGATCTTATAAACATAAAATATTGTATTTTGTCTGTAATAATGTTTCCTTTACACCAAGGAGATGAGCTCTTCTTCAAGATCCCATCTTGTAACTACCCTGTCCCTAATCCTAATCCCAATCCTAATCCCCACCAACACCACAATATCCCACAAGACCTGATTCTGTACCCTCCTCTTCTTCCTCCTCTTCCTGCTTCTCTACCAGCTGCCACTCATGATCTTGATCATATGATAACCATGGGATCGAAAAGTGATCATACCCAAATTCATGATCATAACCATGGAAATATTAACAAGACCACCAAGAAGATGATGCATAGAGAAGTTGAACGCCAAAGAAGGCAAGAAATGGCCACCCTTCACTCCTCTCTCCGATCCCTACTCCCTCTTCAATTCATCAAGGTACCAAAAGGCAAGGTCCTACTACATATATAGGAAACTCACTTCCTTAATCCTCTCACTATTTTTTGTTTCATTACATAATTAGAATTTCGAAGTTAAGAGACTCAAATTCGAGAGCTAACTGATCCTTTTAGCTTTGCAGAAAGTACAATTAAGCTACAAGCTAGTTTGGTTATTTTAGAAAAGTAAACTAGGGTTATAGCTAAAATGGTTTTGATATCATGTTTTGTGTTTGGTTAATTATTAGGGGAAGCGCTCGATATCAGATCACACGAACGAGGCGGTGAATTATATAAAGCATTTGCAGATGAAGATCAAAGAGCTTGCTAGTAAGAGAGATGAGCTAAAAGGGTTGTCCTCCATAAATAGTAGTATTGGATTAAAAAGACAAGTGAGTAGTTCAAGCAACTCTTCGAATCAGTACAGTTCAAGTAGTTCGATAATAATCCAGCCATGTTTAGGCGGTTTCGAGATTGTGTTAAGTACCGGGTTAGGGGAGGAAGGATTTCCCCTATCAAGATTGCTGCGACTACTGCTACAAGAAGGGATCTCAGTTGTTAATTGTGTTTCCAGTACAAGAGTAAACCAAAAGCTTCTTCATACCATCCAAGCACAGGTCATTATATCAGTTTCAGTTTTTTTTTTTTGAATAAGCGGAAGATTTATTAATAGTCATGAATATCAATATCAGTTTCAGTTAATTTTAATAGTAATGACTTGTTAATTAGTTACTTTCATTGTGGTTTGTTTATATTGATTTGTTATCATGTGCAGGTCAACGATCCAACATGCGTAAATCTGTCCCGTCTGCAGCAGAAATTAGACAAACATGTGTCTACTAGTGTTGCAGCTGATTCTTGATATCAATAGCAAGCACCTGATGATCAATTGTATGAGAATATGTTGTAGTCTATATGAGGATTATGGGGGAAATCCTTTGATCTGCATTTTGAGAAGCAATTAATAGCTAGAGGAAATAACACAGTAAATCTCTCTATTTATGTTCTCGAGACATTGAGTCCCTCTACTCGCAATTCGTGACACTTTAGGCCCTTCTTGTTGATGTGTCATCATCTGATTAGCAAAAAAAGGTAAAAATGAGGGGATTGTCTCACCAATCAACATGAAGGATTTCAAGTGTCACCAGAATAAGAGTAGAGGGATTCAATATTTCAGGAACATAAATAGAGGAACCCAATGTGTCATTTCCAACTAAGTGAAGGGACTTACAGTCTAATTTAACTATGTATATGCATGCATGTTTGCTTAGTTGAGGTCACTTTAATTAGTTCCATGTATATTGACTTCTTGCCTTAGAAGTTTGAATGTCCAAAATATAAATCTCATGATCACTAAATCTTTCCATAATTAGTTCTTTTGTCGTTTACCAAATGAGCTTGTACCGGGTTAGGGGAGGAAGGATTTCCCCTATCAATATTGCTGCGACTACTGCTACAATAAGGGATCTCAGTTGTTGATTGTGTTTCCAGTAGTAAACCAAAAGCTTCTTCATACCATCCAAGCACAGTTCATTATATCAGTTTCAGTTAATTTTAACAGTGATGACTTGTTAATTAGTTACTTTCATTGTGGATTGGTTGTAAAGCATTTATAATGACTGATATATATGATGCTCCACCAACCGGCAGAAATGAGGTATATGTACAAAATTACTGGCCACTTGAGAGAATCTGTATCTGTTTTACAAGGATATTGTGCCAACTAAGAGAGAATCTGTATCTAAATTTATAATTATGTTAATTAAAACATTTTTCTATACTACCAGCTTGTTGCATAATTGCCATGCATTTTCATTTGCTTCAAGATTTAAGGGTTACAAGAGTTAAATAATGACACATGTTCATGTGTTGCATATGCAATCTCCAATCCAGCGGCGGAGCCAGGATTCGATGATTGGGGGGGCGAGATTAGTAATGGATCCAGGATTTGTATTCAGGGGATGCGGGGGTTCGGGGGCAGCGCCCTCGAAATTTTTTTCTGTGAGTATTTTAAAGAGAAGGCAAATGAGCTGAACGAAAAATTGAAAAAATGCTTAAGAATATTTGTATCCGTCGCTAAATAACAAATATTTAGATAAACTTAACAAAAAGTTAAATAAGAAGACTATCTTGCCGGCACTGATGGTTTGCTCATCTAGTATCACGTTTGAATTGGCACCGACCTTCGATAAATTGCAGGTAATGTTGCATTTTTTGCCGTTGGATTTATGGTTCTTCGTTAGTTTCATGCTCTAAGTTTGATATGGTTTAAGTTAAAATTGATTCTGTGAATATATTTAGTTTCACTTTTTAAGTTGGATATACTATTTGTTAGATTTGAAGTTTTATAATTGGATAAAGAGCACGAGTTAATAACCATAACTAATCATCTTGCAGAGAATGATTTTATTGTAATGGTGGATGTTAAACTGTTAGTATTTATTCCACTGTATGAACTATTTTTTTTTTTTTTTACTACTGACATATATTAAAAAAAAATTATTAAAAAGTATGGGGTGGCCATAGCTCCCTCTAGTCCCCACGTAGCTCCGCCATTGCTCCAATCTGATTCATGATAGTATTATCGGTACATGCATGCATACTTCCGTATATCCTATTCTTTGCTCCTTCAATATATTCCTGATTATATATATAAATAAAAACATAAATGTGAGATCTCTGTGGAGTTGATCCCACCACTTATGTGAACGAACGGAGTGACATGGAAAAAAGTACTCCCTCCGAAATTTTTTACTTGTCTCTTTGCTACAGTAATAAAAAGTAGCTTAAAGACCAAAAAGTCAAGTAATTGCTACAGTAACAAAAACAGCAAAGAGTCAACTAAAAAATTCCAGAGGGAGTAGTATATAATTTCTGAAAACAAAGAAGCTCAAAAAGATCTGGTGTGGATAGAGTTTGTGAGGAACTCAGATGGTCTCATCCTGGGGATGTTCTCATGTCCCATTGTCATTATCGAGTCAAACGCAACAGAGGTAAGCAGTTAGAAAGGCTCTGGAGTTGTCATCCTCCTTGGATTGCACAAAAGATGTTCAGTTAATCGTGGAATTAGACTCTAGAAATGCCCTGCATTGGATTAAAGTCCTGCAAGATAGGCCTTGGAAAATACTAGCTACCTGAACTCAGAACCAGTAATTGATTCCATCTGTTCAGATCGCAATCCCCCAGTTTTGTTGTGCAACCAAGGCGTGAAGCAAAACACTTCGCAGATGCACTTGCGAGACAAGGATCGTCAAGGGTTTCTGATTTCATTGCTTGGTTGTGGAGCTAGTTCAGGTTTTTTTGCTTCTTTCCTTCGCAGCAGAAGCTTTATGTTTTTCTTCAGCTCACTTTCTTCTTTAAACCCTTGTACTTCCCTTCGAGGCCAGTCCTCCTTTTATTTAATAAAACTCCCGATTATTAAACAAAAAAGCTTAAAAAGATAGTAATATTTTTAACCAAAAATTATATCGCACTTCAGTGTTCCATCTAAACACGCTTAATTAGATCGCTCAACCAATAAGCTGGTTATATGTCACCTAATTATTTTATGGTTTATCCTACCACTAAGTAGGTGGATAATATTTTCAAAACTTGAAAACTATCTTATATGTAACCTCGCTATTAACTGAGCGATCTAACTAACTAGCTAGGTGTGCCCAGAGTACCATATAATTGCTCCTTTTTTTATTAGCTTCAATAATTAATTGGAGAATCTTAATTAATTAATTGATGTTTATAACTACAAAAGAAATAATTAAATCCGCCAATTCGTGTGCATCATATTCCTAATTAATTACTTTTTTGTTTGTTTGTAAGCCTAATTAAGTACTCCGTTCATTGCAACATACGGATGGCACAAAATCAGACTACAAAATGGAAGGAGCGGTACTTTTGAGAAGAGCAAAAGATACGAAGACAGCTAACCTGATCTTCATCAAATTTATAATCCTTATCCCAGGCAACTTGTCCGAAAGTCATATGGAACTCTCCCCGTGTAATAAGTCTAAGTACATTATTCCCAAAGATCTCCAAATTAAAAGAGATCGTATATATACAACTACCAAACTAAAGTTGTTTGGGACTGAATTGCTCGTATATATACAACTACCAAACTAGCCACACGAATGGTAAGTGCCCCATGAATGATTTCCAGTTATGAGGGAGAATTTTCTATCTTTTTAGATCATGTTCGGTTCGAGTTTGTAGTAGTTGACACTCAATGTGCTAACCTGATATCGGATAATATTGACAATAAAAAAATATATTTCGTGTAATTTTTTTTAAAGACCAATAGGTATGTCAGGTAGTCATCGTTTAAAAAAATTATAACTTGTAAGTGAGACGAAAGGGGAATACTATTCTCTTTTTTTTCTCAATACTATTGGTATGAGGTTACTACATTAATTGAATGACAACTATTCTAAATTTAAGTCGAGTAGAATCTTAAAAGACGACAATGCACTTCTTTATAAATTTTAATATAACTATATATCCATCATTTGAAACTAAATTTTTTGGTTAAACTAAAACAATCTCTTGATAATTGATCTACATACGTGGTTGTGGTTGTGAATATTACTTTCTTAGATTAGATGTCTGCCCCGGCCCCGAGAAGTTCGAGCATATGAAAATGATTTCGTACACAATGTGAAATACCTATAATAGAGTGGGATGATTAATCTTACACATTGTCCAATTCTCATTAATTTTTTATACATATATCCTTTAATTTGTTTCTCCCCTCGTTTCCTAACCACCTCATCATCTTTTTCTTTGGAGGAGAGCAAGAAAAACAAAAGTAGGCGCAGTAAAAGAAACCGACATGTTGGTCCACCAAATGTGAATGCCCTATAGCTGCAATTTCTTCAGTAACATAACAATAACAGTATGAAGAGAGAGAGCCCTAGAAAAGAAAGATTCAACTCATGTTTTCTCTCACTTTGACTTCAACTTAAGCAGATCTCACAAGATCACATTCATTCATTCTTTCTTTCTTTCTTTCTTTCTTTCTTTCTTTCTTCCTTTCTAGCTAGAACTCAAATATTATTATTGAGCTAGCACCAACATTTGATAATTCAATGAATGATCCCTTCCAACAAAGTGATGATTTTTGGAATCAAATCTATTCCTATCCCTACCAAGAAGATCTTCTTCAAGATGAGCTGCTTATCTTGGATCAAGATGCTTCACTCGAACAAATTAGTACTAAACCTTCCACCATAAATGAACATAAAACAATATCTTCTTCAAGCACTACTCCTCTTCCTCCTCCTCCTGCAGGTGGTACTTCTATTAATGATCATGGAAATAATACTAACGTTTCTACGGAAGACAAGAAATTCATGAGGAAGGAGATCGAACGGCAACGAAGGCAACACATGTCCACTCTTCACTCATCACTTCGATCTCTTCTCCCTGTTGAATACATCAAGGTCAAGAATATTATCACTTTTTGTGTCAGTTGTTTTATATTTCACTTACTATTTCTTTGATATTATTGGATTTTAGAGTTTCATTTTTATGGGTTTTCCTTTTAGCATGGAAAGAACCACCCCTTTATTGCCCTACCGGAATAGTAGAAGATACATGCAGAGCTAGAAAAAGGAGAGTATAATACATAAATAAATAACTATTGAGCTTGTTATATTTTTGGTTTAATTTGCAGGGAAAGCGCTCAATATCAGATCACATGAATGAGGCTGTGAATTACATAAAGCAACTAAAGACCAACATCAAAGAACTAAGTGTCAAGAGAGAGAAGCTGAAAAAGAAGTTGGAACGTTCGAGTGGGGTTGAAATTAGTAATCCAGACAACAATAATTTGATGGTCAGTCCTTGGCTGGGGACCGGAGTGGAGATTGTAATGAGTAGAGGCCCAGCTGATCAAGAGTCAGGGTTTCTTCTTTCGAGGGTTTTACATGCAGTTTTTGAAGAAGGATTTGAGGTTGTAAGTTTTGTTTCCACCAGAAAAAATGAAAGGTTGTACGACACTATTCAATGCCAGGTATGTATAATAGTACTCTTTCAGAAAAGAAAAGAAAAACTATCCTTTGGAAGTAAATAACTGGATCTCGAGTTGAGTCTCTAGACTTACTTTCTTATCCCGAAAAGAATAATTAGTGTTTCATGTTTAGTTAAAAGAAGATTTGCTTATTGTTTGTCTCCATGCGGCATATAGATCATTTTGGCCTTCAATTGTTTAGCGTTTCTTTTCTTCTTGCAGGCTGGTAGTCTGGCTAGGATTGATGCAGCTAGGTTGCAACAAAAACTGTACGATGTCATCTCAACAACAAGATAGCTTAACTAGCGGCTATACGGATATTCATGTAGGCATCGCCTTGAAATGGGTTAAATTATACTGTATGTCATTTTATTTAACCGAAAATGACACATTGGGTCTCTCTATTTATGTTTTTGACACATTGAGTCCTTCTACTCTTAATCAGGTGACACTTTAGGTCTCAGGTAACACTTTAGGTCTCTCTTGATGATGTGTCATCATCTGATTAGTAAAAGAGAGAAAAAAAGGGGATTGTCTCACCAATCAGATGATGACACATCAATATAAGTAGTTGTGTGTTTATTCTGATGAACATCTCTATCTAATTGTGTGTTTTTAGACAGAAATACTACCGATTGATTGTAGGCTATTTTCTCCCCATTATGCAGTAAGTGATAATCTGGAGGTAAAGAAGAAAAAAGTAGCTGAAAAGGAACCAAAAGGGAATGCCAGTGTAGAAAAGCTAAGTCCAGGTCTGAAATAAGGCAACTAAACAACGGCGCATCAAGCAGAGAAAGCCGGAGTAACAAAGTTGGAAGAGGATAAGGATGTTGTGTTTCTGTAAGACTCTGAAACCTCTGGATTGTCTCTATCTTAATGTTAATTTTATCTACAGATGTCATAGACAATTTAGATTAGGATTCTAGGAGAAAATATAAAGAGAAAAATAGTATTTATCTCCTCCCTTAATTTTCTAAAAGGACATCTTGGATTTTACCTTTGGTTTTTTGGCACTTGTATTTTTCTAGAACTAACTCGGTTGTTTTCTTAATTAAGCCGCCAAATTTCTTTTATACAATCTCTTGATTTCAATTTTTATTCGTTATGTTTATGTCGAACTAAACGCTCAATTTATAGTGAAGGTAATTAAAATTTACTCCCTCCGTCCTTAAATATAGGACGTTTTGGGTGTAGTCACGGTTCTTAAGGTAATGATTAGTTCGAAGAAAATGAGACACTTATGACTATACTACCCCTGATACTTTTCAGTATTTCCAATCATCTTTCTTACCACTCATCACCATCAACACCCTAGCACCATCTTTTTTTTTCATTGCCATCTTCATCACCATTCAACAATTCAACACCAACTTTCTCCATTATCATCTTCATCTTTAACAGACACCACCACCAGTATTTCACCAACACCTCCCCAACCTCCTCCTCATCTCCACAACCGTCAACTCCTTTGCCCCCTGAGCAACAACACCTAGAGATATCAATTTTGCCCGCGGATATTAATATACGTCCAATACCCGCAATTGTGGGTGGATATTACTCGCATATTGTGGGTATTTTGCGGGTATGGATGTGAGAATGGATAGTGCTTATCCGCTTCAATACCCGCACTAAATACCCGCAATATATATATATAATATTTTAATATATAATTAATTCAATTGATTTAGTAACTTTTTATTTTCATATTATACTTTTTAGTCATTTTCTAATCAATTAAGAAAACCTAAAATATATGTATTTATTATTTCCCGTTATCTATATGGACGGAAATTTGGAAATAACTAATTGAAAGGTTAATTGTTTTGAAAAAAGGTATAAGGGTTAAATGCATTAAATTATAGGTTAAGGGTTTTTTGTGTTTGGTTAATAGTTCACGACAGGTTTTACTATATTACCCAAATAATAATAAAAGTGGCTAAAAAATAATTTTAAATATTTACATTTCTTTTTACACATCGCTGATCGCGCGTCGAACACGTCAAATATAAGAGTGAAATAAGTATGGAAATGGGGGTAGAAATACAACTTATCATTGTCTACAAGGGTTTGTAGATTGTGGTAAGAGGGTTGGTCCACAGAGACTTCTAGGGAATTGTAGATCTTGATTGACTTCCTCGTCACTGAATTTGGTTGGTTGAATCTGAAAATAAAGACAAAAACAGAAAGAAATAAAATAGTTCAAAACTGTATTGGCCAAAGGCTTGGCCTAGACAGGGGTCAAGATTGAAATAAATCAAGTAAAAGGGAATTCCAGGTAAGGGCGATATGAGAGCTTCTGTTCTTATGCTTCGATCATAGACTCAAGGATATTCATCTCTTCGTTCATAGTACTGCTATAGAGTGGAGGTGCTCCTGTTCACTCTTGTCTTCCCTCCTCTTCAAATTACCTGGCGGGTGCTCCCTTTCCTGATAATCCTAGCCAAGGGACACCTTGCTAGTTAAAGGGTTTATCCGTTTGACTGTTGTCTTGAATGGTTGTTCGCTTCCTCAATGGTATAGGGGAAGACAGTACCTAGGCCAAGGTGTCTCCCTATGGAAACCCTAGGTTGTCAATCTGCTCTTGACCTAGATTACTTATTTCTTCTAGTCTGGCGCGAGACTAGTCACCTACTTCGCCTAGCCGACGGGTGCTCCCTTTCCTTCTAGGCTGGTTGCAACTCTTCTCTACTAGGGTACAAGAATGGCCAACTCTTGTCTCTAGTGAGTAAGCGATAAATTAAGTTCAAGAAATAAATAAATACGAGAGAAGAGATTATTAAGTACGGTTTGATCTCACGAATGCATATGAACTTCAGCTCATCAACCCTTACCAAGAACAAGTGTTTAGCTACTCATACTCATGAATGAATGATAAAAATATTTAATTGCATAAAATAAATCCGTGAATTAAATTCACGGAGCAAAGTAATTTTTTTCAATGGTGGGAAAAGAAAAAGAGGCGTAGAAGAGAGGAGACCCAGAGAGGAGAACGAGTTCAGCTATAAGTAAGCTAAAACTCCTATGTCCTTCCCCAACTCAATCTCCTAAATAATCTCCTAAATAGTCTCCTAATTAATCCCCTAAATAAATTATCCTGATTTGTTTTGAATAAAAATAGGAATTTAAAATATACAAAGATGGAAGGAGATCCTTAATAGGATTCTTAAATAAATATCTTCTTGATCCTTCTCTTTCTTGCTGGACAGCTGTGATTTGCCAGCTCGCAAGGCCCAACGCTGCTGTTCATGATTCCTTTCTAGCGAATCAGTCTTGGTCGGAGTCTTGGCCAAGACGATCTGGCTTTGTATGCGGAGGTGTCTTAGCCAAAGTCTAGGCCAAGACTGGGAAAAATCAGCTTCTGCTTTCCACATCAGAATCTTTAATACTTTGCCATCAGACCAGAACTGCAAGGAATGTGGGAAATCAGGGATAAATCAGTAGGTTTACTATCCAAATAAACAAGTAAATGGACAATAAAATATGATGAAATGCAATGCAATCAAATTCCCCACACTTAAACTATGCTTGCCCCCAAGCATACAGACTCAAAGACTCAAAAATAAAAATAAAAACACAACAAAACAGAACAGACACCATGACCCCCAGAGTTCTCCTTTCGGCTGCTCACCTCACCACTGAATTCACCAAGACACTTCCCCAAGCGACCCAATGCTAGACTAACAAGGACAAATCAATACCCTAAACAAACCTCATCCAAATGGTATCAAGACATCCTGCAAGAATTGAATTTATAATGTATAGGGGTCTAAACTCACCATAGATTTGAGTCCCACCGAGTGCTATTCTATCCAATGGTGCCTAAAGACTAGTGCCATTTAAATCATTTTCAGCAGATTTATTCTCTCTTTTTTCTCTATGTCCTTTGTATTTTTACAGACATATGCATCATCATTTTTTTCTATGCCCTATGTATTTTTACAAGCATATGCATATAGACAGAGCTTGTTCTTTTTAGGCACCTAGAACTTCCACCTTTGCTATATTCTTGATCGCGCGTCGAACACGTCAAATATAATAGTGAAATAGATATGGAATTGGGGGTAGAAATACAACTTATCACTGTCTACAAGAGTTTGTAGATGATGGTAAGAGGATCGTCCACAGAGACCTCTAGGAAATGTAATTCTTGGGTTGACTTCCTCGTCACTGAGTTTTGATTGGGTGGAATCTGAAACTGAAGACAAAACGGAAAGAAGTGAAAACAGTTTAAAATAGTATTGGCCAAAGTCTTGGTCAAGACTGGGGTCAAGATTGTCGTAAATCCGATTAAAGGAAATTCCAGGTAAGGGCGATGTGAGAGCTTTGTTCTTATGCTTCGATCATGGAATCAAATATATTCATCTCTTTGCTTATAGTACTACTATAGAGTGGAGGTGCTCCTGTTCACTCCTGTCTTCCCTCCTCTTCAAATTACCTGGCGGGTGCTCCCTTTCCTGATAATCCTAGCCAAGGGACACCTTGCTGGTTAAAGGGTTTATCCGTTTGACTGCTGTCTTGAATGGCTGTTCGCTTCCTCAATGGTATAGGGGAAGACAGTACCTAGGCCAAGGTATCTCCCTATGGAGATCCTAGGTTGTCAATCTGGTCTCGACCTAGATTGCTTATTTCTTCTAGTCTAGCTCGAGACTAGTTGCCTACTTTGTCTAGCCGACGGGTGCTCCCTTTCCGTCTAGACCGGCTACAACTCTTCTCTACTAGAGTGCAAGGATGATCAAACCTTGTCTCTAGTGAGTAAGCGATGAATTAAGCTTAAGAAATAAATAAATACAAGTAAAGAGATTATAACGCACAGTTTAATCTCACGAATGCATAAGAACTTTAGCTCATCAACCCTTACCAAGAATTGGTGCTTAGCTAATCATACTCATAATTAAAAAGACAATATATATTTTTGCATAAATAATAAATCCGAGATTTTAAATAAAATCCGGAGCAAGGTTTTACAGTGTCGAAAAAGAAAAGAGAAGAAGAAGGTCGGAATCCGATTGCGGACAGAGGAGGAACAATGTTTGGCTAAATAGCCCTAAAACTCCTCTGTCCTACTTCAACTAAACTTCCTAGAAAATCTCTAAAAAGATTGTAACAATAAATTGTTTGAAATTGGAAATAAGATCGCAAATACAAAAGAGGGAGATCCCTTAGGATTCTTCATAAGATAGGCTTCAGATCCCTCTGGATTTGCGAATAGAAGCGGTCTGCCAGCAGCCAAGGCCCACGCGAAGCGAAGCCCAAAAGGGGTGCCAACGCTACTTCTCAACTGACTTGTATCGCGAAAAGAGTCTTGGCAGAAGTCTAGGCCAAGACGATCTGACTGGTGTGCTGCTTGAGATGCGAATGTGTCTTGGCCGAAGTCTAGGCCAAGACTAGGAAAATCAGCTTCAGCCATCCAAAACAGAAACTTTAATGTTCTGCCAACAGACCAGAACTGCAAAGAAAAGGGGAAATCGAAGGTAATTCAGTAGGTTTACTGTCCAAATAAACTAGTAAATGGACAATAAAATATGATGAAATGCAATGCAATCAAATTCCCCACACTTAAACTATGCTTGCCCCCAAGCATACAGACTCAAAGACTAAAAAATAAAAACATAACAAAACAAAACAAACACCCTGAACCCCTCGGACTTTCTTAATTTCAGACTGCTTACTCCTTCACTGGGTCTGCCAAGACACTTCACTAAGATATCCAATGCTAGAATAACAAGGAATAATCAATACCCCAAACATCCACCTTCCACATGGTATCAAGACACCCCACTAGAGTAGATTGATAAGGTGTAGGGCAACAAAGTTCATTAAAATTTGAGTCCCACCGAGTGTCGTCTATCCAAAAGTGCCTGAAGACGGGTGTCATTTAAATCACTTTGACAGATTTTTCTATTTTTCTTCTTTTATTTTCTTTTATGTCCTAGCAATTTTTTTCTTTGACAAATCAAGTGTCCTATGTATTTTTACAGACACGGCACATAGACAGAGCTTGTCCTTTTCTGCGGGGACTTCCACCTTTGCTATGTCTGCCCTATGACGTTCTAACACCTTTAT
Source organism: Viola odorata (assembly GCA_963691705.1). Taxonomy (NCBI): domain Eukaryota; kingdom Viridiplantae; phylum Streptophyta; class Magnoliopsida; order Malpighiales; family Violaceae; genus Viola; species Viola odorata. The sequence goes on from OY829540.1 coordinate 65,866,593, forward strand.
TTGTCTCACACTACAGCAGATAGAACGACACACTCAAATCAGCAAGACCCCATCACCCTAGAAGAGTTAAGGTTCTAGCTAAGCGTCCTTACGACCATATGGATGGTTAATGTTTGGGAAACATTAGATAATATGCCCCTAAGGCATTGATCATTTACGCTCATTTGCTTCTCTGTTACTAAAGCATTGTATCCCCTAGAGAAGTGTCTACGTGCAGTCCCACCGAAAGACTAAACAATCTAAGCAAGAAAACAGGGGTTCGGATGTGCACTCACAAAACAGACTCAAAACATGCAGAAAAATACCAATAAAAATCATGCAATTTGACAGACTTTAAGCTGGACAAACTGACTTAAAGAAAACAAAAAATTAAAACACACAAAATTGACTCAATATTCACAATAACCGTTCAATATTCACACAAAAAAAACAAAAATACAAGACATATAATCATCCTCCCCACACTTAAAAGACACAATGTCCTCATTGTATGGAGAGACAAAAAATAAAAGACATAACAGAAAAATAAAAGGAAGGACAGAAACGACCTGGGGGCAGAGGCAACTCAAGTTGCAGGGGTCGGGGGATCTTGGCCTGAAGCTTGGCCTAGATCAGGGGCAGGAGGGTTGGTTGACTTTGGATCTCTTGGAGCAGGAGGAGGCATGGACTGATGGGGTGGCTTGGCGGGCTGTGCTGCAGGCTCATCTTCCTCATCGGATGACTCCGAATCACTCTCGGAGCTCAAGTTGTCGTATAGAGCCTTGAGGATCGTCATGTGGCCCTGCAGATGTTGATAGACATGGAGAACGTTGGTCCTGGTGAGTTTCATCTGCTCGAGGAGGACATCTTGCCGGTCATTAAGTATTTTGGCCCAACGAGGCACCGCCGCACTGGTGGATGGTTGAGTCTGGTCTTGGCCCTTGTCTTGGCCAAGACGATCCAGGATGATCTTCTGCTGCTCAAGGATGAGCAGCTGGCGAGCTTGGAATTCTCTGGCCCACTCTGGAGGCTCGTTGATGTTGCTGGCTGGGGGGTCTTGGCCTAGATCAGCTGCAGCATCAGGAATGGTGGTGTCTTGGCCAGCGTCTTGGCCAAGACCCGGGGCAATATTGCTTTCTGTTTCTTCTCCAGGGATATGTACTGGACGCAGCTTGTACCTCCCTCCATTTTTCTTCGAGAAAATGTGCTCCCCAACAGGTGTAAAACCTGTATTACACGCAACAAACTCTCCTTCCAAATGGAAATGTCCCATTTGGTCGAAGGATCTAAAATCCAGTATTTTGGGGGAGCAATATTTATGCAAATCAGCAGAAGCTAAATCTAGCTTAGCAGTTTGAATAGCAAGCCAAGTTATCAAGGACCCAAAAATTAGTTTAGTTTTAGACTCACGGGCATGCAACACTTGAACCAAATATAAGCCTAAGTTGACTTTTTTCTAGTGCAAAATGCACCAAAGTAAAAATAGTTCAGACTTGGCTAAATTCCCAGAAACCTTTGTCTTCCCCGAAAGGTTTATAGACAATGCTCTATGGAGCATCCTAAGCGCAGGGTTCAAAATGGCATGTGCCTTAGAGTTCCTATCAAACCTAGCATCTGGATCACCAGTGATCTCCCTAAAAGCAGCATTATTATCCCAATCAGTGGGATAGTCAAAAATTGCTTCATCTCTATATGCAAATCCTAACAATGAGTTGAAAGCATCAACAGAAAAGTGACACCCTAATGCAGATAGTGTTTGTTTGGGTAACATTAGATGCAGGAAGTCTAGACACCCTAATGCTCGTTAAGTTTTTAAGCTAGACGTCCTTTAAACCATGCAGATAGTGTTTGTTTGGGTAACATTAGATAATATGCCCCTTACGCATTGATCAAGTTACGCTCATTCGCTTCCCTGTTACTAAAGCATTGTTCCACCTACACGAGTGTCTACTTGCAATTTCAGTGGTAAACTAAACAGCCTATGCTGAAATCTGGGGGGCGGTGTACACTCAATCAAGACAGACTCAAACAAGCATAAAAAGAAGAACAAAAAATCATGCAAACAGCAGACTCAAAACTGGACAAACTGATGTAAAAAGAAAAAATTAAAACGCAAAAAATTGACTCAAAAACACACAAATCAAACAATATTCACACAAAACAAAAATTAAAACAAGAAATTAAAACACCCTCCCCACACTTAAAAGACACAATGTCCTCATTGTGTGGAGAGACAAATAAAAGACAAAAAAAAAGAAAAGAAGAAAGAAACGACCTGGGGGCAAAAGCTGGTCAAGCTGCTGGAGCGGGAGGGTCTTGGCCTGATGTTTGGCCTAGATCCGCCACTGGAGGGACTGCTTGGCTGGTTCTGGAAAAATGTCTTGGCCAAGACAACCGCCGAAGCTGAATTTTTCCTCTGATTTGAATGTCTTCCTTGCGCTACAGCAGCCCTGGAAACAGGAGTAAAGAATGATAAGCGGATCAACGAAAACCTCTGAACTTATTCATGAAAAATCAACGAAAAAATGGAAATAAAAATAAATAAATAAATAAAAAAACATTGGTTGCCTCCCATGCAGCGCCCTTATTTATTGTCTTGGACTCGACATTGCCATGGATTTCTTATCAAGAAACTTTTCCAAATCCCCTCCATGCGCTAAACTTGTCAGGATCTTTGGGCGGCACTCCTATGACAACCCTTTTAGGTATAAATTTGAATGGATCGAGAGACTGTTCTAGCTCATAATTCTGTTGTCCCTGCATCACAAATGGTGAGTTTTAGCTACTGTGAATAGTAGCAAGCAGCTGGAGAAGATTATCAGTCCACCACTCCATAGTTTTGGGAGGGCTAGCTGGCAGAGATGAATCTTGGCCTACGACTTGGCCAAGACTGTTTCCAAGTTCAATTTTTGGTGCCTGCGCACTTGAAGGTAGAGGGTTAGGATTAACTTTGGGAAATTCGTGGTTGTTAAAAATATCAAAATCTGGCTCAAAAATAGGATTAGAAACAGTGTCTACGAATTCTCCTTCCTTCAACTTTTCACATGGGATTTCTCTGCTAGGAGCATGATCAAAAGAGTTAGTTCCATTTAATTCAGAATCCTCATTAGCAGCGTGCCCAATGACGTACACAAACCTAGGAGGGAAAGGTGGAGGAATCTCTATCACTTCCTCTAGTTCTCTGAACCTTTCAACAGGTTTGGCCACAGGTTTGGCCAAGACTAGTTCTGTCTGGATTTCCTCATCGTCTAACTGCTTCTGTGCTATCAGAGTGATCTGTTTCTGCATCTCTACTAGGTTGTACTGGGTCTCCATCATGAATTTTTGGAGTGTCAATTGAGTGATCTGTCTCTACATATCCATCTGGCTGACCATCTGTTTCTGCATCTCCATTAGGTTGGTCTGACTCACCATCATAAACTTTAGGAGAGTCTCCTCTTTAGGAACACTAGTGGGCAACATTGGTTGAGGTACAGGTGGAAGTTGTGGCATGGGGACCTGATTTGGAGGGGGTATTGGCACAAAATGCTGGAAGTTTATGGGGTATTGTTGTTGTTGGTAATGTTGTGGCGGATCTTGTTGGACAAAGGGGTGGAAGTTTTGCTGTCCCTGGTTGTACCTTACAGAGAGGTCATGAACCATGTTAGATAATTCAGATAATTTATGTTCAACATTAAATGTATTCGAATTATGAGGGCTAGAATTATGGAACATGATTTCCTGCTTGGCCTACGGTTTGGCCAAGCTCTCGGCCAATACTGCAAAAATAAAAAACAGAACTACAAAACACCGTTATAAGTCCCCGGCAACGGCGCCAAAATTTGATCGCGCGTCGAACACGTCAAATATAAGAGTGAAATAAGTATGGAAATGGGGGTAGAAATACAACTTATCACTGTCTAGAAAGGTTTGTAGATTGTGGTAAGAGGGTCGGTCCACAGAGACTTCTAGGGAATTGTAGATCTTGATTGACTTCCTCGTCACTGAATTTGGTTGGTTGAATATGAAAATAAAGACAAAAACAGAAAGAAATAAAATAGTTCAAAACTGTATTGGCCAAAGGCTTGGCCTAGACAGGGGTCAAGATTGAAATAAATCAAGTAAAAGGGAATTCCAGGTAAGGGCGATATGAGAGCTTCTGTTCTTATACTTCGATCATAGACTCAAGGATATTCATCTCTTCGTTCATAGTACTGCTATAGAGTGGAGGTGCTCCTGTTCACTCATGTCTTCCCTCCTCTTCAAAATACCTGGCGGGTGCTCCCTTTCCTGATAATCCTAGTCAAGGGAGACCTTGCTAGTTAAAGGGTTTATCCGTTTGACTGCTGTCTTGAATGGTTGTTCGCTTCCTCAATGGTATAGGGGAAGACAGTACCTAGGCCAAGGTGTCTCCCTATGGAAACCCTAGGTTGTCAATCTGGTCTTGACCTAGATTACTTATTTCTTCTAGTCTGGCGCGAGACTAGTCACCTACTTCGCCTAGCCGACGGGTGCTCCCTTTCCTTCTAGGCTGGTTGCAACTCTTCTCTACTAGGGTACAAGAATGTCCAACTCTTGTCTCTAGTGAGTAAGCGATAAATTAAGTTCAAGAAATAAATAAATACGAGAGAAGAGATTATTAAGTACGGTTTGATCTCACGAATGCATAAGAACTTCAGCTCATCAACCCTTACCAAGAACAAGTGTTTAGCTACTCATACTCATGAATGAATGATAAAAATATTTAATTGCATAAAATAAATCCGTGAATTAAATTCACGGAGCAAAGTAATTGTTTTCAATGGAGGGAAAAGAAAAAGAGGCGGAGAAGAGAGGAGACCCAGAGAGGAGAACGAGTTCAGCTATAAGTAAACTAAAACTCATCTGTCCTTCCCCAACTCAATCTCCTAAATAATCTCCTAAATAGTCTCTTAATTAATCCCCTAAATAAATTATCCTGATTTGTTTTGAATAAAAATAGGAATTTAAAATATACAAAGATAGAAGGAGATCCTTAATAGGATTCTTAAATAAATATCTTCTTGATCCTTCTCTTTCTTGCTGGACAGCTGTGATTTGCCAGCTCGCAAGGCCCAACGCTGTTGTTCATGATTCCTTTCTCGCGAATCAGTCTTGGCCGGAGTCTTGGCCAAGACGATCTGGCTTTGTATGCGGAGGTGTCTTGGCCAAAGTCTAGGCCAAGACTGGAAAAAATCAGCTTCTGCTTTCCACATCAGAATCTTCAATACTTTGCCATCAGACCAAAACTGCAAGGAATGTAGGTAATCAGGGATAAATCAGTAGGTTTACTGTCCAAATAAACAAGTAAATGGACAATAAAATATGATGAAATGCAATGCAATCAACCGCCATCTCCATCTCAGTTACCATCATCATCTCTTTATTCACCACTACAATCACTACCACCACCATTAATCATCCCCTCAAATTTTCATTCAAAATCCACTAAAAATCTCTAATCGTTTAATAAAAAATGTAGTTTTAGTGTATTTTCATTTTACCTTTACTCTTTTTTCCATTATCTTTCATAAAAAAAATTAAATTCTGGTTGCATTATTGCGCAACTGATTGGGAAAATACTGCAAATCTTTTTCTTAAGGAAGATGACCATAATTAAAGAAAATAAAAGCAACATAAAAATAAAAGCACCTCTCTTTACAATTTTTAATTATAAAGTACTGAAATTTTCTATTTTTTATTTTATAAAAAATAAAAAATAATTTTTAATTACTTTAATTATTATTTTAATAGAAAAAGGTTCATTGTATTGATTGTGAATGTTAGCGGTTAAATCAAAATTTTGAAAGGTTAGGGGTTTGTTGCCATTGATCAATAATCTGGGGTGGTAAATTATCTATTACCCAAAAAAATGCTAAAAGTAATAACCATACTCATGCAACTTTCCTCTTAATTTTCTAGTGATAACCACTAGAGGTATTTTTTATAGTAATTTAATTGAAATTTTAAATTTAATCAAATTTACGAGTATCCGCGAATATAATTGTTACTCTTACCCGCTCCATATGAATGCGGGTGTGGGTATGAATTACCCTCAAATTTACGGGTGTGGGTATGAATAGTGCTTACCCGCTCCATACCCGCCCAATTGTCATCCCTAGCAGCACCACCACCTTCTCCACCCCTCCATACCGCCAACAAAAAAAAAACATATAAATTATTCCTAAATATCATAACTCCTAACGGGTTTTACTAAATCAAAACTAAATGGATTGTGACCCAGCAACAAACATAAGGATTGTACTCTCCATCCCTTTTATTAGTCAATCTAAATTCAAATCTAGATTTAAATCTAGGGCTTGATCTAGATCTAGATCCGGAAAATAGGTGGTGATAGAGAAGGGGTGGAGGAGAGGTGGTGGTTGCCAGTGGTGATGTGGCGGAGGAATTGGTGGAAGAATAGGTGGTGGAGGAGATGGGTTTACTGCACAGCTTTGAAATCCCCTTCAACTGCGATGGCCGACATCAAAAGCATAAAAATGGCATAAAATGGCAGGACAATAATAACTTGAATCAATGGTAAATAGTACTTGAATCATAACTTGAATCCATGAAGTAGAAATAAAAATCTATGAATCAATGATAAATAGTACTTGAATCATAATTTTGTTATTGTCTTCGCTATGAGTCTTTTTCTCTGTTATTCCTCAAAAATCAATCCTGGACTTGTTCCATTTCAATCTACATTGTTTTCAAATACTTAGTTTAATTCTTTTTCAAACTCAAAAATAAATCCCCCTGTTTATTTTAATTTTTTGGTCAAAACAAAGTCTCCAAATTACACCTTCACTGAGGATTGAACCTCTTATCACTGTCTGCAATTTATTTTCCACACTAGTGTTGAGTTGTAATCTTAATTATTATTTGACGGATTCGACATCCATCAAGGAGGAACTTCATGAGTCACTAGAGTTAGAATAGAGAGACTCAATGTGTCGGGAACGTAAGAAGAGGGACCCAATGTGTAATTTTTGACTAAATAAAAGGACCTATAGTGTAATTTAACCCCTTAAAATGGTAACTCGAAAGGCCCCGTCCGAGTTGATTGAGGCAAATTCCGCTGGAGGAGGGACCTATGAAATGAGCGTATTTATCTTATAAAAAAGTTATATAAAAAGTATTGTATGTAATTTTTTATTATTTTTAAATAAATCTAATAAAATAAAAGTAGGGTATATTTAATTATAGTTAAAAGAAATAAATATTTGTTGTTTAATACCAATAATTCCAGTCTATAAAAATAATGTCTCCCTATACTTTTTAAGTGTTATGTATTATCTTTTCTTATTTGTTTGATAAGGCTTTTTATTCTCAACTTCACATCATATCATATAATGGTATATAAACAGCCTCGGTACAATTGAGAAAAATCATTTCCAAAATAAATTTGAAAATGATGTGAGCGGCACTAACATTTTACTAACAGTAAAACATGATTGAATTCACTAATTAAGAGTATTACTTTAGCATATGGATCACTAATGCCTAAAAATTGGTGAAAAAAGAGTAATAAAGAAATATACTTGGGCGGAATGTACTGTGGGCTGCATTGAAAGCCCGTATATAGTTTTTGTTGTTGGTTAAGGCCCAATATATAGTTCATAGGCTATCATTTCCGGGGCCCAACCATGGAGAAGTGGGGTCCACTGTCTTGGCCCATTTAACGTTCCTGAAATATCTAGCAACCATTCACATCTCTAACGTCAACTCCTTAATGGAATATCTTCTTCTTTTTCTACTACACCAAAAAGAAAAAGAAAAATGTTTATTTTTCAAAGGAAAGAAAAAAAATAAGTAAACTATAACTATAATTTTATTTATTATATAAAAAAATGTGATAAATAACTTTTGCCATCTCTATAAATTCGCATTTGATGGATTGTGCTCTTGCTTGTGCTCTTGCTTGTAAGAGTTGGAAACAACTAATAGTCATTCGGGAATAGGTAGTTTACCTCCTAGTATTATTGGTTAATGGCAAAATATCCCTCTGTATTTTCAATTTCTTGATTTCACCCCTAAACTATTTTTGGATGCAATTTACTTCTTATGTTTGTTTTTCTATCAAATCACTTATGGACATATGTACCGATCTCTCCCTTTCCTTTTTTTTTTCTTCCTGACACTAAAAATGCCACTTTTTTTTAACTCTTATTTCTTTTATAATTATCTGTTTTTTTTCACCTTTTAATTTTAAATTTTTCATTATTTCAGAGAGGAAGATGGATATTATAATAAAATTAATAATATGAATGATATTTTTTTTATTTTTTACATTATTGTATCAATTTTTACATTATTTATTACCTATATATGGACGAGAGGGTGTAGTAAACTGTTAATAAATTTGAAAAAAAAAATAAAAAGGGTAGATTGTACCCAAAAAATAGTTCAGGGAGTGAAATTAAGAAATTAAAAGTCTATGGAATTTTTTCCCGTTGACAAATAATAAAGGGATTTTTAAAACCCATAATTAGGTGTCTAATCCAACAATGTGAATTAACCCCATATTAGTAAAATGAGTTGTGGGTGAATGATAAGACGAATTATCCATTCTTAATTTAAGTTTTATGTTTGCGTACGGAGAATAAAAAAAATTATATTTAATAGGTAAAATAAATGAGTTAGAGACTGGAAACAGCTGTTAAAAAATTCAAATATTTAGAATTCCTTGATTCATGAGTATGCAATATAAGAAAGAAGATCCCAAGATAAAGTTTCCACTCCATGACGACCATTAACAAAGCTCAAACTAATTGACTTGGTAAATGCTATTACGACATTGAAAATAATTAATAAAGGAATACTCCAACACAAGTTTGTCATTAAAAACAAAGGGCTACGGTTATTCTCTACCTCTCTTCCCTATGCTTCATTTTGTCTTTAACCATAAAAAATCTCTCCATTTACTTAGAATTCTCCCCGTTTGCTGGTTTCTAACCTCACCACACCTTATCCTTGTTTTTGTTATTACTATGCAACTCTTTGGTTCATAATAATTCATCTACTTGTAAAATTAGAAAAATGATTCGAAAATGTCTCTGCTGTGTCTATCCAAAAGAAGAACCGAAAAAAGCCAGGTATGTATATATATACACTTAATTTGTTTATAATTTCTTGATTCCGACACATTACGACTGATTTTGCATAATTTCCGACGAAAAAGTCCGTTCGTAATGGGTGTTGTTATTAATGTTGTTCCATTTTTTCTTATACAGTGCAAACAACAGTTGTAGCAAGGACTATCCCTGGGAGAGATACACACTTAAGGAGCTCCTCCATGCAACAAACAACTTTCACGATGACAACAAGATTGGGGAAGGCGGATTTGGAAGTGTTTATTGGGGTCGGACAAGTGATAGTGTTGAAGTACGTAATCACCATCTTTTGTTTCTTTTTTGGGTCTTGTGTGTTTAATTTGGAGTGTTTTTTTCCTTTCCGGGAAGCTCTGAAGCTTTATTATCGAGGACACGCGAGATATGTGCTCCAAAAAAACAGTAAACATGTATGCTAAGACCGATTATTCTTACCTAAAACTTAGGGACTACAAATTAGTTCCAAATTAAAAATCGAAGATTCAACTGGACCACAAATCTTACAAATTATTCTTAGGGGAGCACAACTTTGAGTGGTTTCTTTCTTCTTCCTTTTCAATTGATGTTGTTAAGGGAGTAGAAATTTGGTATAATGTATGTCAGATAGCGGTGAAACGATTGAAGGCGATGAGCGCGAAGGCGGAGATGGAATTTGCGGTAGAGGTGGAGATGCTTGGGAGGGTGAGGCACAAGAATTTGTTGGGGTTGAGGGGATTTTATGCCGGAGGAGAAGAGAGACTAATTGTCTATGATTACATGCCTAATCACAGCCTGCTCACCCATCTTCATGGCCCGCTCGCACCGGATTGCTTACTTGATTGGCCCCGCCGGATGAACATAACCATCGGCTCAGCCGAAGGTTTAAGGTAAGCACTACTTGAATCAAACCATTAACCTCATGTTCCACAACTTGAATTTTTTACTTTTCATTTTTGGGTGTATTGGTCATAATAAATTATAAATGAATACTAGTAGTTGAGCGCCAGTCACAAATCGATTTGAGTTTGGAGTGCGACGATTCTTTTACAGGTACCTGCATCATGAGGCTAATCCGCATATAATCCACCGAGACATTAAGGCGAGCAATGTTCTTTTAGATACAGAATTTCGAGCAAAAGTTGCCGACTTCGGGTTCGCAAAGTTGATACCGGATGGTGTGACACACATGACCACTAGGGTGAAAGGTACTTTAGGGTATTTGGCACCGGAATATGCAATGTGGGGAAAAGTTTCAGAGAGTTGTGATGTTTATAGTTTTGGGATTTTGTTGTTAGAAATCATTAGTGGTAAGAAGCCTTTAGAGAAGCTAAGGAGTGGTGTGAAGCGAGACATTGTTCAATGGGTCACACCCTACGTTGAAAAAGGTGCATTTGATCATATAGTGGACCCCAGGCTCAAGGGCAGATATGATCGGGCCCAACTAAAATCAGCGGTCATGATCGCAATGAGGTGCGCTGATAGCAATGCAGAGAATAGGCCCAACATGAAAAAAGTTGTGAATTGGCTCAAGAGTGGTGTGGGTGTAGGGAGGAGGACAAAAGGGTTATCATCAGGTGCGGTGGATCAAGATGATCATTTTGATGAAGAGGAGGACCAAGGGTATGATGATGCTGACGACGACGACGATGATGCAAAAGATGAGAATGATGATGATCAAGTGGATTATGAAGAGTTAGCATTAGGAAGAATGAAGGAGAGAAGGACAAGGGCATCATCGATTAAAAGTGATAAGGTGAATTATGAACCAAAAAAGAAAATTACAAAAAAAAGAAGCTGACTAGAATTAATGCCGACTCCATTTTATTATTTGAGAAATATAGTCATCTTCATCTTGCACATTTTATTTTCATATTTATATTGGCCATGTAAATTAAGAACTTAAAGGTACCATAATATTATCTTTAATTCTTTTTTTCTTCCCTTTAAATATATTTGAACAAATGACATTTTTGGTACCTAAAGTATAACTCTCTATATAATTTAGTCCCTAAAGTATAAATTTATTTAATTAATATGGTCCCTAAAGTATAACACTTTGTTTAATTGGGTCCCTTTAAGGTTTTCTACCGGCTTAGAGTACTGAAGTGGAAGTTACATGTCACGTGTTGAAAGACCAAATTAAACAAAATGATCATGCTTTAGGGACCATATTAAACAAAGTCTTATGTGTATTTAGAAATGCATTTTAATTGCACGCCACGTGACCCAAAATTGGCACGTACATCGCCAACCTTAGCCAGTTGCAAGTAATAGAGAGATTAAATCAAACAAATTTACATTTTATGGACCAAATTAATGAGAGTATTTTACTTTAAAAACCAAAAATGTTATTTGTTCAAATATATTTTTTCAATTATTTATTTGATCGTGTCCGTGTGTGGGAATGTAATCTATTCACGGTTTATTTAGTTACTATTAACGGACAACATGGAATGAGAATGCAAATACATTCCTTGATATTTTGAAAGTTTGGTTAGCTGTAACAGGTGGGAAAATGGGAGTAAGAGTGGCCAGAAAGTTCAAAGCATATATAATCTTAAAAAATTATACCCCTAAAGAAATAATATGCTATTTTCAAGTTAAATTAAGATTTCAAATGTTATTTTGTAAATGTTTTATTTATTTGGATGGACATAATGCTTTAGGATTGTCGGGCGGGCTCTTTCATTCGTGAGAGGAAGCAAGAAATGGACACTAAAAACAAGCGTTTAAATCCAAAAAATCACAGCATTGCCCATTGATTATATATATGCATAGTCTTTATAACCTATAGCATCAATTCAGCCTATTTTATGGAACCCCCTCCCAATAGTACTGCATGATTCAAGCTCTTTTCTTCCCATATTTTTTTCCTTTTTTTTTAATCATCATTGTAATATTAAGAATCTAACCATGATCTACGTTTAAAAACGATATACACCAACCGATCATTCTAATTTCTATTAATGAGTTGGTACTACTGACTAAGAAGTTACTACTTGCTTGGACAAGTCAGAAAAGTAGGAACAAGAGACGAAAAGGAAGAAATGATGAGGAATGTGAATAATTGTGAAAAGAGCCAAAATTACACCGGCAACAGCCTTAATAACCCGCTTGCAAATCCTTAGGTCGGTGTTTTTCTAGTAATAAAAAAAGTCACCAAACCTACTTCTCTACAATACACATGCCTACAAAATTATAATTACTATCCCCTCCCAAATTAAAAAACTTTTTTATATTTTATATTTTATATTTTATACTAACTAAAATAATCATTTTTTACATCTTTTTACCAATTTACATTTATATTCTCCGTATTTTATTTTAACTAGTTAAATTTATTATTTATATTAATCATCTTTTTTGAAAAATTAGAAGTAAGTTGGTAGAGTTAATCAAAAAATCACCTAAAAAATAACAATACGTCATTTAGTTTACAACAATTTTATTATTTATATTAATCATTTTTTTTGAAAAATTAGAAGTAAGTTGGTAGAGTTAATCAAAAAATCACCTAAAAAATAACAATACGTCATTTAGTTTACAACAAGACGAAACCTCGAAACGTTATATAATCCAAATTTAGTTTATTTTTTACTTATTTATTTGAATAAAAAATACTACAAAATAAGACCCTAAGTTATGGAATCCATGAGTGGAACCTCGTATGTACTAGTGCGATCGATTTAGAGGAAACCTTCGAAGGTAGGACAATAATAGATATTTCTTGTTTCTTGATTCTTTTCTATCTTTTGATCTCTATTAGTATTTTATCAATTCATATACTATACTATATTCATGGGTATTCATGAATGCAGGCTGCCATGTGGTAAAAGGTGATTGATAATGTTGGTGAAAGCTTTTTTAAACGTGTGTAGCTAGGCTTTGATGGAAATATTGGACTTAGATAAATACTAATACTATTTTTTAATTTTTTTTAGAAAAATTAATTTCGTTGTCTCAGCTTTTTTTTATAAGTTAAAAAAACTACCTAAATAATATTATACCTCCGGGATTTTAAAATAATTATAATTCTAAATTTTATAGTACCAACGTGGGTAATATTTTTAAAAAAGAGGACAGGGGAGCTAAATTTTTACTTTTCGACAACGATAGTACAGGAGAACTAAAAACTATTCCCTCTGTCCCCAAAAGGATGTCTTCCTCGCATCCCAATATTCAGTAGGGAATGCATATCGAGGAAGCCGGATGAGGCACTATTTGACCCCAAAAAATTCCGTACTTTTTTTCGAACGTACGTTAATCCTTAACGTACTTCCGAGAAAAAATTCGGAGCAAAATTGTCTCAAATAGTGACTGTTCCGACCGTTTTAAGATACGTTCTGAAACAATAAAAGTAAATGCTAAAACGACATCCTTTTGTAGACGAACGGAGTAATACCTTTTTAAAAAAAGAGGACAAGAAAAATAAATAAAGAGCAGAGTTAGCTGGAATGCTAGATGGGTGAAAAGGAAAGCAGCCGGGCTATGGATGGGTAGAGTTTTCAAGTAGAGAGAGAGAGGTCTAGTTAGTAATTAGCATAGGTTCCTCAGATGCCATTTACTTGTCATTCCGTGTTCCCGCGGCTAACGGTTTGTGAATTTAATGGGATCGGACAATTGAGTCATTTTTATTGAATTTATTTATGATTACCATATCAAAAATAAAATCCACAATAATTGTGTCAATTATTATTTTTTCATTTATATTGATTTATTTTCTTTTCTTTTTCTTTTTCTTTTTTTATTATTATTATTGAAAAGGGCTTTTTCTTCTCTCTTTGCTGCTACCATAAAATGATGTTAGGTGGGAGAGATTATATTATATGTTGTTCTTTTAAATATTAATAACTATAAAAAAATTATATAGTTTAAATCGTACAATATCAACTCTATAGTTTTCTAAAATTTATAATCTTGATCTTTTAACTACTAAAAAAATTACAAAAACTTATGAAATTTGCACAAAAAATATAACTAATATTTTAAAACTTAACACGATGAAAAAAAAAAGCATTTACAATTTGTATTTTGATTTATTATTTTTTTAAAAGTTCTCAATATATTTTTAAATTTTGTAGTGGAGTGAACTCTCTTATATTTGTTACATAATTTTTTAATTTTTATACCATTTATTTTGAATCTTTTAAATACTAGAAAGGTTAAGATTATAATTTTTTTTATAGTTATAGGATTTACATCGCAGACTTTTAAACTATAAAAGTTCAATAAAACATTTTATAAACTATAGAGCTTTTTATATAGTTTACCCTTTTAACAATTAGGATTGCATTTATTAATTCTATATGACATTTGTAGAAGACTTTAGTATCAATAGGTAGTTTATGTGAGTGGTAATTAAGCACGCGTTAGTTAATATCTTCATATGTCTAAATTGACCCTAAGATTTTATAAAACAACATTAGGTAAAATGAAATGAAGCAAAAAGGAAATAGAAAAAGAATTAGTGAAATTAGAGATCTTTTGACATTAAAGGTAATTTTAAAATGAAAAAAGAAAAACAGTTAAAATTGAATGCAAAATGATACGTACGAGAATGGTAATGTAGTCCCTCCCATTTAAAGGCTCTTGTTCATGCGCAGAGTAGATAGAGTACAATTGTACTTTGCTCTCCGGTATACAAAGTGTGGGCCTGTGGGGTTTGTTTTTGCCTGTCTGCTTTGTTTTCTTGCTTTTATTTTTGGGCCCATGCTAAAACCATTTAAGAAAAAATCCATTAATTGCCGAAAAAAGTATAGTAGCAGATAATTTTGTTTTAAAATACGTATCATTTTAACTTTTAATACGAAGATTACTCCCTCCGTCATTTATTACTTGATGCGGGTCCACAAATTACACAGATTAAGACAAGGTGAGTCCGTGTCAGAAATAATATTAAAAAAATGAATAAAGTAGTTTTTGGTCAGGGTAGACAGCTGTACGGGCAGGCGGGCAGCGAGCAGGCTGCAAGGTTCAAGGCAGCAGGAGGCAGGCGGGAAGCAGACACGGGCAGACGGGCGGCAGACAAGGGCAGAGCGGGCGGCTACTTTTTGATTAGGGCGTCAATTATTTTCATACCATCATTTTAGGCCCAAAGCGTCAATTAAAAGTTGACAAAGGGAGTAGTAAATTATTAAATAAGCTATTTTTAATTACTTTATATATAAATGTGATTTTTGGATCAGATTAATCCATACCCTATTATATTAGAGCTCAAAATATCAGCTTAAATAGTACCTGAGGACTTAAATATGAGATTTTAAAGTATCAACTTGAATCCTAAACCACTACTTATGAATTCTTTTTCCCGAAAATATCCTCTCTTTTTCACTTTCTCTATTTTCTCTTATTATTGACGGTGTTTATTTTTATAAATAGAAATTAATGTCTCCTATTGTTACTTTAAAATCCAAAAAAAACCGTAATAATTTGTAATCTCATCTTTTAAATTATATGGTTTGATCTTCGCGGAATAAAGAAGTCTAAATTGTTTAAACTTTTAATGATTACTAAGATGAAAACAGATTAAAAGAAAAAATTGATTATACTATTCATCATTACTGTAAATTAAAATCTTATGATTTACCTCATGAGGATCGTCACAAAATAACAGTACTAAAATTTTAAAAAATACAGGACGAGAAAAGAATCGTCGAATTTCTCGAGAGTGAGGACGACTCCTCACTAGCTCGGGCAAGGAAGCAGAACGTTTTACTGTTTTGAGTCACAGGATGGCAACCTATTATTTTCTGCTTCATAGTACCGCCGTCTGGCAAGGTATGCCATTGCTTCTGCCTAGCCTTTAATTAGAGTCCATGTTTAGCTAAACCTTTTCATTAGAGCCACAAATCAATCACAATTTGTCAATTTCACATTAATTCGGTATATACTTCTCACAACCCTAATCATTCAACCACAACTTCACTACGTAAATTAATATTATGGGAGCTGCTAAACAGGAGGAGGAGACAACTCTGACACATTCGCCACGTGGCTGCTTAATTATAAGTTTGTCATCAAACGAAAATTACGAAAATGTCATTCCTGATCTTCTTCTTCCTCAATCGTGAATTTAGGGTCTTATTCCTCATCTCTTCCTCCATAACAGCCGCCGCCGTTCAAAACAAATCACGGTCATTCAAAACGGGCAATGAAAGGAAAAGAATAGTGTTTGGCCATGAATGTGTACCTGAACCGTATCCGCTTAGGATCATTCCCTCCACGTGGTAGCGAAACAAAAGTAATAAGCACTCCGAGCTCCACCTTGATACGGTTCAAGGATCGCACCAAATCCTAGGGTGCGTTAATGGCAAGAGGCAAACTTGGATTGAGTAAGAAGAGAAGCGTGTGCAAGAAGAAAGAGCTTGGGTGAGCTGGATTGGTTAATATTAGTATTATTATTATTTCCTTAATTGCTAGATGAGTTAATATTAGTATTATTATTATTTCCTTAATTGCTAGAGTTTAATTATAGGTAGAAGTTCTAGTCCTATTATAATTAGAAGTTGTAAACGCCTATTTAAAGGCTTGCCTTATTATTAATAAAAGCAGATCAAAGTTTTCAGCAAATACACCTTACCAAATCCCCGTTTCCCCATTCTACCTTTTTATTCTTTTGATCTCCGGAGCAAGCCGTTCTTTTGTAACTTAGTCGCTTAACTAGGTACTCGACTAGGGCGTGACCTTCGTGGTGCTTGAGGGATTCGAGTGCAGGTGCGTTGGGAGCGTGTGCGTGACTTGTGTGGCGCTTGAGGGATTCTTGCGTAGTTCTGCAAGGAGCGTGGCGTAGGCAAAGCGTGGCAGCTGAGGGATTCGGCTGTGGAATGTGCGTGAGCTATGCGTACGTGTTCATTGAGTGGCAACCGTGTGACTCGATTGTGGGAGGTGCTCAAGGGGCGTACTAGCGATTCGAGGGATTCGTTTCGTTGAAGCTTGTGTGACTTAAGCTTCGAAATCGTGTGATTCAATTTCTTGGAGATTGCCAAAGACCTCATTCATTGTTATACATTCGTAGGAGTGATTCCTTCACATTAACCTCAATTAGTAGTATGAGATGTTAATTGATTAGAGAGAGTATTCGAGGAGGGAGGATTTATTTTAATTTCGCGCACCAAATCGACAAGGAACAAGATCTTTCACTTATGCGCGTCTTGGCCTAGCTAGGATCGTATCAACCTGGGCCACCCACTCTTTTGGTTCCCTCTGATAGCATGTTTAATAGTCTCGGTTTCACCCTCCTTTCTAGCCCTTTCGGGGGCTCGATGTTACTATTTGACCTTCATTTCAGTTTTATTTGCAGATTAACATCAAAGGAGGGAAAAGGCCGAAAAGGAGTGATTTGAGAGCATTTCTGTGGATTTCCAGTTTCAAGGCCTAGAAGATCGAGCGATGTCAAGACCTCGACGCGAACCAGACCAGTGCGCTGTCCCAAGGCCTCGACAGTTCTGAGCCTTCTTCCAAAGAGCATCTTCTGAGATCCGCACGGAATCCCAGGCGCTTCCAGAAGATACCAGGCGTGCCAGGAATCCCAGAATATTCCTTTTGCAAGGACGTGTGCTGTCACGCCCTCATTGATCATTCCTCTCCCCTTAGCTGTTTTTGTCTCCTAGCTAGGCTTAGGCTATATAAGCATAGTTTTAGGGTTTTGTAAGGACGGCTGTTCCAAGGGATAATTTCTTACATTAATTTCAGTGCTTCATTTCTGGGAATCCTCTCCTCTTCCAAGAGCAGCCATTGTCAACAACTTTCCTCTTTGATTATTAATTAATCTATCGGTTTACTCTACTCCCTCTTTACTTTTATTGTTTTATCATTGTATGATTATATATACTTGCTGTTTATACTATAGTATGAGTAGCTAAATACCCCTTTCTTGGTGAAGGGTGTTCCACGGGTTGTAGGGTTTGGCTAAGAGGTCTAATGCATGCTTAATATATTCTCTTGTGACACATGACTGTTTATCGATTTCATTACATGCTTGTCTAGAACTGTTAAGAGCTTGATCATCTATTAGTATTTCTGCATGAGTAACGTCATATTCCAGGGTTATAACTGACGCGAAGCCCTGGAGTTAGAGCAGGCACCTAGGGGAGGCAGCGCGAGAGGCCTCACCTAGGGGTAAACAGTTATCTAGGGTATGCGATACGAGTCTGACAAGCTGAGCTATCGCGCCCTAGATCTGTCTTACCTCTCCTTCATGGGCGTTTTGAATTTAGCCTCCCTACTTCGAGCCGTGACAGGCCGGACAGTCAAGGCTACCTTTTGATGACAAGGAAGGTAGCTGGGAGGACGGCTGAACGTCAAGGTCACCTCATATGTGGAAACGGGGGGTGACTCTTATCTACGAAGGTAAGCAGGGGATGCGGTGTGGAAACGCGGTCCCTATAGCAGATCTGCACATGAGTCTAGAAAACCTCTGCACCAATGACTGGCCGACCTAGAAAACAACCCAAGAGAGCACTTTTCGCTAAGATCTCGTCTCATTTGATTAATATCCTTTTCATTACTTTTTCCCGCATTCGATCTGTTTACATCTCTTGCTCTGGATAATACTTTACATTTCTTGCCCTGGATTGCGATTTACTTTCGTGCCCTAGATTAGTACTTTCTAATTCTGTTTTGTTAGCTCCCCTACTCTGCGTTGATTAATTTATTAATCAACATAAACCCCCTCCCCCCTTGTTATTGTTACTTTGGTCAGATTTGTTGCATATTGCCTTGTCATACTAGTTCGCTAGCAAATTAGTCCTTCAATCTCTGTGGTTCGACCCTGACTTGCTTTATACACATTACTTTGTGCATTTAGGCATCAGGATAAATTTAAGTATATTTGAGTGACGATCACCCTCTCTTCCACAAACACGACAGGCGGGTCGACACGTCGCCCGCTTCCGTTCATCGAGTTAGGCGCCCCTTCCCCACTCGAACTCGATATCCTTTTCAATCTCGCCTCCATCTCCTTCCCCCACGTTCTCGGAGTCGTCGAGCTTGAACTCCCTGTGTGCCGCAATGACCATCGGAGCTTCTCTGATTCCGCGTCCGACTCGGCCGAATTATGCCTTAACCGGCTCAGATTTGTCGTCGTTGGTGTCGTGCATGGGTTACAGTGCCGATATGCACTTGACGCCTTCAATGCCATGTCCTTCAGCTGCTATGGAGGAGCAGCGGCGGCGGCTGCTATGGAGGAAGAGATAAGAAGAAAACCCTAAATTCACGATTGAGGAAGAAGAAGATCATGAATGGCATTTTCATAATTTTCATTCGATGGCAAACTTGTAATTAAACAGCCACGTGGTGAATGTGTCAGAGTGACGTGGCAGTGCCACATCATTCCTCTTGTCTCCTCCTCTTGTCTGCTCCTCTTGTTTAGCATTTCCCTTATTCTAGGGTCAATATAATAGCAACTAGCGACACCCCTTCAACTATCTCAACTTACAAAAAGGCCCTCAAATTATCGTTCTTTCATTTTACCCCTATGAATTGTTTTTTTGTTGCATGGACCCCATACCAATGGAATTTCCACCGTAAAATCTAACGATTCATTAAAAAATAATATATTATATAAAAATTGTGATGAGTCAAATTTTACCGAATCAAACCCATGGGATTTAAGGAATCACGGAAGGAAATAAATAAATAAAAAAACAAAATAATAGTTTATATCCAATTATAGCCCATCGTGGGGATTTATCTACTTTCTCCTCCCCAAAACACCCATATAAATCTATCCCTCCCACCTTTATCCTTAATCTTACCGATAACAAAATAATACTCCCTCTGTCCTTTTAATATTGACATTTACTGTTCATGCACGCATATCGAGGAGGCCGGATGACGCACTATTTGACCTCAAAAAATTCCATACTTTTTTTCTAACGTACGTTAAGGATTAACGTACGTCCGAGAAAATTCAAATTTTTTTGAGGTCAAATAGTGCATCATCCGGCTTCCTCGATATGCGTGCATGAACAGTAAACGTCAAACAAAAAAGGACGGAGGGAGTAGTTCACTGCGGTAAGAAGCAAAGAATGGTAATTTTGAGATCTTTTGTCAAATCGGGGATAGGTGAAGGGATATTGTTACTATATTGACTTTTATATTTATACGCAAAGGTAAAACTTGAACTTGAGTTCTTACTATATTTTTTCTATCGTAGACAATCATTTGACTACTAATTGCGTGCGAAAGTGTCTTGGCCGCAGTCTTGGCCAAGACGATTCTGGTTAGCGCGCTGCTTCGGGTGCGAAAATGTCTAGGCCAAGATCCAGGCCTAGACTCTGGTAAATAGCTTCCAGCTCTTCAAACCAGAACTTCAGGATTCTTCCAAGAGACCAGAACTGCCAAAAATATGGGAAATCAAGGATAAATCAGTAGGTTTACCGTCCAAATAAACTAGTAAATGGACGATAAAACATGATGAAATGCAATGCAATCATAGTGCGTCTGTAATCACGTGTGAATCAAACAAGTAGACAAGGAATTAGGTTCACCTAGGTTTAAAGATCAAGAAATTTGAGTTAAAGGTTTAACCATTTTAGATCTTGCCCAAGAGATATCAACCATTTTAGTTAAATATAATAAGTAAACCTTAGGGTTGCTAGAAGGATTGGGATTCTTGATAGAGCATTCTCTTCAGGTAATTTGACATAAGAGAAAAGTAGAGATCCTAAACGGACCTGAATTCTATAATTGTTCTATGATTCTAGAAATGACTATCTTTATATCAATGATTAATTGAACAAATATCGAAACCTTGTTTGTGTTTTCATTGGGAGTTTCTTCAATCTCTGTTTAAATAACTTCTTTTTATTTCACTGATATATTCTACTTCTCGGTCTTGAATTGAATTTATGTTCTATTTTTATTCTAATTTTTACATTAAAACCCCCTTTTTAGTTATTGTTACTTTACATCCGGTTAATTCATTAAGTTCATATTCACTTTTATTCCTTGTGGAACGATCCTTTTGTTACTGTCTAAAAGTCAATTTCATGCACAATATTGAGTTGTACTCATTTATTTTTAACAATATCGACAATCGATCAACTACATATCTAGTTTGTCAATTTTATATCGATGAGCATTTCGATTTTGCTATGGTACAAAATATATTGATTTCGTCAAAATATCGATCCCGGTTAGCATCGCAGTACTATATTCAAAATAATATATATTTAAATACAACCATTAGTTTGTTCAACACGATCAAACTTAATATATAAATAAACAATTAAATACCATAAAAAAAACTTCCATGGATTGAATGTGAAAAGTGAAGATGAAAAATTCATTTTTTTTTAATCTTGATAATTGAAATTTATCAAAAAAAGAAACTTACACCCAGGGATTTCCACGTTTGTAAAATAGGCCGTGGAGGAAAATTAAGAAATCGAATTTTGAAAACATAGGGACTCTAATTATGCAAAGGTAGGGACCTCTAAGGTGCAATTAATAATTTAAAGATCTCTGTGACCCAACATGACAAACGTAGATCGAAGCTTTTAACGAGAAGAAACATTAATGAACATTGAACAATATACATGATTAAAAATCCTGATTGGTCAGATTATAATGATCGGCAAGCTAGCAGATCCGCGTCCACCCTAAATAGATCCAAAGTCCTTGTTCATTTATCAATTGAAGACAGAAAAGACGACACAATATATAGCAATATTGGTCAACGCAGGTTAACTTATGTCTTACAGCTGAGTCCCTGCGGGGACATCCAATACAGATGTTGTCCTACAGTAGGAAAATTTATTTCCAAAATTTCCATACTCTATGTTAGGGATTAATGTTAATTTTTCCTGTTTTTCGAATTAAACTTTAAGTTTAGATTAAGGGTGCCCAAATCTCTTATTATTCCAATAAAATCCAATGTCGGTCTTTTTAATAAATTAAAGAAATGACAGAAATCATGGGTTGACACAAATATGCAAGCGTTGAAGATTAGATTCATAGTTTGGGAGGAAAGAGTTTTGGAAGTTTTCCACTATTGAGAGGAACAGAACAAAAATGGAAAATAATGGATAGTATATTATAGTAGTAGGAAAAACAAGAACAAAAAGAAAATGAAAAAGAAGAGAGACGAAATTAAAGAGGCAAAGACAAGGAAAGGAAGGAAAAGGATTGTTGTGTTGAGTGATTGCAGCAGAGCAGAGCAGATCAGAGCCAATCAGCCAATCGATTCGACGTGTCCACATCGACAGCTCTTTTTTATTTTTCTTTTTTATTTTTACCCTCAAATGTTGATCTAATTTATTTATTTAAAAAAAAAACATGCTGCTGCCTCCCTTTTTCACACTCACGCAAACACACACAGCACACACAGTCACAGTCTCCACTTACCTCTCATTTTCCCTCCTCCACCTTAACTTATCTGTGTGGTTGCCGGAAGGAAGACGCTCCCCGCCCCGCCCCATATCAACGAACCTTTCGGTATCTAATTAATTCTCAATTTTAAAACCTAAACATGTTCTGACAAGAATTTTGTGTGTTTTCTGAGGGAGTGAGCAGTAGTAGTCGTACAATCATGATGACCCCGCCACCTCTTCTCTTCCAACTCTAATCATGCACAATTACTTAGTGTACTCTGCTCTTCCCGCTCAATTACTTGTCAAAATCACTCCCATCAAACAATTGCAATGTGTGGTTTCTATTAACCAGAAACTAACTGAGCAGTCTCATTCACTGCAGCAGACTTCCACCAAAATAAAAATAAAAAATCTCAAACTCTTTTCTTTCTTCTTCCTTTGCCTTTTCCCCTTCGTTTCTTTCCTTTCCTTGCTTTTTTTCAATCCCATAAACACAAAACCCACAACCACAAAAAGAAAAAAAAAATTTTAATTTTGTTTTCTGAACAAGATTAAGAGAAGAGTGAAAGCTTGTGCTCATGTTGAAGTTCTTTGTGCAAAAACCAAAACCCATTTTTGTTTCACTTCTCTCTAACCATCAAGCTCGTTGGTCTTCTCTCTTCTGGGCCCATACTTTCTCTCTATGATGGGTGACAAGAAAGGAGAAACAATCAAGAAACAGCCACAATCACGATCCTCTTCCCCAAAAGACCCACTTGATGAATCAACCAGCAGTGACCAAGTAATAATAAGACCTACTCCTCTCCACCACCCCCAACAACCACCACCTCCACCACCACCCGCCGTTGCGGTGGCCGGAGGACCTACTCCTAGTTTCATCTCCACCCCTCTCTTTGTACCAATTGGTGCAGCAGCAGCAGCAGCAACAACAACAACTTCCTCTTCATTCGACCCACAAATTGAAACTCCAGCAACTACTCCTACTGTCAACCCAAAAAGACCCAGATACGGTGGAACCGCACAATGGAAGCTCTTACCATCTCCTTCCTCCCAACAAAAACAAACCCATCAAGTCACAACCGAGTCCAGCCCGTCACCCACCACAAACCTACAAACCCAACAGCAACAGCAGCAGATTCCTCACTCCTCCGCCGCTACCGCTACAGCTTCCTCCTCAGACACCACAACTTCATCCCCCTCACACTCTCCTCTCCCTACAGTTTCTGGTGGGCAAGAAACAAGCAGATCATTAGGAGAAGGAGATCATCAGTTACAGCTTCAACGTCATCAGTTCAGGAAAGGGAAATATGTGAGCCCAGTCTGGAAACCAAATGAGATGTTATGGCTAGCCAGGGCATGGAGGGTCCAGTACCAAGGCGCGGGCGGGTCATCATCTGATGCTGAAAGTGGTGGTGGTGGTGCTCATATCGCGGCTGGTGAATCAACAGCTACAACAACGAGAGGGAAGACTAGAGCAGATAAGGACAGAGAAGTAGCAGAATATTTGAATAGGCATGGAGTGAATAGGGATGCAAAAACAGCAGGGACCAAATGGGATAATATGTTGGGTGAGTTTAGGAAAGTTTATGAGTGGGAGAGAGGTGGAGAGAGAGAACAAGTTGGTAAGAGTTATTTTAGACTTTCACCTTATGAGAGAAAAATACACAGATTGCCTGCTTCCTTTGATGAGGAAGTTTTTGAGGAATTGTCTCAGTTCATGGGCTCTAGAATGAGATCATCATCTTCTCATCATCATCATCACCACCAAAATAGAGGAGGAAGTGGAATTATGAACATTATTAGCAGTACTGGACCTTCTTCAGGTGATAATATTGATCATGTTAGTAGCAGTAGTAGAAGTGTTCTTGCAAGAGCCCTTCCTCCTCCACCACCTCCTAATTTCAAAGAAGATGATCTTCCCATCTCAGGTAATTACTTAGTTATAATGATATACCCTATTCCCAGTCTCTCTAAATAAAGATTTGTAAGTTTTATTTGTTTTCTTGCTAATTTTCTTGCAGCAAGAGCAAAGCAATTGGTGATGGCAAGTGGATCAGGTGATCAAGGTTATAACTTTCATACCGGCGGCGGCTGCGGTGGTGGTAGAGGAAGTTTACTAGGGTTTGATCCAACATCTTCAATGCTAATGGAGCACAACATGAACAACAATAATAATAACAATGTGGTTTTGGTTGGAGCTTCTTCTGCATCTTCTTTAAAGGAGATGAGAAGGATTGGTAAGATAAGGATGACATGGGAGGAATCAGTGAGTTTATGGGGTGAGGAAGGAGAGCATCACAGAGGGAGAGTGAAGCTTCAAGGTTCAAGTTTCTTGAATGCAGATGAGCTGACATTCTTTGATGATTCCATGGTTGCTTGCACAATGGAAGCTTTTGAAGATGGCGTTTTCAAAGGATTCTCTGTTGATAAGTTTGTTTCTGGTCAGCAACTCAAAGTCGTTGGCAGAAGGAAATCTTCCTTGTCACCCTCTTCTGCCATGGCAACTACTACTTCTACTACCACTACACCACCACCCTCTTCTGCTTCTGGTATGATACAGACACATCTGTTTTTACTGTTTTACATTTGTTTTGTCCATTTCTTGAACAGTATATATATAGCAGTATTCTTGAAATCCACACATCTTTCACACTGTCACATTAATTACTACCATACCCAGGTTTCATTGAAAGATTTCAGCTCCCTTTAACAGATCACCCTTCCGTGAGATGTAAGTCCAGTTTCCTTCATTCTTAAATTTCTTGTGGTGTGTTTTTTTTTTTCTTAAGAAAATTGTGGTGGAATCTTGAATCTACAGCAATTCCTCCATTTGAGTTTCAAGATCCAACAGAGTACTACGTGGGTTGTCTTCGTGTTCCACCGACTGCACTTCCTACACTGTTTGAGCTGTCGTGGTACTTACAAGAGCCGCCACCGGAGGAGCTCCGTTTCCCTCTCCGTAGAGATGTTTACAGGGACTTGCCTCAAGGGAAAGACCTCTTCTTCACCACTTCTAATGAGCTTCTTGATTGTAGAGGTATCACTTATGATATTTTAAGCCCAATCATCAGACCCAACCCTAGCATCAGTGGTGCAACTTCTTCGAGTAGAGACTCGTTCATTGGTGTTTGGGATGATTGCATCAACCGCGTCGTCTCCAAATTCTGCTCTGTTGAAGTCGTTCTCGTGAGGAAACCATCAATGTTGACAACAACTGATAACAGTAATAGTTCTACATTGCAAGATCAATGGCCTAATGTGGCTGGTTTTGTGAGGAATTTTTGTTTGTGGAGAGGTGAAGAAACTGATATGTCAAGGGAAGTTGAAGTAGACCCATCTACTTCAATTGTGGAGAAGTTGTTGTGGACGTACATGGATCTTCCTTACATCCTTGGCTACTACGCGGTTGGGTATCTGATAACATTTTGTGCTCTATCACGCTCTCAGGATCGAATTCATCGCTCCGATCTATACTCCCTCGACCTCTCCTCCCCGTCGGAGAGGCTGAAGGCCTTAGTCCCTTGCTATAGAATTGCTGGTCTCTTGCCGTTGTTGGCGGATCGATGCTTCAACAATGTCAACAGTATCAAACAATTAACTTTCAGTGATTTTGAAAGAGTTGATTTGGATCATGGAAATTTGGTAGAGATGACACCAAACACAGTCACAAGATTCTACTCCAGCAAAAGGAGATGGTCAGCGGTCAAAGAGATATACGACATCTTTGACCACAGGATCCCACACGTGGAGTACATATGTGGGTCGTCGGAGAGAGACTTATCGTTGGTTTTCAAGCCGAGAGGCGTCCGATTCATGCCGGCCAGCTGCGAGCAGCTGGTGGAGGCGCTCAAGTACGTGACCAAAGCGCTTGTAGCCCTACACGACCTGTCGTTCATGCACAGAGATCTGAGCTGGGAGAAGGTGATGAGGAGGGCAGACAGGGAAGCGGAGTGGTTCGTGTCAGGGTTCGAGGAGGCGGTGGGGGCACCGCAGCTGTACCCGCACGGGAACGGAGGGTGGACGTCGTCGTCAGGGGAGGCGCGTGGGAGGCACGCGCCGGAGATGGGTCGGGCGGGGATGCATGGGGTGAAGGTTGACGTGTGGGGGGTGGGGCATCTGCTGAAGACGAGTGGGCTGGTGGTGGGACCCAATAATAAGATGCTTAGGGAGCTGCAGAATAGGTGTCTGGACGTGAACCCGGAGGTGAGACCAACCGCCGCCGATTGCTACCACCACTTGCTGCAGGTGCAGTCGTCTCTGTCGCTCCAGCCATCTTCTTCTGGGGGTCCATCCATGTTGAGGGATTTTGATTGATTGATGGGTCGTAAAGAGATTGACGGGTCGTAAAATTGGAGAAAGGTTTTGATTTTCTTTCGGACTATCTTTAATTAAAGGATTTGAAGGTGAGAAAGAAAATGGCGGCTAGGTGTTAGGGATTGGCGGCGGATTGTTCTTGCATTTGGTAGCCGTAGCAGTAGTTAGTCGCTTTCTATCACATCAGATCAGATGGAATCAATTATTTATCATTATTATTGTTGTTGTTGAATTTTATTTATATTTTGTAGTAACAGTATTTATTCTGGTATGTCTCGAGATTTGTTTTTTTTTTAAAAAAAAATATTTCTTCTGGGATCTCCTTGTTCTTGGAGATTACGTGTTTTTGTTTTATTTTCTCTGATATAATGGCAGTCATGGCAGTGTTTCCTGAACTCTGATGGATTTGGGTTCTTTACTAGATTGACATGACGCCGCTCAATCACTAATTTTTCTTGTCGTGCAAAATAATTCATTAATTCTCTTCTCTAAAAATTAACTTATCCATTACAAATCATACTAAATAGGAAGAAGACCCTTATTTATTAATGTAATCATATCCGTCGAGTGAGTTTTGTGTAATTCTTTGAAATTGCTTGTTTACCCTTACAAAATCCGAACTTCATCTCTTAAATTTTATAAATTATGTATTTTTTAGCGTATAAAAATTAGCATATATCATTCATTAAGAGATGTTTTAACTATTTATTAACGACTAACTACTTTCACCAACCACCAGTAGTTCGAATAAACACAAACCACTGGTAAATATTCTAATTGCGCAAAAGTTTAGTAATCTTGAATAAATATTCGGGAATAATACCAGAACCAATTAAGTTTATTAATTGTGACAACTTTATAATGACGACATTTGATCAAAATGCTATATAACAAAAGAGTAGATGTTGCATATATTATGTATGGTTTATTGATTGTTTTAGTGGTGGTAAATACTCCCTCTGGACCTATATAATTGTCCACTTTCATTGTTCATGCACGCGTTCGAGGAGGTCGGATGACGCACTATTTGACCTCAAAAAATTTCGATTTTTTTCTCGAACGTAGGTTAAGGATTAACGTACGTTAGAAAAAAAGTACGGATTTTTTTGGAGTCAAATAGTGAGTCATTCGATTTCCTCGAAATACGTGCACGAATAGTAAAGTGACAGTTAATATGGGACGGAGGGAGTATATCGGTAAAGATTCGATTTATTTTAAATCTTACTTTCGTTTATAAAAAATCCGATTTTAGGATCAAAACATTCATTAATAAAGAATATTTCATAAAAAAAATGTCTTTTAAGGGAGAATAAGATTTTTCAAATTAAATGTCATTTAATACTAATTTAGAATTTTTTAAAATTAATTTTATTAGCATATTCTTAATTAATACTAATAAGATTTATCCCTTTACAAACATAAAGTGATTTATATGGTATTGTAGACAAAAAAAAAACCAAAATTCACTTCCTTATTCTATGTTTAAAATGTTAAAATGTCAATTTTTTTTAATGAAACGGTAGGAGTATTACATAATAACATTTATAATTTATAATTTATAATTCCATTTCCCTAGCTAGCTACAATATTTATTATTAATATATTCTTATACTTCAATTTCATTTGAACGCAATGAAGAGTCTAGATAAGCCAAGAATAAACATTTTATTATAAAAAGATAATGCGGAAGAAAAACACACCCAACCCAAGGTGTATATATAGAGAGCACTCTAAGGGATCCAGAAAGTATCAAGAAGAAAAACGTTGATAGTTGTGCTACAGCCCAATGTCATCCAATGGGCTTGGCCCATCATTTAATGCATTTGTTTTTTTTTTTTGGTCTAATTAATTAATTTGTTTCTAGCAAGTGGGTTATATATATATATGGGCTTAAAGTTATAAATATGCGTTTAAATTTAATATTTCAATTATAAGTATTATGTAAAAGTAGAGTTATCAATTTCGTACCATTTCGACAGATATATCAGTATATAACGAATTTTATTTCGATTTGGTCATCATCTCGGCCATTTCGATCTATCTCATTGAAATTTTGATCGAGATGGACTTTCAATACCGTCCAAATCACATCTATTTTGAAAAGAAAAAAAAATCCTCATTAATTTTGATAATTCAATTCATTTGAAATTACACACTTTTACTAAAAATAATATCAAATACATGAGCTGTTATAATTCACTTCTAGATGAACTGAATTCTCTCAATTTTTTTTATACCAAAGGAGCTGCAATAGTCAAGCATCCTAAACCAACTACAGTAAACAAATATTTCCCTCTTAAATTAGACTTAGAGTGGAAAGGAAAAGATGAAAAAAAAAATGAAAAGGAATCAAAAGAAAAACAAAAAAATAGAGAAAATAAATTGTAAAAAAATTCTTCTAAGCCCACAAAATATTTCCTGAGGAAAATGAAGGAATTGAAGGGAAACAAAATCTATTCCATTATTACCCACAACTGTTTTACGCAATGAGACTGACTGAAAAGAACATCCTGCAAAATCTAAAACAAACTTCAACTTTGCCAGTAAATATTTGGCATTTCCCTGCATTGACCATCAGTTTTGAGCAAGGTTTTACGTTTGAGTTGAATGCTATGGTGACGCAACATGGAGAACACAGATTTGCTTCTACCACAACATGAAAATGCTGCCTGAAAAAAGAAAAAAACAGGAACTGAAACAAACAGTAGAACATAATTAATTAATTAAGATGGGATCCTTTGACTCAATCGATCGATCAGGATTTATTGGTTTTGAAGGAGTAGCAGCTACAATCATGAAAATTCACTGTCCCAGCAACTTCACAACCTTCTTCCACTTCTTGTATTGAAAACATGTTATAAAACGCAGCTACATTCTCTAGAACTCTAGCTAATTATGAAGCTTAATTTTTTTCCTGAAAAAATTAATAATATATATATATATATAGGA
Organism: Viola odorata; assembly: GCA_963691705.1. Taxonomy (NCBI): domain Eukaryota; kingdom Viridiplantae; phylum Streptophyta; class Magnoliopsida; order Malpighiales; family Violaceae; genus Viola; species Viola odorata. The sequence continues at coordinate 65,896,237 of OY829540.1, forward strand.
CCATATCAAAGCTGGAATTGGGAAACTACAACTATGAAAAGATCTGCAAAAAAGGAATTGTTTATGCAGAATGGCAATACCTGAAGAAGCTAACACAACAAAAGTGGGCGAAATATATATACCTGAATTGGTTCATGATTTTTTTAAGATGAAACGGAGGAAGATGAGTTATAAAGATAAAGTGGTAAAATAATTTAAAAAAAAATCTTTTCATCTACGTTGTTATACACAAATATTATAATTTCCTTCTTTTTTTTATATCTAAAAAAATGTAGAGGAATTTTTCTACTCTTTCCTCTTTTTTCCTTTCTTTTCTCTGGTTAAATTTCCTCTCTTTTCCTCCGTGCACTTTAATTCCCATACAAAACATAATGGTTAATAATTCGGTAATCTGATCATTACATTGGGTGTCGACAATTTCGATTTCGAGCTGAGTAGGATCTGAAAGACGATAAACCTCTTTCTCATAAGTTTCAATATAACTGTATACTCAGAATTCGTACCTCGAAGGTACATCATTAATTTTTGTTTTTTTGGGTATGACGTCAAATAATTAATTTATAATTTACATAAGTTTTCCGTTCATTAGAAAAGTCAAGCCTCTGCCGCCAAGTTATCTTTTACTACTCTTCTTCTTTATGTTTCTTTTACTTTGATCAAGTACTTAGGTGGATTAATGCTAATGCAGTCCTATTATAAATAGTATAAGTACTAATTAGAATCAATACCCACCCAAAACCACTCTCCCTTACATCTTTAATTATTAGTAGTATTATATAAGCCGACCATCTACAACCAATGTCAGATCAAATTTCTGCATCCACGGCCACAATTGATCCTTACCAAAACCTGCACATCATCCAAATCCTGACGGTACAATAACCTTCGATCCCAGCAGATATCCCAACACCTCACCCATACCTGATCGGCTGATCCCACCCACCACCATTCCAATTCCATCCAACTCAGCTTCCAAAGACATACCAATCATACAACACTTGGGCCCGCATTTTCCTACCTAGCAAAACACGTGAATCCTTCCCTACAAGTTGTATTCTGTTAACCAAACTTCGTTGCTGGTTTTGATCCAGTGCAACGCATCCACAGCGTCATCGTACGCAGCAGGCAGCCGATGCTCCGGAGCAAGGCGGTAGTCAACGGAGAGAACGACGGCAGGGATTTCGTGATATATGGTGGAGGATGCGCGGCCGTTGATGAACCGGTGATCAAGGTTGATATTACATCATCCATATTTTAGTGGGACCAAGAGGACAGAGCCAGAATTGAGGATGGTCAACGACCCTTATTTGCCCCAATGTGTGAGTTATCTCATGTGGAACCTGTCGTTTCCAGTCAGTACCACTGGGGTTGATGACCTTGATCATGAGTATTGCAATCCGACGGTTGCGGATGGATTTAAGGTTTTATTAGAGAATCTGAAATTACAAGGATGGAGGGTTTTAGTGACGGGGTGTGATGGAGATCCACTGATGGACCGTCAGATTGAGTTTGTGGAGATGATGGAGCAAAACGGCGTGACGGTTGTGGGGGATTTTAGGGAGGGAGGGAGGGTATCATATAAGACTTTGCTACTACATCAAGTCTTGAAAGATTTTATCTCACAATCTCAGATTCATTAATTAGCGGTTTATGATCTCGTTGATACTTCCTCAGTTCTAGAGAGTGTTTGTTTAATTTCATTTTAAAAATAAATAAATTTACAATTTTGTAGCAATTTTTAATTATCGCTATTTCTACTTTTGTAGGTTTAGATTCTCATTATTATTTGATGGATGGACCTAAATATGTGTTGAAAAATCTCACCTACTTTGAATTTTGTTTGCTTTATTGTTTTTAAGGTGAAAGACAAAGTAGACCTAAAGCCACAAGGCCCACAACACAAAAAATGGTGAATGGTTAAAGAAAAGAAGAAAGGTTTGGGCCTGGGAAATTTCCTAGGGCCGCTCAAAAGAGCCTTAAAATTAACTGGGCCTATCATTTTCTTGCCTCTCCCTTCATATGGCCCAGTAGAATTTCCCAGGCCCGGTAGCCTTAAAATAAACTGGGCCTATCGTTTCCTATCAATATCAAGATTATTATTAGATCCTCTAATATTTCTTGATGATTTTTTTTTCTTACATCAATTATCGATATGCATAGCTGATCGCCTATCGAGAGCATAAAAAATAATTGTAAGAATGAATAAGAATTAGGAGAGAGTTACAACTTATTATGGCCCACAATGGTTTATAGATGGTGGTAAGAGGATCGTCTGTAAAGACTCCTTAAGTGTGTAGCTTTCGGTTGACTTCCTCGTCACTGGATTTGTTATCATGATTCTGTAACTAAGAATAAAAGAGCAACAATTAAACAGTAAAATAAACTTGGTCAAAGGCTTGACCAAGGTAAAATAATGGTATTGGAAATTTAAGAGATGGAGATTCCCGGTAAAGGCACCTGATGAGCTACGTTCTTTATGGTTTGATCATTGGTTCTGGGATGTTTACCTTTATTTCACAGTACCGCTATAGAGTGCAAGGACTCATATACGCTCCTACTTCCCCCTCTTCTAATTCCCTAGCGGGTACTCTCTATTAGACAATCCTAACCAAATAGCACCTTGTTGGTTAAAGGATTTACTGCTTTGGTTGATGGTATGAATTGATTGAAAGGTAGCACAATCAGCATCAAGTGTACAGGGGAAGACGGTACATAATTCAAGCTACCTCACAGTCGAGGCCCTAGGTTGTCAATATGGTCTAAGTTATACTGTTTATTTCTCTAATCTACGCGAGACTAGTTGTCTACTTGGCATATCCGGTTTCGCTCGTCCCCTTCTAGGTTGACTGCAACTTTCAAGTTATAAAACGAGAGTGATCGGTTCTTGGTTTAAACAAGAAAACGGTTTTATAAACTCAGTAAACAAACAGTTATGAAAGATAAAGACTATTAAGAACGATTAAACCTCACAAACTATAGGAACGCAGTTCGGTTGGCCCTTACCAAGAACGAATGTCTAACCGGACATACTTATGGATGAAAATAAAATGATTGATTACATAAATGAAATTAAATCCGTCAATCCCAAACTGGAATGTGCATAGCAGAATTGTTCGCGACAGAATCTGTGAAAGAGGAAAAGAGAGTCTCTTTCAAAATTTAAAGATAAGGATAAAATCCAAACTAAAGATAAAGATAATCGTATTCAAAGATTAAAATGTGAGATCCAGTTAAGGATTCTTGCTGATAATCTGCAACATAGTTGATCCCTCAAATCCTGTTCTCTGTTTCCATCACCACCTCGCGTCCTTGTCTCACTCAAAGTCTCCTGTTGCAGTCCGTCTTTATCGCTTCTGTTTTGGCCAAGCCTGCGGCCAAGACAGTCTCGAATATCTGATTTGTGCTTTGCAGTAGATGTTCTCTTTCTTATCAGCCTCCAAGTAGTTTCTACAAAAACGGAAAATTCATAGAAATCAATAGTATAAGTACCGTACGGAAAATGTGAATCAATAAAAATGCAATTTTTTGAAATGCTTTTTTGTTATTTTGTTATTTTATTGTTGGATTTATTTATTTTTCCCTCCTCATGTACGTACGTGGCCCGTTCTAATACCATTCACGTATCATTAAGCATCTACAAATACAATGATATGTAAATTAATTACCGTCTTATAAATTAAGAGGATAAGAGATACGAGAAGAAAATGTGCATGTGTTTTCATGTATTAGATGTGATGCATATATTTCGTCGTCTAGCCTGTAATTTGAATTACACATTTCATAATCAAATCCTAAATGACAAAGGAAAAGACAAGAAAATAGAAGCAAATTAGATTTTGTGCTGTTTGAATAACTGGACTTGTGTGTTGGACATCCTGGCACGTAATTATGGAAGAGGATCTTATGTAAAACTATTCACTTAATTAAAAAATAATAATATATATATGTTACCCATAAATATATAAATCAAACTGACATAAAATTATTAAAATTTAATCAGTATATAATGTGGTGATTAAATTATCCGACGGACGTAAACTTTAATCCCAACTCAATCTGATCATGCTCTTTCGTCATTAGGTGCTAGTGGAGTCATCCTCCTAATGGCTCTAAAACCAGCCAACTTAACTTGACAAACAACTAAATTATTGAGCTAATCTTGTGCGTAAGTTTGTACTTATTAAAATTTATATAATTATCTTCCTGATTATTTTAATTAACAAAAGGTACTCCAGTTCTGATCGCTCTTTTTTATTTTAATTAGACAGCCATTCAAAATGATTTGGCTTTTGTCGTGTTGAATTAATTAAAAACAAAACAGCAAACTCGAAGAATTGGGTGGTGTGTGCTTCTCTTCTCTAGCTACCTCATGGAGATATTAAAAATTACCAAGAGATAAAGTAATTAATTGAAAATCAACGGGCACTTCGTGCGCTGTAGATGAATTAGTTAATGTATGCATATTACTGTATATAACGTAGGTCATGGTTTGATTTCTCGTACCGTAATAATAATTATGGAGTATTTTTTTTTATAAAAAAAAGTCGGTGTGGGCCTTTTTTGTTGTTTATGGAACTAATTAGTTAAGGAAAGCCCACCATTAGAGACTTTTTCTTCTTTTTTTGGAAAAGCCTAACGTTAGAGGTTGAAGTATTTCTAGTATATGCTTCTTCTTCTTTTTAAAGCGAAATTGAAAGAGTTTGCTTTGTTGTTTTTCGCAATTGTTTATTGGTTGAATTAGATTTTGTCTTATTATAATTAGTTTTTGGGTGTAAGGCTAGTAATTTACTAGTGGAGTAGTATCTTTGTAAATATCTTTATCCTTCAATTGATCATCTACGATTGGTTTTGGCTGCCACTTGATTCTCGACACGTCTACCGATACAAACAGACGATCTTTGTCGTCGGGAATCTAAACAAATTAAATCAGATTTCTTTTTTATAAAAACAAATTAAAAAGCTTGCGTCTTGTCTTCTTAGAAGCACTGGATAGAGAGAGAGACTCATCATGTGGCATTAGTTCCAACGTATTGGAAGTAAATCTACAACCAATGGTGTAGATTTTCAGGCAAACACAACAAACAATTCTCATTCATTCAAATATATATATATATATTATAAACAAAAACAAAATCAAACGCATAGCTATGTGGTTTATTGACGTGACATTGAAGTCTCTACAACTAAATAATCACGAAAATTGTTCTGAAAATCGAATTGATTATGCTTATCCGATTGATAAATCAGTGATTCGAATCCCTAATTGGTTTAGTCTGATAATTTTCTAAGTGATGGGAAAAAACCCATCGAACCAAGCAAACTAAATGGTCGACACGATTATTAGGCCAATTGAATCGGTTCAACCTAAGATTATTTACGTCCATAGAGTTTTCATTCAAAGGGTTGTGTTGAGAACTAGTAGATAAAAGTACTAAATCCTATCCTAATCATTTACGAGTCATGATTTTTTAGTGTAGTGATTCCTTAATATTTAGTCGAACGATTTTTTCTCTAGGGTTTTGGTTAGCTACCTTAGGCCATGATAGGTGATGACTCCCCAAAATTTATAAAAACATTCATCTTAATCTTTTATATATATACTTTGAAAATAAAAAACATACACGCACACGCACACGCACTCACGTGGATAAATTAGATGATGAAAGAAACTGTCAAATTGGAGAGGGGTAGGGCGGGTGAGGTGGTGGGTGTGGAGTGTCGAGTGTCGATTATGGAAAGGAAGAAAAATCAAAAGGAATGTCGTGTTGTAATAGGGAGGAAGGAGGAGAGAATAGTTTTGATGAGCACAAGAATGATGTTTTGGAGGTAAGAGTTGGATTAGGGATTAGGGAGCGGTGTGTGGTGCCACAACAAACAACAAAATGTTCCCACGTGATGCGGGCCTTTTGGAACGGAGTACGGGAATGGGACTGTCATTGTCCGTACTTGTGTCAACTATACATATGTATATATACACGTATCTAACCCAAAACAAACAAACAATTGTGAAAAAAAACTATTGAGTTGCCCTGTTATAACACCCAAGGGGCACGCACATACATACCCACAAACACTATTTATTTTATTAATTAGTCATCAAATTACCATAACGACTATAAATTAAACGAAAATGATAACTATGTCGTTTACTTTCGGTGAACGATTTGGATCAGTTAAGAGCCGCCCTTGATAGAACTTTTCGAGGAGTAGTAGTAGGAACTAAGAAGGGCAGGAAGTAATGAGGAGGCTAATTTGATAAAAAAGCATGCATAATTAATCATATTATAAGGATTAGAATAAGTGATTGAAGTAATGATGAGGTCATAATTGCATTTTTTGAAAAAGAAGAAAAAAAGACATTAATATATATAAATTAATGTAGTACTTGTACTATATAGTAATAAAATATAGATATATTGAGAGAAGGGAAGAATGTTGCAGCATTTAAGGACAAACACCAGGACAAATGTTGCAAGTATACCTTTCAATTTTTCTATAATCTAAATTGCAAAACCTTCCAAATCTCCAGACATGAAAGAGGGCAATGATAAATAAAAAACTATTTGGGCAGCGAAACAAAGCCCTCCTGTCAATCCTATATGGATTCTAGTTTCAGGTGGGCCATCCACATTTCTTTTTCCCTATTGGATTTGGATCCATTTGCTCGCTGGCCCACCCAAGCTTTGCACACCTCCAAAACCCTTCAACATAAAAACAAACCTATTGCTTCTTGCTAGCTGTGCCGTAGGATTTAGGAACATGCTCTATATTCTTGTTTATTTCTCAAATTAATTGCTTGCCAGCTTATTAAACAATTAATTCTAGTTGGTAATTACCGCTAAATATATAACCATTCAACACTCTAACTAAGATTTTGAATTTCAATTTTCCATAAAATAAGATTTACACCAATCTTAATCTACTTATCCATCGAGCAATGTATTAGAAATCGAATAAAATCATTTCTTAATAAATACTAAGGTTCCAAAATAGTAGAAGAGGACTTCTTTTATTTGGAACTTGACCTAATTTGAATCAATTTGTCAAAACTATTTTTTTTCAAAACTATTTGTTATACCATTTATTATGTAATTTAATTTAATTAATTAATGTTCTATTTTACATATAAAAAAACAAAAACAATAATTAATCCCTTGATATAATAACATTACAATTTATTACCATAATGAAGCAATTACTTATGCTATCATCTAAGATATCATCACATCATAAATAGTATATTATTTATAGGATAAGATAGTGCACGATATTTTGATAACATTGTTACTATTATGCTAGTATAACAAAACTTTTATAGAGTGACCAGATAGAAAAAAAATTACTGGGGTAAATAATTTTTGAAGTAACTTTACTCCTTCGTAAAAGAATTGAAGAAAATGTTTTAGGTCTAAGGACGCATATTAAGAAAGTGATTTTCACGATATTTTAACTAATTTTTTTAAAAAAAATATTCTTATTCCTATAGAATTCTAACGTGGTCAATACATACTCCTCCCTCTCAGTTTAATTAAACATCGTTTTAATTTTGAGCACGCATAATATATAGTATCATTTTTCAATTTTAATTTAATTATTTGAAAATTCATTCTTAAATAAAAAAGAAAAGAGAAAAAGATTGAATGGAGTGTTTTTTTTCCTAGTGTGCATTGGGACTTGTCCATCTTGTCCATACTCTGTACCCACGTGTCCGTAAAAAGGCATTTTTGGTTCTTATAGGAATGGTAAAACCGTAAAAGTGTTACTATTAGCACATGTGATGGTAATAAACAAATTTATCCTTCAGTCTTATTAATCCATTATATATTTTTAATGGATGTCATTATCATAAACAATTAACCCACTAGAGTCAGTAGCAATGTAACACAGTACCGAGGAAGAATGGCATCCTGACATTTTAGGGAGGCCATTGCATAACTGCCCAATTTAATTTGCTTTGTGTTTCTCAACGATTTGAATACCTAACCTCGAAAAGTCTTGCTAGAATCAATTGTATAGAAACCTAAATATTTAGCAACAAAAAGTATGGTGGCTAAAAATTGTAAATAAGCTCAGCACATATATGCTCGTATTACGTAATTAAAGTAAATTTCAGTTAATTTCAGTTTATTGTTAAGAATCAACAGTTAAATTCACAAAAGAAGAAGAAGTTAATATTACGTAATATTGATGGCACCAACAAACTATAGGTTTAATTTTAAGTTTCTATATCATGAAGAGGAATACAAAAATGTAGGTGATCCAGCATTCTGGTTTTTTACATTGTCTCGGCACTTTTGTCCAGATGACAAAAAAGCTAGTTTATCGAACATGAAAGAAAATTACTTTGCTCTTTGTCCTCCACTCCACCCCACACACCCATATCTTCACAAAATTCCCCATCACTTTCTTGCTTTTGTCGCCTCTCCTCCCTCTCCCAACAATGTCACTTTCTTTCGAAAAACAAGAACAAAAGGTTCAAATTAAAAAGAAGCAAAGCCCATTTGCACATTTGCATATTGCAATTGCATGTCCCTAGCTCGGTCCCTAACCAGGTCTATCTGTGTTATTCGACAAATTTCGTACTCAAAAACATTATTTTTACTACTACTATTATTATTATTATCTTTACTTTATGTTTCTTTCAGCTACTTCTCTGTTGTTCTAGTAGTTGTTCTTGTAGTTGTAGTTGTTGTAGTTGTTGCTGCTGCTGTTGCTGTTGTACTTCTTCTTCTCGAACCCAATTAGAGAATTGCTCTAGCGTTCTCATATCTGCTCGGTAATGCTTTTGCGTGAATTCCAGCAACATAGGCCATGTAAAATCTGGATATATCCTTGGATGCCACGTGTCCACCAATTCATTTGGTGGACTCACCATTTTCTCGCTCTTCGGACACAAAAAGAACGCAAGTGATTTCCTAGTCGTCTCACTGTTCACAACCGCCCGGTGCAGGCAACTCTCGTACCTTCCATTCGACAAAGCCTATGCATCCATATATAGGGAAAAAAACCACTATCAGAAATAGCATAAAAGGGCTACTACTATGAATTATGAAACAGAGAGTAATAATCAGTCACGCGCATAATTATCAATATTTACGTGCGTCACCTGACAATCAATTTAGTTAATTTAATTACCATGAAAGTGTCGCCGATGTTAACCACGAAGGCGTTGGGATTAGGGGCGATTGTGCGCCATTGGTCGTCCACAAATACTTGAAGACCACCCACTTGGTCCTGGTGGAGGATGGTTAGGGATGTCGGATCGCAGTGCGGTCCAGTCCCTAGAGTAAGGTCAGGTTTTTGACATGGTGGATAGTAATTAAGTCTCATTATCGAATCATTCTCTTGGAAAAATTCCCTAAAATGCCCTTTGCTCACTCCAAGGCTCATACCCAACAACTCCATAATCCCCAATGACAAAGTGCTCATCGCCTCGCAATATTCTTGGTACACCCTCCTAAAAAAAACAATGTTGAAAAAAACATTAAATTAGTTTCGACTATTCTGCTGTGTATATATATGACGGACGAAGGAATTAAAAATTACCCGAATTCCGAGAAATCTTGGCCCATTGTGTTGCACAAATAGTCGTGGACGTGTTTCGGTGCGTCTTTCTCGGCGGAGAAGCGGAAAGAGAGAGTTTCTTTCCATGGTAGCTTGGAGGAGAATCTGCCAGTGAAGCTACTAGCATAACCACAGTGTTCGCCAAGTTTTCTTTCAGCTTTTTGCTTTTCTTGAAGTGGCAATTCAAAGAAGTTGTCCATGAACTTATGAGCATCAGTGATAAGATTCTTTTCCACCCCATGATTCACCACTAGGAAGAATCCATGTTTCCGGCACGCCTCGCCGACTGTTCTAGAAGCTTCCGTGGCAGCAACTGGATTACCGGACAAGAAATCGCCCAAATCAACGAGTGGAACTTCTAGTTCAGGTGCATTGACGGATGGTTTCTCGTGGTCGGGCCAAATGAACTGTTGGGGTATATGATTTTGGTATCTCAAAACTTTTGCGTCAAACACTAGTGACGCGTTTTGATCACTAATGTTTACGCTAAGATTACTTTTATTATTGGGCGCTGGTGATGGGATGTGCGACATGGTTTTGATGCAATCAATTGCCATTGCATTAGCTAGAAATGGATCTTATTTTTTATATAAGTTTCTTTTTGTTTATGTATTATATATATATGGTTTTTTTTTGGGTGGTGGAGAAAGTAGAGGAGGAAGGTGTGTGGTGATAGAAGAAAAGCCAAGGCCGTTTTCTTTGGGAAGATCGGTTAGCAAACGTTGGAATCTTTATAAGCTCGGTTTGTCTCAGTAGTTGTAGTTGTGCTTGTGCTTGTGCGAGTGTGAATTTATTTTAATTCTTTTTTGCAAACAAGGGCTTGGATTTCTTAAAGTTTGCAATGGGAGGAGCTGGTTAATTGAAAACTTGGGCGATGGTTCAATTTACGAGTTGTGTCCCTTTTATAGGAGATGCCAGGAAAGCTTTTCCCAATGTTTTTTTTGGCGTTTTCTTGAGCAGGGAGTGGAAGAGAGATGCTAGTGTTACATTTGTTACTACCGGCTTTGTGACAAAGAGACTCAACGAAAAATTAGCCGCGTTGTCGCACCGATAACTCATATTTTACATATTACTCGTATATGATATGGTCTAATTTTTTATTTAAAAAAAAATGGAAGACAAACTCGTATCAATAGTAAACAGTGGTCGCACTATTAATATATGAGTATGAAACTGAAGTAAGATGTGAACCCATAACTTGATGTTTTTGTTCTAGTCTTAAAATGAAGAGGCCAAAGCCCACCTGGAAAGAAAAGGTGCTGATCCTATGCACACCCAAAGCATGGCATTTTGGAAAAGCCTAATAAGTACTCCCTCTGGTACGAATTATATGACTTCCTCGCATCCCAATATTCAGTAAGGAACAAATATCGAGGAGGCCGGATGAGGTACTATTTGACCCCAAAAAATTCCGTACTTTTTTTCGAACGTACGTTAATCCTTAACGTACTTCCGAGAAAAAATTCGGGGCAAAATTGTCTCAAATAGTGACTGTTCCGGCTGTTTTAAGATACGTTCCGAAACAGTAAAAGTAAATACTAAAACGTCATATAAAACGTACCGGAGGGAGTAATTAACTGCGCCTCGACTGCTATTTTGTTATTTTCCTTTTACAACTTTGGTGTATTATACCTTCATTCTCAATTTAACCACTACACAAATTTCTTGGATAATTATGTTACTAAAGTTTTCTTTATTTTTTTTTCTTTTGCTAATAGGCGAATTCTAACACGGATAATAAAATTTAAAATACGGTGAGAAAAATATAAATCATTATTAAACTTATTTTATTATTATTATTATTATTATTGAAGTTAATTGGAAAAATGAAAGTGACCCAACAAAAGATATTCAAAAAAAAGATGTTAAGATGTGGAATTTAATTATTTTTATTTTCATTCTTAATGTTGGATTACTTATTGATTTAATATTTCACAAAATTATAGTCCTAGTTAAGTATTGTTTTAAAATAAAATAAAATAAACCATATTGTAAAAACGTTTCAAAAAGTTATTTGTATATATTTTTTGTTCCACGTCAACAATGTCATATAAGAGCCTAATTACAACCATATCATCTAATTGACACGTCAGCACCATTAATTAGAGTTAACAAAAAAAGTGAAACTTAGCGGTACGGTTGTGAAAAATAAAAATACTTTTATAAAGAGAAAAGAAGAAGTGTGCTTTTGGAAACACATTTACCCAAAACAAAACAAAAAAGTGGTTTCTCCACTACATGTTAATGTGCCAACGTGTATATGTTTTTTCATTGTCTTTTCTTGTGTATCTTTATCTAATAATAAATCACACAAAAAAAATTAAAAATGTGATTTTTTTTTATTCACTTTCAACAATATCTTAAAATAGGTAGATCTTTTGAGGGTAAAAAATAAAGGATAAATAGAAAAATAATAGAAGTTTAAGGACGGTTATAAAAGAATTCAATTTTTTAGGTGAAAAAAATATGAGGAGTAAATTAAAAACCAATGGAATTTTAAGGATGATTATAGAAAAATTAAAAACTTTAGGAATAAATATAAAAAAATAATTAAAAAATAGAACTTTAAAGACTATTATAAATTTATAATGAATTAAAAGAATTAGGAGGGTGCCGCCGCTACATCATTTTTTATACTGTTTTTTAGGAACTCTTTTGTACTTGAAGTATTTTACTTTTAACAAAGAAAAGTATTGTCTTTTTATTGGTATCCTTTGAGTACGGTAGAATGTGAAAAGACTATTGATCATATTTAGTCTTATCGTTTCTTTTTCATCAAAATTGTTAACATCGGATTAGTGACTCGATTATTAGACCGATTTGATTTGGTTTAGCATTTTTATCAAAAATACAATTGAAAAAAAAGACCAATCGATATTGATAAATCAACAAATTGAATTAGTCCATTCGATTGATTCTATCAATTCAATTTGGCTATTTTATATGTTTTTTATCTTCCTTTATTTCTATGATATAAACACGAGGAATACATATTTATATTCTACTGATCAAACGGTCAAACAGTCAAATTTCGTTGAACATGATTGTAACGGTAAAAACGTTACAAAAATGTTATCTTCATTATAATAGTAGGTGGAACAAAACATACGAAAATGAATAGATGATGTAGCTGATCCAGAACATGGCAGTTGGTATCACGTAAAAGACAAAAAAAGCGTTTATTGTACGAGATATTTTTTTGAACAAAGATCACATTGGAATTTGGAATTAAATATCAAGCTACTCCCTCCGGTGTAAAATAAACGACGTTTTCCTACGGATTCTTACTGTTCATAATACTTGTTATTTTATTTTTTTCGAAACCAATATTTTATGCAAATGTCAATTTTTTTAGAACTTGTGATTTAATTTTAAGCTCTCGTATTATAAAGTAGGATATTATAATTATCGTATATAATATATACACATATATAGGACTTATATTAAATTTTTGGTAAGGTAAATTACAAAATTTATAGTTTTAAATTTTTTATTCACTTCGGCCTCTATATTTTTAAAATTTATAATTTAAATCCTATAATTTTAGTATTTTAAGTGGTAAAAAGTTCAAAAATGGAAAAAATGTAACAAATATTGAAAAAATCATTTAAATAGAAAATATTGATGAGAAAAATGGAAAAAAATCAAAAAAAGAAGATACTTTGAAAGAGGTAGGGCACTTAGCATAACCTAGTACTTAAGCAATGTTGGACAATGGACAGATCCATGGACTGCAAGTTGATCCTCTTTCTTATTATGCGAGGCCTATTTTTGGTGTGTGGCCCATGGGATGAAAAGAACAGCCACAAAGTTAGTTAACTTGCAAGGATGGTGGTGGGACCCAAGACCATATTCTCACTTCATCAATTTATAACCATACTCTTCATTTATTTATTTTTATTTAAATTGACAAACATATACTCCTATTTTTGCCTATCATACTTTTTAACCCAAAAATTAAATTAATTGCTATATATAATCCTAGTTCTTCAAATATTTCATTTCAGCCCTTATATTTTTGTAATTTGTCCTAAAAATCTCAAAAATTTGCAATTTTGATCTTTCGAGTAGTTAAAAAATTATAAAAGTTGAATAAAAAAAAAGACACATATATGTTAGGGTAAGGTCTACCAAAATGGAAAATTTGTGTTTCCTTTTCAATTTTCTTTATTAATTTTTTCCATTTATAAGTCACATGGTCCCACCGTATTCTGGATACCTACCACTAGGTATCTTTCCACATATTAAAAATTAACATGTAGTAATATTTGAATACAAAAAGAAATATAACCTAATATAGGAATGATAAATCTCATTTATTTTTTATCATATCAGTTAAAAATTAACACGTATCAATTTTTTATATCGAAAGATATCGAATGTTTTCTATACGCATACGCGTGCTACTGTAAACATTAAGAAAACGTTCCCAAGTTAATTCTGGCATTAATTAAGATGGACTTGTCAACTTGAGTTTGGGAATGAAACATGAAAGAGACGTATACATCGTACCATTTGCCATTTATAAGAAACTCCACCATGTCATACAAGAGATGGGACAGAAAGTATATCGGAAGAGATTATGTTTTGGCTATCCATTCCATTCCACCACAAGATCACAGAGCAAAAAAGAAAACGAAGTGGTGATCGATAAAGCTCGGGTCTTCAACGGAAATTATTGCTTAGTGAAGGATTAATTATAAGATACTTCTCGTATTCATCTGAGGAACGTTTAGTTAGATTATCCGTCAATAGGGCGGTTATACACGGTGAGATGAACTGTAACTCTCATATGTAACTATTTCATTGGTTGACAATTCAACTAGAGCGCGGCAATATAAAAAACATGTATTATTCGCTTCAAACAAAGTCAAAAAGTGATAATCCTCGATTGGGGGGTGAGGACTTTGTTGTAATCTGAGCTGCTGGCGTAGGCTTCTCGATGCACACGTGTCACATGCAAAGCACCGGAGGGGTTCTTTGGTGTAGACACTCCGACGAACAAGTTAGTAAGTGTATGAGTGTAGGTGAAAGTGTGAGTCAGGTAGTTACTGGGTATGCTTGATTTGCTGTGTATGTGGTGTCTAAGCTTGTGTATGCCTGTCCTTGAACCATGCGTGGGAGAGGTATTTATACTCCCGCTTTGGGCGGTTATTCAAGTGTTTTAAGGAGTAGTAAATGCCCTTAACGACACATTTATGTCCACAAGCGGCGCCCCGGGGACGTAGGTATTTATACCTCTGCCCAGCACAGTTACGGTCTGGACATTAAATGACATTGACTGCATAATTAATACATGTACCGGTACCTTATCAAATACCGATATCCTCCCATTATCTCCTTCCAGTAATAAGCATACTTACCGGGTCTAGTACTCCAAATAACGTACCGTCGAAGTTACTGTTCGCCTCCTACTAGGCTTGTCCACGTGGCCTAAATCAACAGTGACTAGGTCAAAGTCCCACAAAATGACCAAGGTACCCTTAGTATTTCTTTATGTATTATCAGAAGCCCAACCGAACATGAGCCCGAGTGTTTACCATGGGCTCCCAATACTCTTATGATTTAATTACCGTTACTATAGTCTGAGAATACTAAGGATATGCTGATAAAACATTAAATGCTTTGAAAATCCCTCATAAATGAAGCGTGGGTCGCGATGATTGTTTTCTGACAACTGTCTACACGTAGCGCCTTCTCGTCCATATGAGAATACAGTGAACGTTGAGAGTTGGTACAGTCGTATCGCTTCGAATCCTACGAACGACTGCAATTTGAATTTTTAGAGTCTTCCCAACAGGCGCGCACTTGAATAACTGCCAGATGTCTGTTTCTCGTTGGTTGTCTGCCACATGCCACCTCCTGTTAGGGTGTTCGTATGGTAATGGCACCTCCATCATATATATATATATATATCTTCCCCTTCTTCCTTGTTGCTTCTTTCATTCATTCTGTCAAAAACAAAACTCTACTCTTCTCAATTCTTCTATGACCCTCTTCCCCTGTCTAATACTTGCTTCCGACTAAAGTCCGACCACCTGCCACCGGATATCCCTTGCTATCTTCAAGGTATTTTCACCCATCTTTCTTACTTTAATACGTTGTTGTTGTGTTTGCTGTCTATTTGTACTATGTATCGCCAAGTACTTGCCGTTTATGAGGCCGCCGATGAGATGGACCAGACTCCCTCCCTCATCACCGATAGAACTGATTTAGCTTCCATTTTGTCCAAATACCGGGCTTCTCTGCCAAAAGGTCACCGAGTGTTGGTTGCCGAAGAAAATGTCAGATTGAACAGTGTGATGGAGGGAACCCAGAGAATTCTGTACACGAAGATGTTTCAGTTTGGATTCAAGATTCCTCTTCACGAGATGGTGCGGGATCTGCTGCAATCTTGCAGTCTGAACCCCGCTCAGATTTCACCACAATCCTGGAGCCTTATCTATGCCTTCATTAGAATCTGTGAGATATATGGCGTTACTTCGACCGTTAAGCTGTTTCGGTTCTACTTCAACCTGTACATCCGAAGAGGTTTGATTTCGTTCTCTCCTCGCTGGAAAGTCCAAGAAATTTGGGGTTTTACCCGGAACTTCCAAAAGATTGAGTCGTTAGTGCACAATTGGAAGAATAATTTCTTTGTGATAGATTTACTGGAAACCTCTTGATGGCCTGATTTCAACTACTCTATTATCGAGAAAGACTAGACCCGGCCACGGGTTCTCAGTGCTGGAGAGATGACCCAGATTGGCAAGTTGAACAAGATTCCAACACCCTTTCACACGAAGAGTTTGGCCGTTGGATATCCTTTGAAAGAGTGTCGTGTTGGTGAGTTTCAAGATTTCATTTTCCCTGGATCCTTTTTTTTTGTGACTTTGATACTATTTTACTGTTTGCAGAAGTATCGGATGATTGGTTACCGGATTGCCTGAAGCGTGTTGTCCAAAGAAAAATTGCTCCTCAACTTCCAGGTAAGAAGGTTACCGGTACAAAGCGTCAACCTCTCGTTAAGAAGAAAGTTACTGATACCAAACGGATTAGAACTGCTCGTCCAGTACCAATTACTCCTGAAAGTGCCGGATCAAGCTCTACTGGCACGAAAATTGTAGAAATTAAACAGAAGATTGACCAGATTATCGACGGTGACCTTGATGTTGAGATTGATCCAGAAGTTGCAGCCGAACTTGATCAAGGGAAGCACCAACCTACCCAAAACTTCACCACTTCTTCCTGTACCTCTTCTGACGAGATGCAAATTCAATCTCTAGCTGCTCGAGGACGCCGAATGAAGAGGAAGATGCTTGAGGAGGGACCGTCAAGGGAAATCATCCAAATGCGTTGTACTGGTACTACGAGTTTTATGCCATTGATAGATGTTGATCCCGTTGCTCTTGTTGACAACATCCCGGTGATGGAGGATCCGTCAACTGAGGTTCCTGCTACCGGTGGTGTTCCCGAGTCCACTCCCACTGATGAGATAGTTGTTGACCTTTCAGTTTCTGCTCCGCCTCCTACCGTTAATGCTACTGTTATTGAGGACTCCTCCATTGTCGAGCCATCTTCTCCTCCTCCGGATACCCCAACACCTCCGACTGAAGATCCGTTTGGCCTTGACCCTCTTATTGTTGCGTCCACTAACGTGGTTCGGTGTTTAAACCTACATCCACAGTGTTAACATTCACAGAGGATGTAAAAATCCTAGAATAAGGTAAGTAGGTACCGTTAGATCATGGCGAGTACCCTGTTGATAGAGAGCAACACTTGTTGTTTTTCTTTGTAAGAATCTGGATTTCCAGACAATAGTTAAAGAATCATAGTACAAAGAGTGAGAGAACCATAGAGTTGGTTTCTGTACTACTGTAATTTTTCAGGATTACTTCACCTTATTCCACCCTAGCCTTGTACCTGAACTGGAAAATAGGCTCGAATATTTTTTAATTAATTAGACATTAAATAAAGTGATTATCAATCACTCCGTTTATGAAATCATCCTGCACTAGTTATAAAGAGTCAATGTGCAATTGCAATAAATTAATATAAGGTTAATGCCGATAAGGCACGATTTGAGCATAAACATATATGTATTGCCCCTACCAATTAACAAGTAAACAGAGCCTTTAGATATCAAGGACCTTACTTGATGATCTAAATTTTTTCAATGAAAGCACCAATTTGATAATCCTCGATTGGAGGGTGAGGATTTTATTGTAATCTGAGTTGCTAACGCAGGCTTCTCGATGCACACGTGTCACATGCAAAGCGCCGGAGGGGTTCTCCGACGTAAACACTCCGACGATCAAGTCAGTAAGTGTATGAGTGTAGGTGAAAGTGTGAGTGAGGTAGGTACTGAGTATGCTTGATTTGTTGTGTATGTGGTGTCTAAGCTTGTGTATGCCTGTCCTTGAACCATGCGTGGGAGAGGTATTTATACTCCCGCTTTGGGCGGTTATTCAGTTGCTTTAAGGAGCAATAAATGCCCTTAATGGCGCATTTATGTCCACAAACGGCGCCCCAGGGACGCGGGTATTTATATCTCTGCCCAACACAGTTACGGTCTGGACATTAAATGACATTGACTGCATAATTAATACATGTATCGGTACCTTATCAAATACCGTTATCCTCCCGTTATGTCCTTCCGGTAATAAGCATACTTACCGGGTACTCCAAATAATGTACCGTCGAAGTTACTGTTCGCTTCCTACTGGGCTTGTCCACGTGGCCTAAGTCAATAGTGACCAGGTCAAAGGTCCCACGAAATGACTGAGGTACCCTTTGTATTTCTTTATGTATTATCAAAAAGATTATGAGAAAATAAATATTAACAAAAAGAATTTTGGAACGGGAGGAAAAGAGGGCTATTGATGAGTGAAAAAAACTAGTTTGTTGAATTATTTGAGCGTAAAAACATTATCTTGGATAACAATGTTAATTGGCAACATTCTCCGTTAACCACACACACGTCCTTCAATAACCAAATATCAAACACGTCTTATCCATACAACTTGGTTGTTTGATGATCCTCTTATTTAGATTTAGACGTGAATCACTTGTTGCATTTTATATATATACTTATTCGAACAATATCAGAACTCATAACCTATTTTATAAATAAAATATACATTAACTAATTATGTTACAACTGCGCAATATTATAGATATTTTTGTGTTCATGGACTAGCTAGGTAACTTTTATTGACGTCGGTTGACCCATTGGAATTTTATATATGATAATTAAGTTAAATATTGAATGTTTTGATAAGTTATTAGTTACAGTTGACTCTACTAAAATTAAGCTAAAATCAAACGGGAGTCAATTAGTGTGATTTTTTTTTTACCTCATTGGAAAAAAAATTAGATTCCGTCCCTCTTTATATATGTAGGAATTACTTATTCGGGTATTTTTACACTTCTTTTTCATTAATTAAATGTATCCCCAATTCTTCATCGTTAAACCTAATGATTTTACTTTTTAGTATGCTGATTTTACAAGAATAAGAGTTGCGAACTGTTTAAACTTACGCATCAAAGTTTTTTTTTGGTGGGATCAGATATCAAACCAATTCCTTATCTACAGTTGATTTAACTAGACCAGTTGACTGATTAGCAGATCGGATTTGTTGGTGATGTTTGGAACAGCATCGGCTACGTACGGTGTTGTTCTCAAATCATATATATTATTTATTCATCGGTTATTGGTCTTGCTCAAAACCAATCAATTTGGAGACAAAACGGTAGTGCTTCTAGAATATCGATGCACAAAACTAAATACAGCTTTTGAATTCTTTCGAGTGACATTTTAGGTTAAAAAAATTGATTTTAAAAAAATGACGTTTTATAGTTTTTTAGTTATTTTATAATTAATTTATTCAACATGAAAGAGAAAAAAGAGTATTTATTGGTAAGTTTATTTAATATATAAAACAGAGATGATTGTTTAATATTAAAAATACTCTCATCAATTCCGTACCCGGTTTCAAAACGTCATTTATTAGAGTTTGGAGGGAGTATATTAATAAGTTCAAAACTATAATTAAATTAATATTTTTATTCATGTATACATTAATTTTAAGTAATTAATATATTTCTTATTATACTAGTTAATTATCAATATGTAATTTGTCAATAAAAATAATAAAAATAATGAGGTAAGGTAATGATGAAATTATTAAAAAATCACTAAGAAATTACTGATTTGTCAATAAAACTCAGAATCTCAGATTTTCGAGTCATTTTTTTTCTGATTCCGCCAACTAAATGCACCCTAAGGTTATTGTGATTTAGGGCCGAGGAGTTGGTTTATTTTTTTAAAAATTTAACAGAATTTTTGAAAATTATCGTTTTCGACCGGACCTCGCAACTTTACCCACTGGTCAGGCCCCTCGGTGTTTTGTTATTTTTGTAGTGTGATTTTTTTTTCTTTTTATAATTCTTCGGTTTCTAATTCCCATCGTGTTGTCTTTCTAGCGATTTAAGTGACTTGAACTCTAAATCTTAATTAAATCAAATTAATCGCAAACCAAACTGATGTGCGGAGTAGTTTGATTTTGTTGCTTCTTAGTTCTATTAATTTCCTCTCTGAAAAATGCTTTATTTATTTTTTCTCTTTTACTTTTTACATGGATCAATTTAATGATAGGCATAAAAATGGAGGCAACATAAAATAAAATCATTGATTTGTTCTTGCTTTAATGGCTACTCATCATCCCTCTATCTCCCATCATATCTTAGCTTACTATATATGCATAGATAGGTGAATTAAAAAACAAAAGGTGGTGACTAAACAACGAGTAAAATTGTTCAATTATGGACGTTTTGGCCGCCCATCATCACTTTAGGGTTACGTAGATATGTTGCGGTGGTCTTTTTGTTATTGGACAGCCGAATGTATAATCGTAAAAACCCTATTAAATTTTATTTATTTGTCTTTTTGTTTAAATTTTATTTATTTTAGATTGATAAAATAAAATAAAATGTTTAGCTGTAGTCAACTTAAAACATAACGCACCACTTTGGAAGTGTGTTTCAACAGATTTACACACTAAAAAAATTAATTAATTAATGACGTCCTATGCCTATAATATTTATTTATTTTATTTTATCTAAAGACAAATCTAATGATTCAAATCTTCTAAGTGGGTGAGATGAGATAGTGCTCATGGGACTTGAATGCATTATAAGCATGTGTATGAGGTGCATACAAGAGTTGAATATAGGCTTGGGCAAATATAGGAAACAAATTTTTATGAAGTCTATATTTTTTTTCTATAATTGTTTGAAATTTTATAATTATTTTCTCCTATTTTCTTATTTTTTTAATTAAAAAATACTATCATAAAAATCCAATCTCCATTCTTTCAAATCTTTTTAACAATATATTTTTTATTTTTTATAAAAAAAAATTAATGCACTGTTAGAGTTTCTAACTTCAAGGAATTTTTTTTTGATGTGTTTCGTTCGATATACCAGGAACTAAAATTTAGAAGTCTAAATGTGAGAAACTAAAGTGTGAAAGACTTTAGAATATTTTACCCATTAAATTTTCAGCCTTTAAATTGCTCACGTAGCTATTTTTCTTTATTTACTTTATAAGAATTTACACTTATGGTTTTTTAACAGTTTTTAAAAGGTCTCCTCAACACGTCATCAACGCAAGATATATTCACAGAAAAGAACCCACCCCATAGTTATATTTTTGTCACCCTTATCTAGAACAGGAAAGACAAGCAATCATTATTGCTGGATCTTTTTTTCTTTTCATTCCATTCTCAAAGCGATTTCCAGTTCTTACAAGATCTTGAAACCAGGCAAGAAAAGTCATTAACAAAAAGAAAACTTCCCCAAAATCTGAGAATTACAGAATTCAGTACAGGACAGAAGAGATTAGGTGGGAAAAAGAAGTTGGTCCAGGAGTAGAGGCAACTAACATGATGGTGGAGTTGTCACCAATGTGATGCAGATAAAAGGTGGGGCAATTCCAGTTTGAATCTCTTGTAGAAGAAGAACAAGCAAATCTGATGAAATTGATAGACCCAACAAGGTTGGCTTTATAAAGATAGCTATAACTCAATTGCGTGTTTCAATTAGGACAAGCCAAGTTAGGTTATCTTCTCTTATTATGCACTAGAGGCCTTGCTTGCTTTTTCCTTGTCTCTGCAATTATTTGTTGGGTGGGTCCGGTGGAAGATTTAAAATCACCATTTACAAAATGGGGGGCAAAGATAAATCCGATCTGATTTTGGTTTTGGATTTCTAAAGATAAAAGTGAGATGAGGGTTGAAACCCCACCTCGTTAGTTTTGATCATGTGGTAAAAGAAACTTATCGATTCTTTAATTCTTATCTAATGAATGGAGAATATCATGCTATGAGAAAATAAACGAGATTACGAAGACCAGAGACGGTGAAAAAAAGAAAAAGAGGAAAACATTGCAACCCTAACCTCCATCACCATTGATATGGATCAAGTGGGGCAAAAAATTCTTGTAATTGATTGGTTGATGGGAAACATCAAGTGGTTTTAGGCTTAAAATTCTATGAACCTCTGATTATAAATTATCACAAAACAAAGGGAGGAAATGAAACAAAAGGGTACCCTACAAAGGCTGCAACTAAGAAAGTGCTCTTTCCCACAAAACGAGCCCACTCCTAGGTCCCTCTCTCGAAGAATTGTACTGTGCAAATAAGAAGAAAAGAATGGAGAGTTAGACTGTCAAAATCCACAGAAAGAAGCAAAAAAGCTACTGGAGAAAGAGTATGCAACAGCAACAGCAACAACAACTACGTGCAAAACCCCTTTAAAGGACAAAAAAAAGTGTCCAAACATGTTTATGCCATTATTTTCAGTTGGGGCTGCTGCTGGAGACTGTTGGGTTTGCATCCAAAAATGTTTTATGTATATGAGAGACAAGTTTTCCCCCATTATAGCAAAAAGCCATAAGGGTGGTTGTGGTTGAGCCTTAGATGTACACTCGGCTCCCACGAATGGCGGTCGGGACCGAGCCACTGGCTGTTGTCTCTCATCATGGACACAGCGGGTGAAGAAGCAGTAGAAGAATCAACTAAGGCAATGTGAGCCAGAAGCTCCATTGCTCATGTGGCAAATGAAATGACCATGCAACTAGGTCATGTAATACTACTATTAATCAAATCTAATCTTTCTTGATGCATGAAAATGGTCACTAAGACGCAAAAAAGAAGATTCGAGAGCAACAAATTGCTTTGCTGGATCAAAATAAGTGCCCTCAAATCAAGGAATAGGAATTTCATCACTGCAAACTAAGGTCACTTTTGAGATGATAACAGAAGAATGAAGGTACAAGGGTTGTACAGTGAGTCAGTGGCATCTCATCATTCACCAATTTTCCTGTCTGCTTCCTATTGGCTATTTTCCCACTCCTTCATGTATGGAATGATCAGAGATAATCAGTCAATTGAGCAGTCATAATGGGACCATGGTTTTGGACCGGAGAAACAGGGAACCGAACCAAGGATCAGTTCGGGTCATATTTTTTAACAGCATGTTTCAGAACTGGTGAGAAAACCAGTAACCCGCCTCAAACTGGATGACATTGAGCTACTAGACAATATATCTCCATATAAAAACTTAACCTTCTCAAGAAATTACCGTGTCCAAAGCAGCATAATTTTACAAGTTGTCGATTTGTGTATGATGCAGCATCGCCTGTTTTGGATATACATGCTTTTACCATCTTTTTACTAAACAACAATCCATGACAACTTTAAATCAATAAGGGCATCATGACTTTTTTTTCTTTTTTGCCACCAATGGAAAGAACTTTACTTTCACTATTTTGTTTTTACATGCTTTAGATGGAGAGCTTTATTGTTATGAATATCATATCCTTTGAACAACTAAAGTACAGCCAACCACAGAAAGAACTATGGAAAATTAAGTGAGGAAATGATGGAAATGCAAGACCTGCTGTCAACAAGAACATCGACAGCACTTGATTCATGAGACTTACAATTGAATTTTCGGTCATCATGAGATGACTGTAGGCTTCTCCCTTCCAGTGAACTCCTTCAACTTTGACACCGACGACGCCAAGTCTGGAAAACAAAAATAATGAGGAAACTGCATGTTATACAAGCATAACCATGACATTTACATGCAGAAACAACAAGAATAATAATAGGCTAACCAATTAATGGTTTTAGGGCTATCTGTTTCATGTTTAGAGACATCTGGTTTGAACTCTTCGATGTAGATTCTGACAGTTGCACCAGCTGATCCAGTTCCTGAATAAAATGAAATTCCAGTTAGTCAAAAGCACAGTCATTAATGTTTCAAACTCTTAAAGGAGAAATAGTCAGTGGGCATACAGATAATCGAAATATGATCCTTGAACCGTCTGTAAAAAACAAAGCGAACACCTTGTTTTGATGCGACACTTCCATCCACCTGAAAAAATATCATAAAGATAGTTAAACAAGACACATCTCGGTTCAAATAACCAAGATTAAATACAAGCACAGTTTTTTAACTTACAGGATCAGTATATGAAAAATCATCAGCAAACTGAAGGGCATAACTTCCTATAACAGAAAATTCAAATATTGTCAAAGTATTACCAGCATGAAACCATAATATTTTAGAATAAAATGTAGGTATTACTCACCATATTTTTCACCAGTTTTGCTCTTAGACGCCAAATCCCTAAGATATTCTATCATTTTGTTAGCTCCTTCAGATTCACACTCCTGGTAAAGCATTTAGATGCATTAAGGAGCAGTAACTCTATCATAATAATCCAACTGCTTTGCAGCATTGAGTAAATAAAAGTAATAACTGCAAAATTCTGCTGCAGTTCCAACCACGGTTACAATCCTTACTTCATAATCGTATCTGGAAAAGAAATTTCTTCCATATGTGGCCCAGTGCTCTTTCACAACATCGGAAACAGACACTAACTTCTCCCCTGGTTGCTTGTCTTTGTTTCTGTGAGCAATGATTGAGAGCCAAGCTAACACAGCCCTGCCATATGGAAAGATTCAACTCATGACCATATAGAAGTGCAACCAGATTTAACAGTCTTTGCAGTAGGGGAACAAAAGACACATAAATAGAATCACGAAACGAAAATTTTGGGTCTCTTCTGCCAATAACATAATAGAAGTGCAACAAAATACGTCCAAAAGCAAGCCAAGCTCCCTAGATGCTGGGTATATCATCAGTTTAAAACAAAAATAAGGCTTTCTTATTCCTGAGGCAGAGATGCAAGTCAACCAATAACTGCAAAATAAAATTCAGTGCCTAGGTGGCAAACTGCAGCGTTACGAATCCTTCTCCATCGGGAAAATGTGCCCTCTTGCCTCTCATTCAGGCCCCTAACTTTGTCAGGAGATGAAAAAGCATAATGCCTCTTCCCTACCAAGTGAATAGTTTGCTGCAGAATGGCAAGCCCTTCATTGTAACCATTCTTGGGAAACTGGATACAAGTAAGGGTAATAGCTTGCCAACACTCAACCAGAGTCCTTGACAAACTCATACTATTTTCATAACCAAGCAAAGTAGCAGGGATCTGCGATAAAATTTCAGGCTCTATTTATCAGTAAGGTAATCCTGATGCATGCCAGAGAAGGTATTGATGTAAGAGTACAAGATTTTGAGCGAGTCCCATAAGTACAATAACTTTTCCCCATTTTCATTTTAAGATTTCTTTTATATTTAAATAATGCAAATTTGAAGAATATAAAAATTTCGGATGGCAAAGATTAGCTGCAACTCATCCTCCTCTGTAACAGAACATAATTGAGGAGAGGCTGTAAACGGTATGAGAGACCTGTGCAGTTCCTTTTAAGTGGCTGAAGCCTTTCTGATGATGCAGGGATTTAACCTGGTCTAACCCTCCCCCAAAATATTTTCAGTTTTATGATAGCCCTTAATGAAGTATTTCTCAAAAAAAAAAAAAAAAAAACATAGCAAAGGATGCTTGGATGGCTGTTCAAGAAAAACAGTAGAAGATGAACACAAAGGACAATTGTTACCATCAAGCCATAGATTTGTATCAAACATTAAATAAGGAATATGCGGCTCAAATTAAGTAATCAAACACTAAAAGGTAAGTGATAAGTTAGCATTGCTGTGTGGGTAATTTCCCACCATTGCTAATATGATAGACCGTTACCATATGCCATCCTTCTCCCGAATGTGGTCAGAACCGGTCCCAAAACTTTCTTCCCCAAAAACTGATAACTTTCCAGCATCCATGAGATTCCCAAAAAATTTCCAACCAGTTGGGACCTGAATCCGATGAAGGAATATTGTTTGTCAGGAAACAACATATTTATACAATTTTTTTCCCAAGATAGTATTATTTTTCCTAAAATGTGCTTCACCTCAAAGAAAGGCAGATCCAATTTTTCAGCCACACGGTCAAGAGCACCACTTGTCGGCATGGACCGTGCTAAACCCTGCAAATTGGAAATGAAGTCCCATTTTCATTCTTATTCTTTAGATACAAATAATTTCAGCAAAGACATAATAGTTTACTACCTTGGGGCCACTCTTAAAGTATGGAATGGCTTGTTGTGCATTGGCTGCAATAATGGCAACAGAGTCCGAAGGAGTGACAAAAAACTCTCCCCCCAGGATCATGTTTCTATCACCATCTCCTAATAAAGAAAGGAAAAAGAGGGATTCTATTAATTCATAAGCTTCAATGACCACTTACAGGAAGAAAACAAAGAGTTGCCTGCACAATGACCCAAATCACTCATTAAATTGATATAAACAGTAAACCTGCACGTATAGCAGGATGTAATATAAAGTATTTAGAAGAAATATTTTCCTCAGTAAGTATTTTGTGATGACTTTTTTCTCTATTAAGTAAAATAGGAAGTTTTCAGGAGAAAGATTCTATGTAAATGATAGTGATCTAAAATACAGTTTTGCTTTTTTAGTAATAGGCCAAAATTTCCACCAACATTAACACCTTATCAATTAATAAAAATTTGTAGATGAGCATCAAAATATTTGCCAAGCAGCTACCACCAAAATACTTGCTAAGATCCCACCAAAAGGATTTTACTACCCGACAATACATCATGATTTTACTCATAAATTTGGTGCCAAAATGAATTTCCAACTGAAAACTTGATGTGAAAAAGAAAAGGCTTCAACCAGGAGCAGTTAGTGCGCACCAAATTGAAACACAGGGTGCAATATATAATTTTCTGTAAGACTGAGGGAGTAATTAATTTTTTGAAATGCATGGGACATAGTTGAAAATTTCTAAAAGGATCTGTCTAAAAAGTCCAAATCTAAAACCTCATTTTTGTCATTACTTATCATCTGCTTAAGAGCTTTATGAACTGCAAATTCCTAACACTAACTGCTAATAAATATAAATTTTACAGTGTTCCTATTCTGCAATGACATGAAACTACAATGAGACTCAATCTATCTCTTATCTATCTGAGCTGGACAGTATTGAGTCTTCCACCAAAATGAGCCTCACATGCTCAAACATCAACTTTAGCAATAAACTCATCTCTTCCCCTTAAGCACAGGAAAAGAAGATCGCTTTGGATATGTAGTTTCAACTTCTATGTATAAGTTTTATCCTTCCACCCCGATGGCACTGCAACATAAACTAAGTAGTGATTGACTTTTTCAGTTATAACATCCTGTACAGGTGTGATTCTCTAATCTTTTATGTGCAACTAAGAGTATTGTTTACTTGGTGTAACAAATGTGTTCCAACTCATAGGCCCCCTAGGCTTCCTAACTCACCTTTCCAGCCTTTTCATTTTTCTCTTACTTTATTGCCTACATCCCAACATGCAAGTGAGTCTATTCATAGACGCACAGAGGAAAGACAAATCAAACATATGCATCTATAAAGAGAGATGTAAGATTGTAATTCATCAAGACATCTAACATACCGTCACTTGCAGGTCCAAGATCAGGCCCCTTTTCACCATACATAATATCGGCCAAATCCTTGGCATACCTGTTGTAGAAAAAACAAATCAAGGTTGATATTATATCAAATAATACAAATCAACTCATTTTGAGCACATTGTAACCGTCTTATGTAAGATTAGGATCTGGATGGCCATGCCCAAAAGCCTCCCGGGGAACTCCATTTGTAATTGAGTCCTGAACAGAAAACCTATTATCTACATTTAAGAATTTAAATGATAGTTTTAAACCATTTTTTAAACATTTCAGGTGTAGAACATACCAAACTTGCCCCTAGCTTGTCCACAAAGATAGGTTTTGCATAAGCACCCGTAACAGCATGCATGGCATCAAATATAAACCTAAAAAGTAATACATCATAAGATACTTGAAAACACAATGCATCACCTTTGCAGCATGGGATTCAAGATGGAACAATTCCCATGATTACAGAAACTGTTCAATTTTGCATTACAACAACCAACTGAACATGATAGAAGAAGTAAATGCTCAAGAATCAAAGTCAAGCAAAATATTCAGGTATATGTATTTAAATTATCATTGCAGAAACAGATACAAAGTACATAAATGACAAAGATAAGAAAGTACCTGAAATCTGACCGTGAAAGAGGACTTTTGATGAGCTCAAAATCAAATACATACTGCAAAGAATCCCATATAATTATTGGCACCTAATCCTCTGAAAAAAATGTTATCCAAAGATACATTCTCTGCTTCTAACCTCCATTAGCTCTAAATAATCGGATACAGGGTCTATAACTTCAACAATGAAGTTTCCATACTTTGTAATTCCAAGGTGAGAAAGGTCTACATCAGGAATGTCAGCCATCTTAATCTCAGAGATCTGCACAGCATTTTCACATATTTAGAATTTTCCAAGAAACTCCAGGACAGGCGGCAAGTATCTAATGAGTAATCAGGTCAAATTATAGACAGAAAAAAAGGTGGAATTTTATTCCAGACACGAGAGCATTTAAACCCCCAAAAAAGTTGAAAGCACAGAAAATAACCAGAAAGTTATTACTTACTGAAAGTGTGTTCCCATAGATCTTGTCAGTAATGGACTATGGAGCAGGCTGCCCACTGTTATAAAGTAAACTGGAACACCAACAGTACAAATACGGCGTTTCATGAACTGATGGATTGGCAAGTAAATCATTGTGGACAAAAATGCAACTATGCTTGCTAATATGTTGGTGAAAAGTCTGAGAACCCCATGTTAGTAATAAAACTTTTTTCTAAATGAGGTATAGGAAAGTCTGAATAAGCACAAGCACAAGAAAAAATACATTGGATTATTTAAGATAATGAGTATAAATTGCAATATTCACATATGGATGGAGAATACTAGACAAAAGAGTGGAGCTACTGTTGGTTGACTGTGCAGGCAAAAGTTCAGCCACATTATATACATATGACCCTAAAGAAATACTAGAAGAGCTACCTATTAATCATCTAGAAGTGAGCAAGCAATAACTATTCAGGATTCACCTTGATACCCCAATCATACGCAGGCCCCCCAGGATTATGGCTTGCACTCATTATGAATCCACCATTGGCCTGTCGAAGAAATAAGCAGGACAATGAGAAACTTTAGCAAAGAATGGGCAACAGTTGCATAAGCACTTCTCAGAGAACTCGTAAGAAAACTGTGCTTACCTTCCTCTTACGAATAACAGCAGAAACAGCTGGTGTAGACAGAATGCCTTCCCTGCAATAATGGAATCACGATGTCAACAACAGAACCCAGCAGCAAAAAGTGCAGTAGAAAAAATTAAGCATATTAGTGCAGAAGAAGGTTCAAAAAACAAAATTCCTAATGTGTTTTCCATCTTACTTCTCTATATCCACCTTAATTCACATACACCTTGAACTAAATCTATCAGAAATGAGCCAAACACAGCCATCAACTAGAATTGTTCCCTAAAAAATTAACTGGTACTCTCCTGTTTTTCATTTTTCCCCCCTTTTTATTTATTTCACTAAAAGCTATTGTCTTAGGGTGCTTGAAACAAAAACCAATGGCCATTCCCACACCAATATTTTCCTCATAGAAATAATAGGCCATCTAGAAGACTGCATCATCGCATACATGAAGCTCCAACATGAAAGATGTTTTGTGGTCAATGTTAAAAATACTAACAATGAGCTAGCAACACTGAAATCAATAGCCTCTACAACAGTGATCATAAGAAACTCTCTACAAGCCAAATAAGAGGTTTGATTAAGGTAATTCCATATGGTAATGATGATCAAATAACAGGCAATCAATGGCTCAGGCAAAGAAGAGGAATGCGGGACCTAGAATCAATGAAAGAAAGACCTAGGGCTCAAAAGGGAATGGTGGATTCTACCCGGACTCAAAAGAAACCTCAAATACTCTAAAGTCTATCCTTTATGCAAACAGAGGAACTAGCTCTTCCCTTCTGCCACAATAATCCTTCACTATACAATCATATATCCAAATTTAGGGCAATCACAAAGATGACCTGTGAAGCTTCACGGTTGAAGTATCGACCATCTCCTCCAAAGACCAACAACCCATTCCTGTAATCCTCAGGCGGCAATGAATTAAACAAGGCCTACACGTTAAAAGCCCCAAAGTTCAAGAAAACATATCATAAACAATAGCACAGAAATTCAATGCCAAACTAAACAGGTGAAAGAAACCAGACCTGAATCCAATTTACGAAGTAGTTTTCTAGCTGGAAAACTTTAACCTGAAAAATATCAGCATTTTTAAATACAAAGAAAACATTCAACCATCCCTACAGAAAAACAACTTTAACCAAACACTTCAACTTCAATAGAAACTCCACATTGAGACAAAAAGCTACCTTCTTTCGAAGACCACTTGTTCCTGTCTTTTGACCTTCAATTGGCTTAGTTGGCACTGAATTTATCTGCAAAAGATGTATAAAAAACCCCATAAATTAAGGATAAATGACACGAAATATACCTTTTTACACATACGGAGAGAGAAAAAGATAGGACCTTGATGCCTTCTGGTTCAGCAATTGCAGTGGGAGAGGAAGAAGATGAGGCCTTAATGGAAAGATGACGAGCCAGTGAGGTCTTCAAAAGAGGATGCTTAGAAGAGGAGGAAAGGAGAGAAAGTGATGACAGTGGAGGACAGCACACACCGCCAATTACACTAACATTGGAATTGGCATTTGTTGGTTTCATTCTGAAGACGGTGGAAGAAAGCATGGTTTCCAGTCTCAAACAAGAAGAAGAAGAAAAGGCCATTGCTTTGAGTGGATGAAGAAGCTCTCTTCAGTTCAAAATGGCGGTGTGATCTGATTCTGATCACTATGGTGTCTAGAAAATAGGAGTACTAGTTTTTTTTTGGGAACATTTGCCTAGAAAATAGCATGACAATGTGATTGAGGAAACGGGAAACCCAAATCTTCTATCATGTGTGAACTGCTTTTTTTCCCCTCCCCATTTTTTCAAAAATTAAAATTAAAATTTCTTTTATTTTTCTTATGTTCAAATTCCAATTGCTCATGGAGTATGCCATTGTAATTCTTTTTTCTTCTTCTTTAATTTATGTTCATAAAAAAAGGTTTTTGTGTCTTAGCTTACACAAGTTACCGTCTTATCATTAATAAGTGTATGGAAAAAAATTATACCTTTGATCCTAAGATTTTTGGATTTATTTTATTTAGTCCTTGATGTGTTTTTTTACTAATAATAGTAAAAATTATGTTAAATACTTACGTTTATTCCAACTAATGCTATTAATTTTGATATATTTATTATTACTTTGTAAAAAGAATGTTTGAAGGGTAAACATACTAAATTATGAAACTTTAGATTTTAAGAGTTTTACTCCACTTATCATTGGAAAAAAGGAAGAACAAAAGAAATGTTTTGGTCGTTATTAATTAGTACCTCATTTTTTTTTCCTTCTATATATATATGACTTATACTACTCCCTCCGGACACAATTACTTGTCACTTTACTATTCTAGCACGCATTTCGAGGAGGCCGAATGACTCACTATTTGACCCCAAAAAAATCCGTATTTTTTTTCTAACGTACGTTAATCTTTAACGTACGTCCGAGAAAAAGTACGGAACTTTTTGGGTCAAATAGTGAGCCATTCGGCTTCCTCAAAACGCATATATGAATAGTAGCCAGTGACAATTAATTGTGTGCGGAAGGAGTATCTTTTTAACCCGAACTAACTTCCAACTTTTGATTTTTTTTCCGATATCTCCAAATCTCATTTTTGTCCATTCCGAGATCATTTTTTTTCTATTAATAAGATCAAATTATCAAAAACCTAATAGGAGCTCCGATTAGTTAACCCTCAAAATTTATTTCAATCAAATAAGGTCAAACTTGTACAATAACCAGCTATATAAAAGACCTCACTGAATCAAATTTTGACATAAATTCACTTTAGCCTTCTTTTATAAAAAAAAAAACTTCTTTTTGGTCCAATTTACATTGTTATTTCATTTATACTTTAATTTTTTCCCTTAATAAATATTTTTTTTCAAATTTGCATTAAAATAAAAATTATGTAAATTTATTCATAATTTAATATATATTTAGTTTATTTCTGATAATAAAAAATATGGTTCTACTCTAGTCAAATCTCAAAATATATTATAAATAAAAGTGAAACATATTACAAGAAAATTGATTATTTATTATATAAGTATACAAAAATGAATTGTAAACTCCAAGAATTGATATTAACAATGAGAATTATGCCACATCTAAAGTGGTTGGCTAACATTATCTGGTTATACAATACATTTTTTCTAATTTCTTTTATTTTTTTTATATACTGTAATTTCTCCTTTTCTTTTTCCACATTTTTTCTCTGATGAATGTTGTTTTCTTGGTTCAACAAAATAAACCTAGCCAAGGTACTAAACACATTTGAAAAAAAATATTCCCTCCGGAATTTAATAACTGTCCCGTTGATTTTGGGTACGTATATTAAAAAGGTCAGATGACTCACTATTTGAGACAATTTTATCTCGAATTTTTTCTCGGACGTACGTTAAAAATTAATATAAGTTCGAAAAAAAGTACGAAATTTTTTGGAATTAAATAGTAAACTTTCCGATCTTTTCAATATACGTACCCAAAATCAACGGGACAGTTATTAAGTTCTAGAGGAATTATTCAAGTTCAACTTTAACTACTGATGCGGCGTATTAGAAAAATCTCAATAAAAGGCATAGACTTTGAGCTGAAGACAAGGGAAAAGGAAAAATGAATTGCAAGGTAGCATTTTTAATTGTTTATCGAGCAAGCCGATCAAATCGTACACGCCAGCTTAGCAGACGGTAATTCCAGCAGATTTTGTCACAATAATCAAAATAAACAAGGACCGCAAGACAAAAACCACCTTGTGATCTCAGCAAAAAGAAAAAAGTGAAAAACCTGGTGCTCTCACACCGCACCACCACCAGCCATCACGGAGAGGAAGAGGAGTGTTCAATTTTATTACAACAACCACCACCACTTTCTTTCCTACTTCCTTCTTTTTAATCTTCTTTCTACCTCACTTCCACCAACCTTCTTTCTTTCTTGTTTCTCCGCTTTTTCCCTCTCATTCAACTTCCATTCCCACCGCTTACATGGCTCAAGAACCCGTTTCAGGTTGGCTTCTTTCTTGATTAGCTACGTTTCTTCAGGTTATTATGTTTTTGCAGTGATGAAGGATTGATTTACTTTCTGGGTTTCACCTTTTCTTCTACAAAGTTTGTTCTTTTGGTTATTTTGGTGATTGCTTGAGGCGGTGGGCGTGGATTTTTATGCCTTTGCTCTGGTGTTTGTCTGGGGTCGTCTCTTAATAATGCCAGATCTTCCCTTTACATGCTCTACCTTGTGTTGTTTGTTTCTGTGTTGTATTTTTGTCTTTACTCACTGAGAGAGGTGTCTACACCTACACGCATTGATAACAATTAAATATCATTTGAATAAGTGTTTTGGTAACCTCCCAATTATTCATTTAGGACCAGATCTTATCATTGAAATTGAAAGGGAAAAACTTGCTTGGTCCTACTAGCCAAGTAGCATGATTTAGAGCCGCCTTCTTTGTCAACTACAAAAAACATTGTGGGAGTTTTTCTTTTTGGACTGTTGAACTGACTTGGTTGGGACTATAATTGGAAATTTAATAAAAAATCATGTTTTCAAAAACAATGGGCGTGGAATGTTGGAAGGCACGCTACGGTTTGTTGATATCAAGCAATTGAATAATGTGCAGGTGATACTGAAAAATGTGCCTCAAATACTGCACAACCAAAGTCTCAAGGCCGCGACCCACTTGTTGTTTGCTTTGGGGAAATGTTGATTGACTTTGTGCCCACTGTTGGAGGGGTTTCGCTAGCTGAAGCACCTGCTTTCAAGAAGGCCGCTGGTGGTGCTCCTGCTAATGTGGCAGTTGGCGTATCAAGACTTGGTGGTTCATCAGCTTTTATGGGCAAGGTGCATTTGAATATAGTTTAGTGACTTTAGTCTTTATATATCTAATTGCCATTGTCATTCCATGTCGAGTCTTGGTTACTTTCTCTTTAATTGAGCATCACCTGCTTTAGTCCTTTAAGTTTAGCATCCATCTTTGCATAAAGTAGTAGACTGTAATAGGTAACTGGCTTTTACCTTCCCTACCCCAGAAGCAAGTGTAATGATAAGAAATGCTGGTTCGATGAATTTTACAGTTCTAGCATCACATTGTCTGTTGCATGATTTCAGTGCTGCTCTTGCTTTCTTTATTTGAATGTGGTTCAAACTTTCAAACACTGTGCCATTTATATCTCAGCTAGGTGATGATGATTTTGGGCATATGTTGGCTGATATTTTAAAACAAAACAATGTTGATAATTCTGGGGTGCGATTTGACTCAAATGCAAGGACTGCATTGGCATTTGTAACTCTCAGGGCTGATGGTGAACGTGAATTTTTGTTTTTCCGTCATCCAAGTGCTGACATGCTTCTTCATGAATCTGAGCTAGACAGAAATCTCTTGGAGCAGGTATATTTTCCTTTCTTTTTCTTAACTAATGTATCAAAATTAGCATATAGTAGATGACTTGCAATTTTTTAATCTTTAATCTGTATTCATTGCAGGCTGCTATCATTCATTATGGATCAATTAGTTTGATAGCAGAACCATGTAGGTCAGCTCATCTTGCTGCAATGAGAATTGCGAAAAGTGCAGGCAGCATTCTTTCCTATGATCCAAATCTGAGATTGGCATTATGGCCATCAGCAGAGGCTGCTCGGGAGGGCATAATGAGTATATGGGATCAAGCTGATCTTATTAAGGTATAGTCAAATGCACAATGTCATGTAGTGCACCATAGAGACAATCATAGATACACCAAAATGAATCCCTTTTGTGTTGGTTTCACAAAACTGCAAGTAATATAACCATTTAGAGTTCATTGTGGTTACTTGGCAGATAAGTGAGGATGAAGTAGCATTCTTAACTGGGGGTTGTGATCCTAATGATGATAATGTGGTTTTGGATAAGCTTTTTCATCCCAATTTGAAGCTTTTGATTGTAACTGAAGGGTCAGCGGGCTGCAGATATTATACCAAGGTAAGTTCATCACTTTATAGCATCTGTACTCTTTTTTTTGTTAATTCACCCCACTAGCTGTTTTTTTCCACATCATAATTTCCCAAGAATGTGTTCCTGGTCGTAGAAGTGGTTTTCGAGTGGTCACACTCACACACATACACCCCGTTTTGCGGAAGTGCTTAGAGCCTTACACTATTGCATTCCTTAGAAAGCTGAGCTTGTTGTGTAGAGTACCTTCAGAACTACTGCAAATGGATTTCAGAGTGATAGTATTCAGCTTGCCAGATTTTAGACAAACAACAAAGCAGTTTATTATGTTTTGTGTTTTTCTTTTTCTGGTATTTGTCTTGTGAACAATACACTCTTTATTTTATAGTAAGGTGTTTAAATATCATGTATATATTTTCTCTCATGTCGTATGAATCTATACGTGTATCATGTAGAAATCATTTACTCATGGAGGTGGAAGATTGTCACTATCTTTTGAAATTCTACTATAGGAATAACATTAGACCTGTTTATCTAGCTGGTTGCTTTTGTTGTAACATCATCAGTGTGGTATTAGGATCGTTTGAATTAAAACAAAAGTCCAATGCAGGAATTCAAGGGCAGGGTTGCTGGTGTAGAAGTGAAGCCTGTTGACACAACCGGTGCAGGGGATGCTTTTGTTGGAGGGTTTCTTAGCAACCTAGCTTCTGATCTAAATCTACTCAAGGTATCTCTATGAAATTGAGAGTGATGAAATCTGCAGTTCTATGTCTTTAGTCCTGTTAGGTGAATAAGCTTGTATAACTATGACAACTAACAATTTGGCCATTGCAAATGCTTAACCCTTCAATGTTACGAAATCGCAGTGTTCTGCCTTACTGAAGTTTTAGTGGGTTATTTTGTTTTGTAATGCAACAGGATGAGAAGCGGTTAAGAGAAGCTCTCCTCTTCGCAAATGCCTGCGGCGCTGTTACAGTAACAGAAAGAGGTGCAATCCCAGCATTACCCACAAAAGAAGCCGTTCTCAAACTCATAGCGAAAGTGGGAGCAAGATGAAAGCATGGAGATGGGAGACAGTGATGAATTAGTAACTAAGAGGGTTTGCTCAATGCCCCTTTTCGCTTACATTAAATTTTCTGTAAACAACAGCTCTGGAAGCTTTATTTTTTACTCCAGAAATGTAGACTAGATTGAGTTTAAAAAAGAAGGAAAAACCATTTCAGATTAGCATCAGGTTGGTGGTATGAGCAATGCTGTCAGTCAAGGCTTTTTGGCAGGCAGGTACAATTTTAGGACTTGCGTTTTCAGAGGAAGGGATGCATTTGAAAGATAAAATTGTTTGTTTGTTTGTTTGCTCTTTTATAGGATTGAGAAAATAGAAAATCAACAAAGCCGTATTGCTATTGCTCTGCTGCTATGGTTGCGTTGCTATTAAAAGGAAAAAAAATTAGTTTGTGAAAGTTATGAAAGTTTTGTTAAATTGTACGATATTATTGTTATCTTTACCATGTGTGATATCAAGATTTTTCATATAAAAATATTGATTTAACTTACAAGTATAAAATGAATAGAATAATTAAATGTTTTAAAATTTAATAAATAAGTAATAAAATGTTTAAGATACTCTTTTCTAATTAGGTTAAGTAATAAAATGTATAGCCTGTTCAGATCTGATTTCTCAGATTAAATTTCTAAAGTGTTTGGATTTTCTCTCTTTTAGATTGTGTTGGTTTATACTCCCTCCATGTTTTAAAGAATGACGTTTACTGTTGTAGCGCGCATTTCAATGCGGCCAGATAACTCACTATATGACCCTAAAAAATTTCGTATTTTTTTTCGAGCGTACGTTAATCCTTAACGTACTTCCGAGAAAAAATTAGGAGCAAAATTATCTTAAATAGTGAATCATTCGGTCACATTGAAATACGTATCAGAATAGTAAAAGCCATTCTTTTGTGAATGGAGGGAGTATTACATTTGGTGTCTTTTTCTTTTGTACTTACATAATGCTCTTTTTATACTTCATGGTATGCAAATTATGTAACTTCAGATATGTTGATCGGTCACAGCTGCTTATGTAATATTATGACTCTGGACTTTACCGCGTTAAAAGAAAGAAATCCTATGATTCAGGAATAATGAGAAGGAACAGGGTTTCGTGAGCAGGATCACCGACCATGCTTGTTAGCTGAAGCCACGTCACTCTCGTGACTAGCACATGTAAAGAGTCAAACGTCAATCAGTTCTGGTGTAAAAGACCGTTTTGGGCATCAACTACAATCCCGGGATACTGCCCAAGTCCCGAAACAGCGCCGATACGATCAAACTCTATAACTCGATCGAGCGATAAAAAAAGAGAGGAGGGCGATGATAAATTGATGATAATTTAGATTTTAATTATAGTGGAAATATCAGAAGAAGAAGAGTTGAAAATGGCGTCGAATCCCGCGGCGATTCTTCCCGACATCGGGCCCGACGGTCTTCACCGGGAAAATCCGATCATTGCTTACACCGAAAAGGTTACTCCCTTTCTTTTCTGCTCCTACTCTCTTGTCTACGATTAAAGAAAGAAATGCATGTAACTGTGATAGTTTTGTTTGCGATTCATCAGATTATCGAGGCAGAACAGCTTCAATTAAAGAAGTAAGTTCTTCGTCTATGCAATTTTAGATCCGGTACCATTTCTTTTCAATCATGGCATCAAATAACTGCATTGTGCCTTTTTCAATTCATTTCTTTTATTCGATGCCAATTAGAAGAACCTGTGCGGTACTTTCTTTTCTTTGTCGTTTTATCCTGATTTAGTTTGGGACGAGTTCTATAGACAAAAGAGAAGAAGCAAAAATGGATGCTTTTGTTCTATATTTCTGAACTGAATGTTCCTTTTTATAAATTCATAATGGTAATTTAGCATGTGCATGAGTATGAGGTTCTTCTTTGATGCTTTCCTTTCAGGTATATTCAAGAGAATTATACAAAAATTCGTGATGTGGAGAGGGAGCTCACAAATCTTACAATGGAGATGAAACTCACCGCTGGACCCAAGAAAGCAGGTTGTTACCATGTCATGCTTACTGCTTAGGTAATGCTCTGCTGCAATTTTCTTCGTTACTGTGTATAATTTTGTGGTTTGTGGAATTTCTTTCATGTATGGATTGGCGTGTATCCTAAGCACTTGAACACTTGAGAAAGAAAATTGAAACGTCAACTGAAAAAATCCATGCTGCCAAGATTAAGGAGGAGCAAGCACGCAAGGTTTGTATCTCTTGACTCCAAAGATTACCTTGTGTTGTTACCACATGGTTGTAGTCTTTCAAATCAGTTATAATCTGAGTACTACTCTGGAAATTGTTTATGCTAAAGCCTTGGAATTTCACTAGATTTCCTACTCATCCTAAAAAAGTAAGTTAGTTTCGATCCTGAGTCAGCATAGGTTTCATAGTGGTCCTAGTTGTAAAAACAAAGATGAACTTCAAGGATTAGAAAGGGAACTGCTAGACCAAATTATGGAGCGAGTAGTGAAATTTAATATGAATTCTTCTTAACAACACAAATTGTGAACAGTTTAAGCCTGGTCTATGATACAATCATGCTTCCCTTAGCTGTGAAGGTGTATCAATCATGCACACCACGGGTACTAATGGAACTATACATATGTAGACAGATTTTTTGGGTATGTGGCTACTTGATGATGTTTCAAATTGTATGAATTGATTCTCTCTTTTTTTCTCAAATGAGAAGCAGAATTTTTATTTATTCCAGTAACTATGGTGGTAATTGAATTCCTGAAAAAGGAGATTTGCTAATTGGAACCGTTATTTCTTTTCCATATACTTAGAAGTAATGAGATATTTATGTTCTCTCCATAACAATTACGAGCTGGATGCATTGTATTCCTTCTCGCATTTGATATATATGTTTCTGGTTGCCTTAGGCATGGGAAGAAGCAACACAAGCTGTGAAAGATGAGGAGGCAGTTAAGCAAAAGTTATGTGACGACTTGAATAACTTGGTACAGACATCAGTAATGCATATAAGATTTGGAGCCTTGTCCTTTTGGTTTTTGTTCTTGTTGTGCCGTTTATTGATGTTAAAGTACGTTTAGTAGGTCCATGAAAGCAATAGCTCCCAGTATTCTAGACTTGAGGAATTAAAAAGACGGTTGGAAGCTTTAAACCCAAATAGAGCATCTATATCTTCTCCTCAAGTAAGCTCTCTTTCTGAAAGCATTGGTCATATCTATAATGGCATGTGGTTGATTGTTTGCTAATGTCCTTTTTTATATTTGTGTGTGTACGTAAAATAGATCATGGCCTCCTCTAGCTAGACAAGAAGCAAGTTTACGTAATGAAAGAATGGATATGAAGTATATTGCTTAGCACCACTGTAAACTAAGATTCATTCATCTTCCACCCGGTGGAGGACAACTTTTGTCCTTTGCTTGTTATGATGTTAGCTGACTTGACATGGTTAAGCATTGCAATGAATAGAAAGAGGGACAGAACAAACGGTCCCAGGATTAAGTTTGTGCATTAGTCTTATGCTTCTTGTTGGAGCAACTAGGAGTTTTCCACAAGAACCTCAAAATTATTTAAATTAAGTGTTTGCACTGGCTCCAAACTCGTAGTCTTTGTCGGCTGATTTCTAGTCAGCCACTCTATGTGTATCCAGATGCTATGCCAGAGTGGAGGATGAGGAATAAGTCACTGGCTTGTTGAGAATTTGTGCTATATAAACGTACAACATTGTAATTCATATATATGGCCCAGAAACTGAATTAAGACACATTTAGAGGTAGACATGAAACCTTCCTAATATGGATTGAAGTGGAACAGTATCCATAGAATCACCCATATGTGAACTCTATAAAAGCCAAACTCCAGTCCAGGTGGATTCTCAAAGATTAAGTGTGCGTACCAAACTGCATTTCTGTCTCATTTATGGCACACTTCAGTAACATTCCTTGCATGCACTGGGTTTTAGTTGTGAACTGATGTAGGTGCTAGGATACGTGCCTGCTTTTAAGTGAATGACTGTTGAA
This sequence comes from Viola odorata, assembly GCA_963691705.1. Lineage (NCBI taxonomy): Eukaryota > Viridiplantae > Streptophyta > Magnoliopsida > Malpighiales > Violaceae > Viola > Viola odorata. The sequence continues at coordinate 65,936,335 of OY829540.1, forward strand.
AGTTTGCACTTGAAATTATGTCAGGCACAAAACAGCCCTTCTGCAGATGCTTCTTCAACCCCTGCAGTACCTCTGGCTGTTGGTGTTGCAGAAAGTCTATCCCATCAAGTGAATGGTGTGGATACTCAAGTTACTGACAGGAAAAATCAGCAGCCTAGTGTTGAGGGAGAAGGAAGAGGAAAAAATAAGGTTCATTTCCAAGGAAAGGGCAGAGGCTCGACAACACCTGGATGGACAGGGTCCGGGTTTGATGTAGATGGTAGAAATTAGAGCCAACTATTTCAGTTTCTCTTCCTATTCTGAAGTCATGAGAAGTGTAATTCTATTTTGCTCCGTTTCTTTCTAACGTCAGTCATTTTTCACCCTCTGTATTCATTATAGGCTTATATAAGTTGTTGATACAGGAAAACTCCCAATTCATGTAAGAATCTCTGAGCTGAAATGTATGTTGCCTTTTGACTTTCCAATGTCATTTTTTTCTGAGCTTTGTTTGTTTTCAATCTCGTTCAAGTATGATCAAACTTTTGTCAGTCCTTTGTACTCTCTAGGGTTTTGCAATGAAATGCATGTCCTCAAAGGCGATGGTCCTTTGCCGTTCGCTCAATTCTAGTTACTATTTGACTAATTTGGCCATACTTTCTCCTCAAGTTCGATCACTGTCTGCTTCAGGATGTACCCTGACTTCTATTAGGCAATTTCTGTTTTTACTTTCTATTCTTTTCACTACTGAACATTAACCCTCTTACAAGTTTGGTTAATGATTTGTATTTTTGGTACCACAGGGATGTTAAGCATTAGTACTTTTCCATGAGAAACATAATAACTGGATTTAGAACGCAGTCATATGGGAGTGATAATAGTTATTTTTCTAGATTCTGACACTACAATTTCTTTTTTGAGTGTACTGTTTGTAATCATACTGTTGTTTGACATTGGATGTACAGTTTCCATGTGTTCCTTCTTCTCATCAATCTACCTCTTACCATTATCTGGGTTTAACTGCCTTTCCAAGATTCCAAATTTTTATTCAGCCACTTAAATTCACTCTTGTTGTCTTCTTTGCAATCGTGCTTTTCATAGAATGCCATTATTCACCTCACACTTGGAACTTCTTTTTCTTTTTGATAAACTGATTCCATCGATTTGACCTCTTTATCCCAATGGCGTAAAAAAATATATATATATATATATATTGCCTTGATGATGCAGAACCTTTGTCTCACGCAATAATTTTTTATCTGAGCGTTTCAAATCTCACAGATGAATCATCTGTTTGGATCCTTCAAATCCCACTCCGAAAAGCCTCGAAATTGAGCTTGAGCTTTTATGTCAACTTTTATGCAAATTCATGTTTATTTCGAACTAAAAGGTATTGAAATTCTTCTCATCTTCTTTTTGGGACGACGATTAGAACTTAGATCTTTCTATCAGATTATCAGAAGCTTTGATGTTTTCGTGGTTTCCCGGCGTCACGAAAAGCATAAATTCTTGAATAAATTACCAAACCTGGAATTATTCCAAATTTATACCAATTTCCAGTGAAATACTTAGGATAACCAAAATATATTGGTTTAGGAGATGAGATTAAGCATATGACAAAACTGTACTGCCAAGCAAGTCCCAATCAGCGCACCGTAGGATTGCTGTCTGCAAAATGTCATTGATGAACACTGGTTTGCACATGTTTGTGCTGAGATGAAACTATGTATCCTTGATTGACTCAGTCATCCTTAATAATGGCCGAGTTTTTGTCATAAAAATGAGACTCTGTCAAGCCGTTTTATGCTCTTCGGACTTCTATTCACCATCATTAATGTACGGATCATATGAGTGAGGTTAAAAACTGTAGACAAATTTTGAAATTTTGAAAATATCCTTCAAGTTCAAGCTTTGCATTTACAATTTGTTTGTTTTTTTTTGACTAATCAAAATGTCAGAGAAATGAACAGGGAAACTGTTTTAACTAGGAAAAGCATGCCTCTAGTCTGATATTATGAAGACGACAAGGCTTGAATGTCATGTTCTGTATTCTATTTCACCATATGAAGTGTTCTTCATAGATTTAAAAAGGGTTTCTGGTAAACTAACATTGGTCGTCGTTCACGTGTGCTGCTAAGAGACTTGTCAATCCGTAACTCATATCTCAGCTTCAAGTATGACGAATAGGATTTGATCATTGCTCGAACGTGATTAGTCTCCCATCGGAAGTGTAAGAGAACAGGCGAGGAAACAAAAAATGCAGTTCACTTTCATGTTTGGCATTTAAGTTTTATGATGCGAACTGAGCTATTGGATCTGATCAGAAGTAGCTGTTACTAGTTAGTATTAATGAATTTCTTCAACCGAAATGAATGAATCAAAGCAATATATCTACTGAGAATGGAAAAGGGTAGGAAATGGTGTGGGCCTTTCCATAATTTCTATCTGCTCCTCATTCAGAACTTGGAGATAAGAGAAGGACTAAAGATGGTCAGAGTTGTAATGGGATTAGTAGACAAGTGGTGGGTCGAGAAGGCCTCCATCATTCCTATCGACAATAAAAAAGACTCAAAATCCGTTCAAAATACCACCAACCACTGATATAAGGTTGAGCGAGAGCAATTTTTCATAAAAGTTAAAGTCTTTTAATCTGAGGCAACGTAAATAAGTTTACTTAAGAACAAGCAGAAAAGCACTTAACTTTTGAAAATGTAAGAGAACAAACTGCAAGAATTTGATCACATAGATATATCTTTAAAGCAATAACATAGATTCCAGGGAGGAGTTAATGTCTGATTGGTAGAGGTAAGATCCGAATTTGAATCTTTTTGCTACAAGCTCACATCAATTAATGATACTTTAAAGTTTAACCTGCAAATTTTGAATGAGAAAAGAAACTGGAAACATACCAACCCTGACAATTTTGCTAGTTGGGTGTATACAACAAACTCATATTTACAACTCAACAAATCTTATTGTAGACAACAAACCAAATGTGAGAAAAGAACCTAATGCAGGCAATTATTCAAAAGATAGCCCAATTTATTTTTCACGTAGAGCTCTGATATTGTCAGTACGTATTTTCTCTATAAGAAGAAATTGTCTTTTTTCCCATTTAACTATTTCCTTCCCCTACCCAACATAAAAGGACACAGTACAATTTATGATAACTCAGTCTCTTAAATAATAACAAGCTAGTGACACATCAAAACATAAAAGACAGAAGCCATTCAAGGGCCGAATAATTATGTGGTCCTTCCTTTCGCCATTAAGACCTAATGCTTCTCTTTTCTTTTCTTTTCAAAATTATCCGTTACCCGATTATTATATTAGATACCGACTACGTAAATTTATATTTTGCAGGATTTTCCCAATTTAATGGTAAAGAGGAACACTTGATGACATGAATGCGGGTATTTAATTAAGTTGCAACATTGACGATTTGACATGCGATGCCACAATCTCAGTGAAATGGTGAGGTGGGATTTTATCAAACAGTTTCTTCCAATGGGCTGGGCTGGGCTGGGGCCCCCTCCTGAGATGGCTAATTTGTCCTGATACCAACAACAGGTTACAGAGACCAGAGACCAGCTGCTAGCCATTCTTCCATTACATGATGAACCAACCATACGTGCCATGTCCAATTGAATCATGGTCCCCTACACTATATATGGTTTCAATGTATATTTGTTGAAATTATCTTAGGAAAAAAAATGTAGTTCTAAACTTTCTTTTAAATACCTAATATGTACTATATAATACCATACCATCTGCACTGTGGAAAATGACTCCGCGACAAAACACGCACAGTTCCCTTTCCCATTCACGTATATCAGTATCACTAACACATGCGGGCTAATCTACTTTCATCTTTTTCTTCTTATGAGTCATGTTTTCCATTGTTGTGTAACTTGTAGCAAGAATATTCTGTACCTTGTTGCACCAACTTGATGTGGGTTTTGCACAAATTCAGACCAAATCATCAACCAACTTTCATGTGTTGGTATGAAGCCCTATCTTATCAACTTCACTATATACTACATTGATTAGAATCCAACGACCTGTTAATTGGCATGGACGAGAGTTAATCAAATTTTTGTCTCGTGCGGATAAAATGTGCAACTCAACTTTAAAGAAATGTAACTTTTAATCCAACCGATGAACCGAATTTAAATTTTACAGTTCATGATAACATTAATATCCTGCTAGAAAATAGGATTTCACTAGTTGATGTCTGGATTATATATCCTGTTTAGATCGATCAAATTCCATTTCAAATGGCCTTAAAATGAGACTATGAAGTTTTTAGTCGCCCTTCGTAATCTCATCTTTATTTCAAATTAAACCATATATATATATATATATATATACAGTAGAAACTCGATAAATTAATACTCGATTATTTAATAAACTCTCTAAGATAATATTTTTGGCCGGTTCCGACTAGGGGATAGGGTGCTAAATTAATAATTCGCTAAAATTATAAGATAATACATTTTTGATAATTTCTTTAGACCCCATATAAAATATAAATTAATAATTCCTTATATATAGCATATTACATGAATGATTTATGAAGGTTTCTTGAAAAATGACTCAATTGTCTTTTGTTTTTTGTTGAAATCAATTTCCCCTTGAATGTCGTCTCTAATTTTCCTTAGCATGGTAAGAACTTCTGGTGTTGTTTTCTCATAGCTCAACAAGAAATTGTTCAAGGTGGGAGATTGAAGGTTTCTTTCAAATTGGGCCCTTCATTTGATATACAGTACATGCATTGTATACAATAATTACAGTAAATGGAAGCTTGAAAGGTGTTTGTAAACTAAGTATTTTACTATAAATTAATAAAATATTAATTAATATATAAATTAATAATTATTAATTTATCGATTAATTAATAACTCTTTTAATTAATAAATTTTGGTCGTCCCAAGTGTATTATTTTATAGAGTTTCTACTATATATATATATATATATATATATATATATATTCCATATTTAAGCTCTAGAAAACTTAAAATAAAACTCTACGTTTATCATTTTTAATAAATCACACTCTATTTTTAAAATTGTCTTAAAATTTATTTTTCAAAGATAGACCGACATTTTCCAAGGATAATTAAAATACTAGACTTTAGCCCCTGATGTATCTAACGCATCAAAATTTAGTCATTTCCATCTAAAATGGTACACTAAAAATGATTTTATATTAAAATATTATGAAAAAATCACAAAATAATTTTTTTTATTAAAAAATTCAGTGATGACATGAGTCGGTTATAAATTTATAATGTGATAACACGTGTCGTATAATGATTTCTAATTTTATTTAATTAATATTTTTTATACAATTATTTTTCATTTGATTAATGTTTAAAATAACAATAGAATTTCAAACTGAAATTCAAATCTCACCTCGGCGTGTAAAAAAACAACATAATGAACAACAGCCAGGTTAATTGAGCTTCTCAGTAAGCAACGGTACGTAAAGAGTAAAACATATTAATTAATTAAGAGGGTGAAGGTGATAATTTAAAAAAAAAGGATAGGTTAGAGGCAGAGTCGATGAGGGTAATTTAATTTTGCAAATCCCAGACAAAACCAAAGAGATGCACCTCCACCTCGTATTTAAAAGCTCATGCTCATCCAAAGCCAGAGCCAGAGGACTGAGAGGAGGGCAGGGCAGGCCGCAGGAGAATCAAAATGGCGCATAGACAGAGCAGAGATGGAGGACCGGTGCGTAGTCATATCGTCACCTTCTGTACATTTTCCTTTCTTAATCCACAGTCTCACTTCCCTATAACAAAACCGCCAGTCTTTGTCTACTAAAAATGCTTTGGACTTGGGAGTGAGTGCAATTATTTTTTAATAGTAAAAAAATATAAGAGATAAAATAAAAATAATTTGATTAAGGATACACTATTAATTTCAATCGACCACAACTTCTATTTATTTAAAAAAGATAACGATAATGTAAATAGAATAAGAGTTAGTGAGCTACTATGATTATAATATATGTAGAAAGAAAAATATTGTAAGTAACAGACCGTTATAGATTGTAGGAGGGAAGAAAGAATCAGTACTAAACTTTTGAAATCCTGGAGGCTGAAGCTGATTTCATCACAAGTATATATATCCTTTGATGGATCCGCTTTTTCCGCTTCTACTACACCACCACCACCACCTGCTTCCTACTGTGCTATAAACCTTGGCAGCTTTTCTTCCCCCGCTCCTCCTCCTCCTCCGCCCTCACCTCAAACACACGCACGTACACGCACTCTCTCCTCCCTCCTCTGTTTTCTTCTCTCTCCTTTTCTTGCAAAAATAAAATATTACTCCTAGCTATATTAACTAGCTAGTACTTTCTTCTCATCATCATCTTGATCTTCTCCTTCACCACAACTACCACCCATCTTAATTCTCATAAGAAAAAACAGGAGGAGAAATCAAAAGAAACCCTTTTTCTTATTTTGAGTACTTATTGAAAAATGGGGAAGGAATGGTATTGGGGTGGTGGAAAATCTTCCAAAGGAGGAGGAGGAGGAGGAGGAGGAGGAGGAGGAGGAAGAGTGACTGATACTGGTAGTAGTCATGACAGTACAGCTTCTGTTGGTTGCATGTGTGCAATGTTTCAGTTGTTTGATTTTCATCAGTTTCATCAGCTTCCTTCTTTTGACTCCATTAATCCATCTTTCCTTCCTAATCAGGAGGACCCTCCTCCTATCTCAAAAGGTACCTCTCTCTCTCTCTCCCTCACTTCCCTTTTTTGTTACAAAATTACTAGTACTTGATTACAGTAGTGGTAGCCATTAAATTAATGAATTCGTGTGTTCTGTTTCAACTCAGGTACTGAAGCACCAAGGAATAGCTTGGAATTGGAGGAGCCTAATCCACTGACAATGTCTGCCATGAAAGAGGATGAAAGTTTAAATATTCCTGTAAGTTTTCCTTCTTTCTCTTAAGATTTGTTCTTTTTGAGGTGGGTCACCTCAGAGTTTGATGCTTTCTAAGTTTCTTGATTTTGAAAAGTGAGCAATGATGATGATGATGATCATAACAATAATGCAAAACTGTCTTTTTTAAATGAAATGCAGATGGGGATTCAAATCAGAACCAACAAAGATGGTAAAGGATCAAAACTAAATGGAGACTGTTCTTCTTCCTCAGAAATCAGCTCTTCTCCAGGAACCAAGACTCCAAATTTAGTTGCTAGACTCATGGGTCTTGATCTTCTTCCTGACAACTGCTGCTCCTCACCTACTACCAGCAATGCTTCTCTTGACACACCAAATCTTCAAGGAAGTTCATCATCAAGAAGTTCCTACTACCAACATCGTCGAAAACCCGCCAGAGACTCAAACAGAAGTAGTTGCTTAGACAAAAATGTTGGAGGAACCCGGTCGTTACCGGAGACTCCAAGAGTTTCATCAGCCAGAAGATCGGTAGACGCGGAGCACCGTTTCTCTCTTCAATTTAACAAAGAAAATGTGAGTGCAAATGATGAAATGATGCTCTCTCGCGTCTCTTCTTTGATCAGAAGAAGAGAGCTAAAAATAGATGAGGAGGTGATTAATAGCAGAAGTCCAGGCCACTATGCTAGGCAGATAGTGAAGCAGGTTAAAGTAAGTGTTAGCAGAAAAGTTGGGTTGGACATTACCAACACAGTCAAGAATCGAGATCAAGATCAAACTGCAAATTATCCAAACGACGTTGCTAACCAATTCAAGTCCAAGAAGATCTCCAAGATTTTAACCAAAAAAGTTGATGTTTCTTCTTCCCAATCCCAATCTTGCTCACAAAGAATCAAATTCTTGGAATCCAAAAACAAGCCAACCACCCAAACCCAAAATGTAGTACCACAACTAGCCACAACCAAGGACCACTCCATCTGTCACAAATCTTCTCCAAGACTGCAATTTTCGGTACCTAATTCACATGTAAATATCGTTCAGATCCCACAAAACTCCAAACCATCAACAGTATCAGCAGAGCAGGAAAAAAAATGCCATCAGCAGAAACAGAACAGGCCTAACAGCAGCAAGAAATGCAGCAACAAAATGGCAGCAGAAGAAAGAATAGGTCCATTTGCACCCTCAAGGCTCAAGAAACCTCCACAAACATCAGAAATCATCAGAATCAACAAGCAGGAAGAACCAACTGGAAAGAAATGCAAGAAAAATCCATTATCAAATGACCATATTGTCCCTACCATCCCTCTCCTTCCAGTCAAGAAAGACCCAACTCCTCCTGCCACCAAAATCCCCCAAAAACAGGTACACAAAATTGCACATTTTCTCCTTCCCCTGTTTCTTGCTTTTAATTTCGGTAAACATATAGTAACATAATTAATGTGAACATTTATTCCATTTCTATTTTTTGGATTGCTTATTGTTTGTTTGTACAAATGAAAGATCTTTCCTTTTTATATAAATCAGATAGTAGGGGCAAGTAATTCTGCTCAAGAATCGAAACGCTGCACACAGTTATCTAGTTGTACGTGCCAGTCGTACTACAAGCAACAATTTGACACAACCCATTTGCTCTACAACCGAGAAAACGACAGGTCTAACGGTTGTGCCACCACCACCACCGCCGCCGCCGCCTCCTCAACCACCGCTAGAGGCTGCGGAGAATCAGCAGAAGCAGAGTATCAAGAGTACATCACTCGAATACTGAAACGTACGGGCATAGACAAAGATACCCCTGTTTCCTTTTACAGCACTAAGCCATGGTTCTCTCCTTCCAACCCATTAGACCCTTCCATTTTCTACTACCTAGAACTTTTCTACTACCCAAATGGCCAATTACGCCAGAGGTGTAACAGGAAACTACTGTTTCAGCTTGTCGATGAGATTCTGGCTCAAGTACTTAGGAAAGATGAAAACTTTACCATGAATGGGTCACATCTAGTGAACATTTTGTGTAAGAAAGTCGGATCCTTTCCTTCTGCAGATTGCAGAGTTCTCGAGGACATTGATGGGTTGATCGACGGAGATTTGCGAAATTTGATAAAGGTGGAAGATGAGGAGGGATTTGAGGAAGAATTTGAGGAAGGGATTGTGAGGAAAATGGAGGAGGAGGTTCTGGATGGATTGATACATGAAACGGCTGCCGTTTTTCATGAAACCGCAAGACGTTTTTGATTCAATTTTTGCATGGTTTTTTTTTCTGGTCTTGAGTTAGAGAGGAAGGAGACGACAGAGACAGAAAGCAGAATGGTCACATGGGTGAGTCACGTGATTAGATACCATTGGTTGGTAGGGGTCGTATGGGATCCACGCGTGGGTTGAAAATGTACACGTGTCGATGAAAGCCCTCAAGCCCAGATGAGGACACTCGCTCATTGTTTTACTTTTTTCAAAAAGAATTTGTAAATATTAATTGTAAAAGTTGTGCTTGTGTCTGTAAATTAATTTAAGGTTTTTATGTGGATATATATTTTCAGCTTGCCAAAAACACATAAAATAATTCTAAATTTTAATATTTTAATTAATCACAACCCTGAATTTTTTTTGTTTAATTACCCCTGGTCATTGTGGGTATTGTTAAATCACACCTACTATTACAGAAATCTACGTAGCATCGTTGATCATCGTTATGTGCCATATTATTCCTCACACCATTGCCACGTCGACTCGGCACGTCAGTAAAATGCCACCCTGCCACGTGGCAAGGAGGGTGCCACTCACTTTCCCTTCTTCCAAAACTTCATCTTCTTCCTTTGATCATCGGCGCCGCTGCAACCTCGACGACCAAAAACACAGCCAACCAACTCGACCAAAATAGAGCCAACCAACCCGACCACAACAGACCAAAAAAGTAGCAACCAAACCGACCCAAAAACCAGCCACAAATCCGACAAAATCGCCCCTAAATCCGACCAAAAATTAGCAAATCAAATCCGAAACAACAACAAAACTGAAACCAACAGCAGTCAAACCAAACTCCAAAAACAAAGTAAACATAAGTAAAAAAAAATGAATACAACCACATGGATTTGAGCTTTCTCGATCTCTAAGTCATCGGAGCAGATCCGATACACGACCAGAGTTCGGGAAAATTCAAACGAAAACTGCCGAAAAGAAGAAAAAAAAGAAAAAAAAGATGGATTTCGAATGTAAGAGAGTGAGAAATTACTTCTTGCAGCGTTCAAACGAGAAGGGAGCGAGAGAGCGCATGTTTTCTTTTAATTGGAATTTTTGGATGCTGGATGGTAGAGGGCGATGGTTCGTATGCATGGCCAGAATAAAATACTAAAAATATTATTTAATTTAAGAGGCAAGGAGGATTATATTTTGTGGAAGTTTGAGCAAATTATAAAAAGTAGAAAAGGTAAAGATGCTTCGTATGCATGGCCAGAATAAAATGCAGTACATGTGATTGATTCTTGAAGGAAACTTAAAAGCTGAGAATCTGCCACCAAATGGCAAACCAGAGTTTAGCTGTTAATCTTATTCAACTTTATTACCAATCATTTCACATTAATATGTTATTGGTTTCATTTCACAGAGTAGATAATATAATGGTTGATTTAAGCTATAAAATTATAATAAATTATTCAGAAATAGTGAAGATAAATTAGCTAATAGAGAAAACATTAGTAATAGTTGATTGAGTAAAATTCTTTTTCCAAATGTGTAAACTGATTAACCTTAACAGATAAGTCATGTTTTTACTGGTTGATTCGATAGTCGAATGAATTTTAAAGCTAAAGATAGATAAATTGTCGAAGTTAGAAATGATAACGCATGCAAAGTCTTCTAGAGAAATGAAGATGTGTGTATATATTTGATAGGCGGAGATAAGATTTGAACCCGAAATTCTACCGGTATTTTTATCACCAACAAAACAACCAATAAACTATATGTTTCATTGACGGTGTTTGGTTACTATCGACAATGCAAGAAATCATTTCCTCTTTTATTTTATTTAAAAACACAGGAAGGTATCACTTTGAACTTGTGATTGTCACTGCGAACTGACTTTTCCCAACAAGAACTGAGGCAAAATTGAATACGAATGAGGTGTCTGCTTTGTGTTGTGAATAAATAAATCAATGCGAATTAACTCACTCAATAAAATGAACACGTACTTGAAAGGAAAAGAAAATTTTGTGAGATTTACGTAATGCAATTCGTTAATGATGCCTACATATCCCACAAGCTAGACAGAACAATTATCATCAAAATCGGGTACAAATTACAAGTCAAAAGAAGAAGAAAACTAACTGTTCAAAAACCCTAACTTCAGAGTTGAAATACAATCTCGCGCTCTGCTCAAACAACCCTTCGACTAGTACTCTTTGTAATGGTTTGGCTAACTATTATTCATAACCAAAACTCAATGTTTCCAAAGCCTGATCACGAGGCTTAATGATGACTTATGACCTGCCGGATGTGGTACGCTCTTCCATTTTTATACTTGTTTGTAGGGCATCAAGCAATCACATCAATGTATATCAAAGGCTGCATGTAAAAATTAAGACTTTTATAGAGAGCTGGATTTGTCTTTCATTCACCTACTCACCTAGATTCGTGTTTAGCGTCCTGACTTTCCTTATTGCCTTTCGGACTAAATGATATGATTCTTAATTCGAGTCTTGCAGTGTGTTCGCTAGTGCGAGCTACCTTATAGCTCACCTAAAGTCATGGAGTTTGCCTTTTGTTGGTAGTATATTGTATCGTCTATTCAATAAGTGGATTGAATTCAGGACTATTTGAATATTCTAAAACGGCAAAAAGGCTTTTGGGAACCCTGAACTCTGGCGTTTTATTTTATGAGAACCCTCAACTATTTTTTTATTTAATCACCCCCGACTTCTTTACATTTTGTTTAATCACAACCCTACCGTCACGTTTTGCTGATGTGTCACCGTTATGTGCCTCGTCATGTGCTTATTGGATGTCACGTCATCAAGACACGTCAGCAATTTGCCACGTCAACAAGACATGTCGGAAGTGTGCCAGGGGAGTAATTAAATAAATAAAAAATTAAGGGTTGCAATTAATCAAAACATTAATGTTCAAGGTTGTTTTATGTCATTTTCCCTAATTTCATTCAATAACCCAAATTCCTCTTTTCCTTTCTTTTTATATACAACAGTATAATGATAATAATAATAATAAAAATAAAATTGAAATTAATGCTTCATTGCTAGAATTAGAGGTAATTATGATTAATCTAAAATAAGGTTGCCTACAAATTAACTTAACAATTAGAGGTAATTATGATTAATCTGATTAATTATGATTATTAATGGATTTTTTTGCATGAAGCCCCGTACTAAAAAAAAAACAGACTCCTTCCTGAACTATTGGTCAATTGCAAACACACGTCCCTCTGTTAGTCAAACTAAAAGACTGTTAGTTTTGACCTTGAATAGCAGGTTACCCAAAAAAAACCTGTTTTCCCCTTTTTTTTCCTTTTTTTTTATTTTATTTTATTTTATTTTCTTTAAAAATTCAGAAAAATAATATAATTAATTTTAAAAATTCAGAAATATAATGTAATTAATTTTAAAAATCCAAAAAAAATACTGTAATTGATTTTAAAAATTTAGAAAAATAATTATTACCCCTTAATTGTATTTATTTTTCGTAACCTTATAACTTCTGTCTTCTTCCTCCATTTCCATGCGCCGCCGCCCACTCTTCTTCTTTCTATTACATAGTTATAACCTTATAATCATATAACTTCTGTCTTCTTCCTCCATTTCCATCCAAAGAAAAAATAAAAAAGAAACAAAAACAGAAAGTATAATAAAATAAATATGACAAAAAGACATAAAACAACCCTGAAGTTTATATTTTTATTTAATTACCCCCTGGTTTGATGACGTGGCATGCTTCTTGATGTGGCTAGGATGATGTGGCAAGTTGCTGACGTGGCATCGAGAAAGTGTATGACGTGGCACATAACGGTGCCACATCAGCAAAACGTGACGGTAGGGTTGTGATTAAACAAAATGTAAAGAAGTCGGGGGGTGATTAAATAAAAAAATAGTTGAGGGTTCCCATAAAATAAAACGCCAGAATTCAGGGTTCCCAAATGCCTTTTTGCCATTCTAAAACTTTTTCTAGGTAGCCTTTATTTGTTAATTAGAAGTAATTAAGGTAGTCAAACTCAGCCGGACCGGCTGGTTTGACTGAGAAATTTGGCGATCGATCACAAAGCTAGATTTTTTTGGCTTAGCCACTACACCACCAATATTTTAGTGATATTAAATGATGATAAATAATATAAATATAAGGTAAATTTTTCATTTATTTTTAAAAATATTCGACTCTATACAAATATAATTTTAATTTATTAATTTATTAAAATAACGGGTTATAACATCTGACCCTTGACCCACTCTCCTTACCGGATTTATGGCGGAGCTGGATTTACAACCTTGTTAAAAAGTCATTACGCCATTAAATTGCGCTGTATTAATTGAATTTTCATGGGATTATTATTTTTAATTAATAATAATCTAATTAAACAGATATAAGGCACAGAAATATTCTATATATAAGTTAATTTGATGAGGTCATATGATCATCTTCAGATTGAGTGCGCAAAACTTGGCAGATTCCTCCTCTTCATCACAATATTCCTGACTCCTCCTGACCTCACCTCACCTGTCTGCTAATTTCTCTATTATTAATCGTCTAAAACAAAAACCCTAGCTCGTGACAGACGAACCATTTCAAATTTAAAAGTGCCTCCTCCAGCTCCAAAGGCATGCACCCCACCTCTTGCTTGGAGGGTCAAATAAAATAAATTAACGCTCTAATTAATTTGTTAAATCCCATATTTTTAATATCCCCTACCACCCATATCCTAATTAAGGATGCAAAGTCACGACTAGCCATTTCAATTGTCATATACTACTTGATTTTACTAGAGTTAGTTAGTATTTCTTTATCGCCATGGACTCCTTCCTTTCAGTACAAAATGTCGTTTAATTTTAGCTTACTTCTATCGGAATATCCTTCTCATTTTATTCAAACTAATCACATTTAATCATTCTCAATAATCATTTCTCCACAATATTTAGAGGCAAATTAGTAAAATTAAGTAAGAAGTTACATAGAAAGTAGTAAAACGTCGTTTAGTATGAAATTTCAAAACATTTTACAGAGAACAGAGGATGGAGTAGTATTTACGTGTTTCAATCGAAAAAAAGCAAAAAATAGATTTGATATGCCAATAATGTGCGGTATTAAAGTACGCAAACTAAAGACCAGAAATAAAAAATTAAATATGAGAGCATTCAAAATTTTAATCCGCTTTGAGAAATCGTGACAATTAGGCTCATGGAAGAGAGTGATGGGATATAGCTGCTGGGTTTAATGGCACCACCCAGAAGGTAGAAGGCCGTAACTGCACCTCAAAGCCCATCAATGATATGTCCAAGACTTGAAGCCCAAAACTTTGGGCTTTAGTGTATAAGCAATTAAAAACAAAAGTCTCGTGGATGTGTTAACAGTGTTTTCTTCTCTTATTTTTATTTTCAATTTGCCTGTATGAATTGATTTATGGTGGAATTCACATCTAAAACTAACCATGCATGGACCAGTGCCAACCTACTAAAAGGAAAATAAGGTATTTTCATTTTACCTAAACACAGTTTATTGCTATATGTTGTCATTAATCATATTACATATGCACGAAGATTTTTTAATCTGCAGGTAAAATGTAGATTTACAGTAAACCTATCTATACATATATTTCAAGCAAAGTTTGTATTTTTTTTTTTTTGTTAACTCTGAAAGAGCTCCACCGGAAACCCTCAAGCATTCTCTTGAAGAATTCAGATCTCACATTCAACCTGAACGCCAAAGTTTGGGGCAACATCCTCAACGGAGCTGCGAAGCTAGACCTAAATAATTGAATGAACAAAAAATAAAGGATACAAAGTAAGTTTAAAATTTTGCAGGGGCCATATAAATGAATTGCTTCTAGTAAAAAATAGTGAAAGACAATTACTTGGAGTTTTTTAACAATTCTCTCGATGTAAATTAAATTAATTATAACTAGCAAATTCAGGGCTACAACGGCTAGAGAGAATAGAAATTAGGTAGGAGAAGTGTCTTTTCATACCTAATATATTTTCAACTTGTTTGGAACCTCAAATTAATTTATTAGAAAATAAATGGATTTGATTTCAAACTTAATTAGTGCTTTTATAGATAAATAGAGTAAGATCAAAACTCTAATCAAACTCTAAACTCTAGTTGTGTAAGTTATATTTGGTAATGTAGAAGTACCTGGGCGCGTGTATATATATCAGCAGATGCATGGAAAAACGGTGGCGAGCTACAGATAGCAGTGAAGCTTTGGTAGGCCGATGTACAATTCAGTTTCTACTTCCGGATTGATCTGCTCCTCCAATCGGAAGTACGTTATATCTTCTTTGCGATTTTCACTTTGACTTGGCCTCCGCTCCTGGCAGATCTACACGCATCAAGTTCATCAACCGAATTCAGTCTGTATCACCAATAGTTAACTATAATCGTTTATATTCAGTTTGGTTGAATGAAAAGGGACTCATACGTGCGTGCATCCACTCATTTAAGTCACTTCTTTAGAGTTGAAGTATAGAGAATAAAGTAAACTAGTACACCGACGAACCATCCTATTAATCTCATGCTCGGAAATTGCACATTATATTTGTTCAATATATCTCAATTAACTCTTAGACATAATTTAGCCTGGATTTCATTATCTTGACTACCAAAAAAACACTACTGATTTTCTCATGCAAAAATTATACATAGATATATTATTTTACAAATTTACAATTTTTAATTGTGAAAATTATGAACTTTTAGTGCAATTATGGAACAAACACGTATACAATATATATGAGATTTTCATTACACATGAATTCATTAATTGAGAAAAATGGCAATATACAAGCAAAAACGAGTTATTAATTATAATGCCCTCATAATAACATAAAGTTATTTTTTTATATAAAAAAATTAGTTATATCATTAATTATCAATTCAATACTAGAGATCAAACCCGATCAAACACATAACCTACGATTATAAAAACTTCATGCACTTATTAATCATTTGAACTACAACCTTATGTGCGTAACTTAAAATTGTTTATCATCAATAAAAAATAAATGTTATGAAAAAAATACAAAAACAAAGAAATAAATTATTATTATAAAGCTAGAAAATACACTTTATAGCAGCTAATTAAAATGATTATATATATAGTAGGAAAGAAAAACTAATAATTAACAGCTAACCTTTCCTTTTAAACTTCTGTTCTCCTCTGACAAGAATTTCTCCTAAAACATAAACCAACCCAGAGAAAAAAATCGAACAGAAAGTACTTATAATTAGTATATATATATCTAAAGATATATTATAACAAAGATGCTTTAGGCAAGAACATATACCTTTGCCTTTAGTTGCATTATCCGCTCGTTCAGCAACTGAGCCTGAATTATAGATAATAGTTTGTGGTCATTCAAAAGTGGCTTCGAATTACGACTGAATCCTGACCGGCCGTTAAAAGAATTGCACGTACCTTTTTTTCGCGGATTTTGATTAAGCTTCTCTCAAGTTGGCTCTCAATATCTTGGAGTTCATCTACGGAACATGAATCTAGACCTTGTCCCTGAAGCTTCCTAAGACTAGTAAGCAAATCCAGGTTTTATCTATGTGCACAAACAACATTGAAAGAAAACTAACTAACTAACCAATTTAAGTCAATAGTATATACGTACAGTTGTAGAATCTGAAGGTTCTCAACTTTCTCGGCCATGTTTTCTGACTCGTTCTTCATCTGCTGCATTTTTTACGACAATTATATAATGATATTTGATAAAAATGCATGTCTTAACAAGAGAGTCTCTCCTAGTAATTAGTTTTGTAACCTGAATATGGTGTTCGGTAGTACTAATGATCCCTTTGGTTCCCGCTTCTTTTGCATACGTATGGTACCGATCTACTGTGTTCTGCAAGCTGATGCAATTTCTGTTGGATCAATTAAAATGCATAAAACCTTTTTTTGTACAAGGAAAACGAACAACTAAACAAGCAAAGGAGGAATTAACTTGGGGATGATTCTCCCAACTTGTGTGTGTTCAAAAGATGCACAGTGAGATTACAAAATGAACTCCTCACACATGGTTAAGTATATATTCACTAATTAATGTGAAGATTAATGTATTAACTAATTAACCAAGTTCTCAAGTACTCGAATCATCCTCTTTTGAGACCCAACAGTGCTCGTTCGAACGAGATCATTCTCTAGCCGGGAATTAAACAAAGGAAAGTTGTGGATTAATTACAAGGACTACTATAGTGACAAGTTACAAGCTTCTCCCAACCAAACCAAATTCTAGTTTTTGATGTCCATTTGGGAACCCTTGATGACAGCTGGCTACTACTTACCACAACTGGAAGAAGGAAGTACAAAAATGAAGTAGAAAATTTCAAGGGAGCAGTTGCCTGTTGGTGTAGTACTTGAAGAGTTGATAAAATAACATTATATGTAACATATGGAGTGTAGAAATTAACTTAATTGGATGGGACATTTGCAGTTCTTTTGAGGATTTCTTCTACTTCTAGGACAGTAATATCTTTGATATATGTAAAAAAAATATTAAATAGAAGGGGAAGCAAGGAATATATTCTGTATAGGATCAAGAAAATAATAAATATGCATTTATTCAAGAAAAGAAAGAAACATATATACTCATTGCTGGAGAAGTGGATGAGTTTTCCAGTTTGGGAGAAGATGATGGCTGCAACTTCTGCATCGCAAAGAACAGATAACTCATGAGCTTTCTTGATCAGCCCATTCCTGCGTTTGGAGAAAGTCACCTGCCGACTCTGCGCATTCTCTATCTTCCTCATCTCAATCTTCCCTCTCACCATATCGATCACCTCCTAATTATTATTAATTCACAACAAAGAAACCATATATTAATTCATCAAATTACTAAACCCTAAATATATACTGTAATATACATCTTAATTATAGCAAAAATTAACACACAAATGTGATTAAACTTAAACTTACCTTCTTTTTATCTTAATTAAAGCCCTCTCCTCTCTCGTCTGCTTCTGCTTCTGCTTCTGCAACAAGATTTCCTTCCAATAAAATCTATTGGCTTATAAAATAATTTCTTTTTAGAAGAAGAAGCTAATGATCTGAACCCAAAATGTTCAAAAAGGGGAAAGAAAAGAAAGTTCACAACTCAAAGCTCTCTCCTTATTTGTAGTAGAAAAGAGGAATGAGTATGCATATGTGATGGATTTATACTTAGAGTAGTTTTTTAAGCTAAACAAAGAAAGAAAGAAAGAAGAAAGGAGTCAAGAACCCTAGAAAGAAAGATGGACAGAAGAAGGAGGGACTTGAGAATAAATATCTTATTCTTTAGACCACAAAATTCCATATTCTTTCCCCTTTGGTCATATCTATATCATTTATAGGAACAACATGCCTTTCTTGTTCAAGCTCCCATCCCCAACAAAAAGCTAAAAATAATATTTGCAATTTGTTTTTTCAGGAAATAGTAGGAAAAATAAATAAAAGAAGTAGCTAGCAAGATACGACTAAAATGAGAATGCGACTAAAAAATTGAAAACCTCATTTCCTATCCAATTATGGCAAAATTAAGACAAGAAAGAAACCGCTGGGGTGGGGAGCAAGGAGTAAAACTTGCATAGATTATGATCTACCTACATCATGATGTAGGATCTACCTATCAAAATTTTCGTCAAGAATAGTGGTATTCTAGCACTATTTGGGGTACGTGTCATTATCCTAAATCATATGTAGGTAGATCATGATCTACCTAAATTTTTTCCGCAAAACAAGTCACCAAATTAAAGTAATTAATTCTCCTTTTTCTTTTTGGACTCATCGTACAATAATGTGCTCAAATCACCAATAAGAGTTTGGCATCTGCCAGTGAGAGAAGACCAATCACGCGGGTCTCCTTGTTGGCGAGAGTCAAATTAATTTAATTTTTCCATGCTTTTTTTAGTTAAGAGATTAATTTCGTTCGAGTATTGCTGGAATTCTTACGAAAATATTATTAGAACTACCATATATTTCTTATTCGTTTTCAATACTTTCTACTCGATCATCACATTAGATATCAACTAGTAGTATTTTAGAGGATTTCGAAAGACGATACAATTATTTCCACAGTTTTAACTTTCGATACAACTGCATATCTAACACTTGAATTCGAACTCTTTGATTAAATGGAACCACCTTTTCGGTCGTTATTACAATCTTAGCTATAGTTATTGCAAGTGACCATTAATCGTATTTTTCAACTTTAAATAAGTAAAAATCATTAAAAAAATATATTAAAAAGGTATTCATTGCATGAAACAAGCCGGTCAGACAGAAGAATACTGGTTGCCTGGAAGAAAAAAACTGAGTGGAGGTAAAATATAATTTTAATTTTTTTTTAGTAGGGTCAATGTTGGTAAAAGGCCATCTGAATGAGGAAAGTGGGCCTAAGAGAAGTCGGTCTGCTACCCCCCATGGATCCTTCTTGGGCTATAACCTGGAAATTAATCAATTGCAGGGGAAGGCCTGGCCCAAATATGTATGAAACAAACCGGTCCTGACTCCGAGTCTTGACTCCTCAACGAAAAATAGCATCCACTCCTCCTTTTAATGGCAGAAGCAGAAAAGACAGGCGCGGATGCGGCGGGAAAGAAGAGAAAGATGGGAGACCGCAGCGGCAATAAATCATCATCCTCCACCGCAAAGTGGCCTCTCATCAAACCCAAGAAAAATCAGCGAGCAAATTTCATTAAAGACACGGATCTTTTCACTGTTAAGTTTCCTAGAATTCGTGTTCTTTTTTGCAGTCAATTTGAAATCTTAAAACTTTCTGACAAGGTGAGACATTTTCTGGGTTTTGGGTTTTCAGGTGCAGGAGTTCTTGACGCCAGCAGAGTCGAAGGCTTTCGTTAAAGCTGCTGAAGCTATTGGGTTTGCTCACCAGGGGAGTCTTGGTCCGACTCATGGTGAAGCTTACAGAGACAATGATAGAATCTCTGTTAACGATCCTGATCTTGCAAACGCTATTTGGGTTTCTGGACTTAACAAATTCTTCTCTGGTGTTAAAATTCGTGGGAAAACTGCTGTTGGCTTGAATCCAAATATCAGATTCTACAGGTTGGTTCAATTATTTTTAGCTGTTTTACTTGTGGAGAGTGTTGATGAGGTTAATTGAGCTTAGCTGCCATAGCTTTCTTTAAGACTTGAACCAGAGAACTAGTCCTGTGTGGTTGTGGAGAGTGTTAAGTCGGCTGTTTTCTCTTTGTGGGTGTATGTTAGTGTTTCATTTTGAATTCTTGAGGTTGTGGTTGTGAAATTTTATGTTTCCATGAGGTTAGGTATAAGGTTGGTCAGCACTTTGGTCGGCATATTGATGAAAGTGTTGATCTTGGAGATGGTAAGCGGACCCGTTTCACTTTGTTAATATATTTGAGTGGTGGTGGTTCCAAGGCTAAAGCTAAAAATGGTCAAAGTGGCATCAAGGATTCTTTTTCAGAGCCTCTAGTTGGAGGAGAGACTATCTTTTATGGTTCAAGAAATGCTGTTGTGGCTGATGTAAACGCCTTAAATCTTAGTCTTCTCTTTCTGTTTCTATTATTTGATGAGCTTCAGTTTCGAGCTTCATTTGACCAATTGCTGCATTGTCTTTGTTGTGCCAATTTGAGTGTAGGTTGCTCCTCTGGAAGGAATGGCTCTGTTGCATATTCATGGGGACAAGTGTTTGTTGCATGAGGCCCGAAGTGTTACCAAGGGAGTCAAGTATGTGTTTCGTTCAGATGTATGCTTTGCTTGAAGGTGTGAACCATTCTGAAATCTGAAATCTGAAATCAAGTAACCTTTATAAACTTTCACTTAACATTTCTATTTCAACACCTGTATGTCATAAGTCAATTTCATTTTACAAAATATAGACTTCCGTAAAGCTCGATTACCACTCATTAGTAACACAAATGAGAATTTTGTAGGTATATATATATTTGTTTTAGATGTTAGCTTCTACTACCTGGCTTTGACATCTCACCTGACGTTTTTGTTGCAAAATTTGATCTAGGAAGGTGGGATGAATTCGTATTGAAATCGAACATATTTTATTGAAGATAAAATATAATGAAGATGCATTTCATCGCAAATTCATTTTGAAAGCTTGTCGTTTAAATTTGAAGCATGTCATGCATCATGTAGCTTCGTTTCGTTTCCTTGTTTGCTGAACCATGGTTATTCTGCTTTATGTATCTGTTGAAGCAGTTCGTGTTGGAGTTTCATTTCGAATGCGCTTTTCATTGTGTTATTTTTCTTACTATGCTGTGCAGATGAGCATAAATTTCATATTGTCGAAAACAACGAAACAGGTTAAACCAAATAGCAAACAGACTCCCTTTATCATCCTAAGACAATTTGGCCCCAGAGAGATCTCTGAAATCAGTTAGCCATCTCTGACCAGAAAAAGAATTGCACTTCTTACAAGATACCCACAAGTGGAAACCAATAGTTGATGGATTTATTCATATTTTACTACACAAACTCACGATAAATGATCAGCCTCATCAGCTTTTGTCTGAAAATACATACTTTTGAAGGAAAAATCATAAAGAACTGGGGAAAAAAAAACATCTGCCTCCATCAACTAACACTCTTTTTCTGATCAGTTGATCACTCTGCATTGACGTCTCACTTCTCCATTTTCAATCACCCCAACATTTCCAAGTTTCACCATCGAGGCTGCAAATTCTTTGAAGAAGAAACTCTCATCCCTAGCAAATGATTCTACAATCCATTTAGTCCTGTAATCCGTAGCCAATGCTTGATCCGACCCGAAAACACCCTTCCCTTGAACAACATTCTTGTAATAAACATTGTCAAAAACTGAAGAGGTTGTGTCCAAGAACTCTCCTGCATTATGATCTTTGTTTGGTTTTGGGCATTTATTCCTCAGCTTCCCTGCAAAACTTTCATCCATGGTGGGATCAACGTCGTGGGTTGAACTGAAGTTACGAATCCGGCCTTCGAACGACGAGCAATGTGAAAACCCTAGAGTGTGACCTCCCGACAGAGCGACCAAATCTTTAACTGCTAAACCTCTCTTGCCAAAGCTTTGAATCAGTTGCGTGACGTTGAAGGTAGGAGCTGGCAAGTTAATGGTGTCACTAGCCTTTGAAACCCTCCCATCTTTCCTCCCTTTGAGTACATTCCAGAAAGGACCCCCTGACTAATATTTCACAAAACAAAACAAAAAAATTATTATTAAAACAAAAAAAGAGGCAAATATCTATAAAATATGATAAAAGTTTTAATTCTCTACTAGTATTAGTAATTTACCATGGTGACTACATCTCTTGCTGCAATTGTTATAATATCAGCACAAGAAACCGTATGTGGACAAGCTTCTTCAAGCTTTGTTTTGGCATTGTCAATTACATAAAAGGATCTAACTGAAATATTTGGAGGCCCATCTTTCTCAGCTTGGTTTCCAGGTGTAGAGTCCACCAATATGGATGCATCACATCCCTATATCAAAAAAATGATTAATCATAAAAAAATACTGTCTTTACGTGCGAAAAATCATTCACGGGTACTTTCAGAGTGCCAATTTACATAATTCGTGCGGATTCGTCACTAGGATCACGTTGTGGTGTGCTAGTGATTAACCGTATTACTGATGTGAGTTGGCACGCTAGGAGTACACACGTTGGCAATCATCTATAATGTAAGTAGAGAAAGAGGGGTCTCACTGTGTCGTACCCTTATGAAACAATCATGGAAGAACATCCTGAGAATGCGAGCTGGGACTTTGGGATCATTCAATGCAGCTTGATGAACTGCATCCGAAATGATTTTCTCAGCCTGTGGGCATGCTCCATCGTAGTAACGAGCATCGAGCTTCGCGTTCGAAGTTGAAATCAAGCATAACAGGGCAAAAGCAGTACCCGCAGCCAAACACAAACTGGTTAATGCAAAGGCTGCCATTTCCTGTTACAACTCGGATAACAATGTAATGAAGCTGATACAAGGTTCATGAAAGTCAAGCAATATATAGAGATGGAAAAAACAAATAAATAAACATTATCTGGATTATTATTCCATGTTCTTTTAAGTTACTCAATGGAAGAATTGTACTTGGCAAATTTGTGCTGACCAAGTTTATATATGTCTACCTAATGTATATTGTTTTTTGGAGATGGTTCCAACTTCAAGTAATCTGAAATGTGCGTTTTATGTTTTATCAAATGTGGAGTTGTACTATCTATTGTTTAGTAAAGTAATGGGAGCTGTTGGCTAATATCTATCAGGTTGGTTAATGGAAGGGCGTATAGTTTGGTGAGAGGTTGAGTACTGTACTACGTAATTCTAATTATTCAATATTAAAAAAAGGCTGCTGCATGTATTTAACTTAACTAATATTTTGAGTTCGAAACTTAATATTTGATAATGCAGCTGTTTTAAAATTATTAGGAAGGATTTACACTCGAAAGAGACTTATATAACCCGAATCCGAATTAGTTAGCCAGTAAATTTTATCCGTGGGAAACAAAAAGAAAGAAAGAGGGCTGCATGTGTATTTTTAATAAGGAAATGAATAAGGCAATTGATTGAGTGCCAATATGCTGAATTTATCACCATCTTTTCTTGCTGTTTTAGATGTCAATTACACTGATTGTGTGTACTTTTCAATCCTTTTTGCAGAGAGTAGGCTACAAAGCCTAAATATTAAAAAGGAGCTGAAAATAGGTACAAAGCTCGAGTCGATGCAGACGAGAAAAGAAGGTAGCAGCGTTCAGGCTGTTTAACTGTTGCAGCCAAATTTATTCAACGCACCAAGAGATTACTAATGGGCTTGGGCCCATGAGGAGAAGAGAAGGACGCGTACAGGATAATCAAAGAACAATATTTTGTAATTATTTGAAACATAATAATTAGTTTAATAATTATCTAAAATCCTACCTAGTAGGAAACAAAGAGAAAACATCTTCTCTTCCTGGATTGAATTCGGCTACTGGTTCTATATTTTCTATCTATTTTAATTCTTCTTCATTCCTTGATTTTAATTAATTCATGCATCTTAATTGTTTGAATTAATTATGTCTTGTTCTAGCTAAGTTATCTATTCTTGGTAAAGACTCTAGGGTTATGATTCATATGTTGTGAGATCAAATTAAGCTTCATAAAATCTAAGTTTGTATTTCTATTCTTTTTATTTAAATGTCAATTTGTTCATGTTTTGGTTAAGAGTAGCTAACTTGATTTTAAATATGAATGATTACATCTTTTCTTAGAAACGTTGGATTCTACATCGTTGATAGGAATCTGTAGGTAACTAATTAGTGTAAGAGCTAATTAGAAAAGGGTAGAATCCGATTTATAGGAGTAGAAGAAATTCTCTTCTAGATCGGGAACGGTCTCTCCCCGTGTTTAATCAACCCTTCAATTAAACTTTATTAGGAGTACCGCCTTAAAGTTATTGAACGGTTAGGGATCCTAGTAGGAGTACCGCCTTAGGAATCTTGAGTAGGAGGAGAGCAGGAGACTCAGAGTACCGCTGGTCTCTATAGCTTTTCTATTAAATTTGGTTTTGAAAACACTTGCATCAATGATCGACATTTATGAATCGTGACCCGAAAAGAGTCTTTACCGGGAATCTGTCATCACCTGAGTTAATCCAATCATCACTTGTTTACTGTTATTATTTTCTACATTTATTAAATTAATTGCACACAAAATCCCACTCATTGGTTTTTACCACTGTTACAATTTTGGTCTTTGAACAGAAATTATTATTGTCCAGAAATCCCTGCGGTTCGATCCTTTTACCACTTGCTACAGTTTTAATTAATTGTGCATGGTGAATTGCATGATTTATTTTTGTTGGTTTCGGCACCCATCAAATTTTGGCATCAATCTACTGACTTTTCTTTTTTGTTATTGGTTTTTTTTTCATGAAGATTATTAAATTTTCGATTTCTATATTGAGTATCGAATATTTTGAATTTGATTTTTTTTTGTTTTTTTTTTGTTAATAACTGTAAAATTGGAAATTGATCTAAGGTGGTTTTATGGTCTGGACCATAATTTCTGGAAGACATTTCATGGGCCGTTACCAGAATGGGTTTGAAGATGGGCTTGGAAATGGATTATCGTGCCCATAGTTGCAGGCTTGCAGCTTTAAAGGACAAAATTTAAAATATAGAATATAGTTAAGCAACATATACGAAGTACTCATATGCAGCATTGGCAACATCTCCTGTCCACCACCAAAATTAGCCCCAAATGATGTTGAAATTGCCCCTGTTGGCGCCGATGACCCAATTGACCCTTCCTGCTCCTCATTAACATCAATACCGGGAAGAAAACGACTATTCTTGCTCCGTCCTCTTGACAATGCAACATCAGCAATCACATCACCGTCAGGCCTCGCCGGAGAAGTAGTTGGGACTTTGAGGGACCCATTAACAGAAACGGCAATAGCAGGAACTGTTCCACTCCCCGTGGCTTCAATAATGGCCGGTTCCGCCTGTTGCAGCAGCCAGCTGATGGTTTCACCGTCGGACTTGTGATTAAGGTCCCGAGTTAACTGGAACACCTTGGAGGCGCACGCGGCGGAGATGCGGACCCTCCGCCCACGGCCCTCCACTTTCGTGTGGCGGTCATTAGAGGATCTTCTGGCGGCAAGACCCATTCCGGGACGGCGGCTCAAGGAGTTTGGGGAATCCACGACGCTGAGCGGGAGGGAGGGACTGATTTCGTCACCATTTCTGCCAGATTTTTGCTCTTCTTGTTTGAAGACAGAATCCACCAAATTGGGAGTGAGGAGGTTCTGCTGCTTGTCAATTTCCTCAATTGTGGAATGCTGGTGATTTGGTGAGGATGCCATGTTGAACAGTCTAAAAAAACAATGATCAGTAAGTAAAACCCATGAAAGATTAACACTAAATTGACACTTAAATTGAAAAAAGTTGGACACACATTATATAAACCCTAAACCTTTGATGTTCCTTTGAGTTGATGACCGGCGAATTGGGGGGTTTATCTCAGCACGAGCGACGAAAAAGAGAGGAGCTTTGGACTTTTTGTTCGTTTTGAAATTGTTAATGGAGGGAGGTAGAGATCAAGAGAGGGAGAGAGAGACCCTAGAAAACTGCAGGGGAGGGAGACCCACTTATCCAGTTATCCTGTTGTTTTATGGAGGGACTCTTTTTGCTAAGCGGGCTATTTATTTGAGGAGGAAGAAGGAATCAACGGCTAGGAAGGTTTGATAGGTGCCTTCTGACTGTGACACGTAGCAAGAGATTAGATAAGATGATATGGTCAAGTGGTTAAGTTTGGTAAGTAAATAATTACTGTTGAATTGGGTTTGATTCCTTAAAATGGATTTGTTTCTTAGAGTTAACTTAGAAATTGTATACTATCAAAAGGAAAAATTAAGATGGTTTATCAGAAAATGTATTGCTTCATTAAATTTAGAAATATATTTTGCTTAACTCTTACTTCCCTCCGTCCATTATTAATAGACGCTTTGACTTTGGGCATGCATTTTAAGGAGATCGGATGACTCACAATTTGACCCTAAAAAAATTTGTATTTTTTTTCGAACGTAACGTACGTCCGAGAAAAAAATCGGGGCAAAATTGTCTCAAATAGTGAGTCATCCGGTCTCTTTAAAATACGTGTCCAAAATCAAAGCGACAATTATTTATGGAAGGAGGGAGTATACCGTAAAGTCAATTAAATTGCTTATTATTTCTCTTTCATTTCTAACTTTTATTACCTTAAAGATGTTTTTGTTACGGTTAGACTTGGAGCATAATAAATTGTTGTTCGTTACCTTTTTTCAATAAAAGAAAATCCAAAAGGATCGTCAATTGATACAACTAGAGAGTATGAGCAGCATCAAGCTCTCTCTGAAATGGGATCTTTTGAATAGCATTCATCGGTGCAAAAATTTGAAATCTTTCAAGAAAGTCCATGCGAAGCTGCTCACCTCAGGCACTTTCACCAATGACTTGGTTGCCAGCAGAGTTGTTGAATTCTTTGCAAAATCAACAGACTTTCTTGATTATGCTTGTGATTACTTGAGAAACTGCGATTTCCAGACAAGCTCATTCCCATTTAACACATTGATTTCTCGCTATGGGGCCGGCGACAAGCCAAAGTCTGCATTTTTACTTTATGGGCAGATGGCCAGGAATGGCTTCTTATCTGATGAGTATACGTTCCCTGCTGTTTTGAAAGGGTGCGTTAAGTTTGTGGGGATTGGAGAAGGTACGCAAGTTCATGGGGTTGCTGTAAAGTTGGGATTTTTGTGTGATATTTATGTGCAAAACTCACTTGCTCATTTCTTTAGTGTGTGGTGATTTTCGTGGTGCGTGCAGGGTGTTTGATGAGATGCTTGTGAGAGATGTGGTTTCTTGGTCTGCTATTATATCTGGGTATGTGAGAGCAGGCTTGTTTGATGAGGCGCTAGCCTTGTTTTTGAAGATGGATGTTGAGCCAAATGCTGCAACTTTTGTCAGCGTGCTAGTTGCTTGTGGGAGAAAAGGTTGTGTGAGTGTGGGCAGAGGGATTCATGGGTTGATTCTTAAGCGCGCATTAGGAGTAGGATTGGAGACCGGCAATGCCCTTGTGGATATGTACGTTAAATGTGAGTGTTTATGTGAAGCTAAGCAAGTTTTTGATGAGCTGCCTGAGAAAGATCATTTCTTGGACTTGTATCATTAGTTGCTTGGTCCAGTGCAAATGTCCGAAGGATTCTCTGGAGCTGTTTTGTGATATGCAAAGTTCAGGTGTTGAGCCTGATGGAATTATACTTACTACTGTGCTTTCAGCATGTGCCAGTCTTGGGGCTCTTGATTACGGCAGATGGGTGCATGAGTACATTGATCGTAGGGCCATAAAGTGGGATATTCAAATTGGAACTGCTATGGTTGATATGTATGCAAAGTGCGGCTGTATAGATATGGCATTGAAGACCTTCAGCCGGATGCCTACCAAAAATGTCTTAACATGGAATGCTTTCTTAAATGGTTTGGCAATGCATGGCCATGGCAGTGACGCGCTCAAACTTTTCCAAGAAATGGCTATGGTCAGCATGAGGCCAAATGGGGTGACGTTTCTGGCGATTTTAACAGCATGCTGTCACTCTGGACCGGTGGATGAAGGGCGTTGGTACTTTCATCAGATGGTTAGTAAAGAGTATAACATTCATCCAAGGTTAGAACACTATGGGTGCATGGTAGATCTGCTCTGCAGGGCTGGACTTTTGGATGAAGCATTAGAGTTAATAGAGTCTATGCCTATACCACCTGATGCGCCGATCATGGGAGCTCTTCTTATCGCTTGCAAGGCCAAAGGAGTTGTTCAACTTCCCCAAGCAATACTGGATTACCTGGTGGAGCTTGAATCTAAAGATAGTGGGGTTTACGTGCTCCTCTCTAACATATATGCTACTAATCAAAGATGGGCTGATGTAAATAGACTTAGGAGGCTGATGAAGGAGAAAGGAGTTAAAAAAGCCACAGGGTCAAGTGTCATAGAGGTTGATGGTAAGGCTCTCGAGTTCAACGCTGGCGATAATAGACGTCATGGAGGCGAGGATATTCGTGTATTTTTTAAATTCCTAGCCGAACAAATTGTTCTTGAAGGGTATCATACTAACGAGTTCTTGCCATGGGATGCGTAATTTTGTGGTACGTGTTGTTTTCATTTTTCAATCTAACACTAACCAGATAAAGAAAACAAAAACCTAACACTTATACATAATTGTTAACGTTGATGCTTTTCTTTACAGGGCCAACCATTTGACACACATTAATTTTAGAGTAGTGCTTGAGTTAACTTCTTGTACCAGTGGGAAATCTTCCTGCCATCTTGCTCACTTTCTGGATATGGAAATGTGAATGCAGTTAGTAAAGTGGCATTAAGTAACTAGCTCTAAAATTATTATTTGGTGACCATTCCTTGGCTTCCCACCATCTTTAGTTTGACATTGATAAAAGATTGACTTTTTATGGATGCCCTCAGATACTAAATTTGTTATATTACTTATCCTGGTTGTGAAAGACACCATTCTGGGAAGCCAACGTTATTATTCTTATTGAATCTGTTTTTGGTATTTGCTTGCATGCCATCTACTATCTGTGTGTGGTTGTTGTTCCCGTGGATTTATTGCCCTTGAAAGATTGATGTTTTGTTTTCCTGTTATATATAATAGATTTGTGTAACAGATTCAACAACACCAATGAGAGTCAAGTTGTTTGATTAAACACCCCAGTTATCTAAAAGTTCCGGTGCATTTCAGTGTTCCCTTTTCTCAATTATATCTTTATACATATCAACCTTTTAAAGCATGGCTTCACTATTCATTGCTCCTCTTGACAATTAATTTTGTTGATCTTTTCTGCGCAGACTTGCCATCTCAGGGTATGGTCACTTTCACATGATTCCATTGAGAAAAAGTGGCGTCACAGCAAATTAAGGATGCAATGGCAACAGATGGCATTATTCTTGCTTTCATTTATATGGTACTAATCTTGCTTTCATTTATTATTTTTGATCCGCCTCCTTTTTCTCAGTTCTGAAATTTTCAGTATGCAGTAAAAACTATCTCCAATAGTTTGAAACTTACTTGAACATTTCCATTAACATGGAATCATTGAAAAGGAAAGAATTGCAACATTGAGGGAAAAAAACACCTCAAACCAACAATGATTTTTACCTTAGGGTAAGTTGTTCAATTAGATGTGAACCACTGATTCAAGGTAACAATGTAGTCAAATTAAGGGACATTTCAAGAATGCGGGGGAAAAGTAAAAAAGTAAAACAAGTGAGAGTCTTTTGTGAGCATCGAGCAGATAAGGCCCTCCTATTTCATGATCTAATCTACCAGATTGCCCACTCTGCTAAAATACATAAACTTGTTCTTCTGCTAAAATACATACAAATCTGAACAACATGTGAAACTAAAAACGCATACATAGTGGATCATCGACCAATTAAAAAATTCTGAAAACATTATATGCAAAGAAGGAAAAAATGGCCTTGCCATTCTTTCCTTTGATAATTCACATATGTAGACAGTTTACTTGACTGCTAGGTTCCATTATACTGGATTCAATAATTTAAACAAGTTAACAAATTGTTTTCTGTTTACACTTCAATTGTTTTCTGGTTTAGAGCTGTATACCTCCACTTTGCCTTCTCTACAAAGTCTGCATCCAGGAACTGAGCAATGAATGCCCAAAGTCTGTATACATCTTCAAAGTTGGCCAGGAACCCAAGCGCAACTGTAACAACTGTTATTCCTAGATCAGCTTTCTCTTTCCTTTTGTTTGCTACCATTCCCTTTGGTCCATTTACTCTCCTCTCCAGAACTTTCGCCTTCTCTTCTTCGTACTTATGCGAGAAGGTGATCTGATGCAGGAATCCATAGCTAAGAGAGATATTATTTCGATCAGCCAGCTTTTGTACAAGAGGAGCCTCAACCTTTTCTCCTTTCCAATCAAACACATTGAATGCCAATGCAGAACCCCGATCAAATTTTATCTTCGGCCCATATAGCTGAACAAGTGGAATGTCTTTTGTGTTTGGATGCCTGAGCTTTAGTAAGGCATTCACCATCCAGTTGATCAGGCACCTTCCTCTGTTACTGATCTGAGTCAGTCCCAATGAATCAACTTGATCCAATCCCCTGCATTCAATCACCAAATTACCATTGGCTTTTGCTTTGTCTTTCTGGATTACTGTAGAAGGCTTTCCAGATTCAACAATTTCTGGAGACTCTGCAATCTGAATCTTCTGTTTTGCAGTTGCTACGGTTTGAAACTCACAGGTTTTTTCTTGTTCCGGTCTTTCAGAATGGATTGTTTGGCTGGATATTGGACCTGAGAAGGAGTTTGATGAAGCCAGTTCTTCTTCTTCTACCCCAAACTTCAATATCTGTTCAAGTTCAGTGTCGGTACCAGAAGATTCATCCTGTAGAGCCAACATCTTCTTTTCTGGGAGAAGGCTGACCATTCCAGAACATGTGGAATCTTCCAAGATTGTGACTGTTGATTTTTTTACAAAGAGACATCCAAATCCAGATGGGTTTTCGCCAAAGATCTTGTAGAAGGAACAAATTAGGAAGTCTGGGCGAACCAGGGAGAGGCCGAAGCTGTCCATGTCCTTTGGCCCCAATGCACAAGCATCAATCAAGATGTGCCAGTCGTTTTCCTTTGCTATGTTCATCCATAAATAAGGATATTTGGCTCCAGTCATTCTAGAATGAAGGGGGAAGGCAAATAGCCCTCTCTTCCTCTTCTTTTTTCTCTTCCTCACGATCATTTTCTTCAATTTTGTTGATTGAATCCTGAGCCGGGGCCATGAGAACTCCGCTGACATGACTTTGGCTCCTTTCCTCTCAGAGCTGTTAATCATGGCTTCTACTGCCTCACTCTCATAGTCGTAAACGGTCAGAAGCTTCCGACTTGACTTGAAAGGGTAAGATTCTGCTAAAAGTTTGAAAGCTGATGTTCTGTTGGCTGTGAATACCATGCAGTAATCATTTTCTGATATATTAAGAAAACTCATGATCCTTTTCTTAATTGCAGATTCTGTTTTTGATTGCCCACCACCATGAAGTAGCTGTGTCTTCAAATTACCCGTCTTGTAGGACACACTGAAGAAGGGAATGTTCAAATTGTGAGGTGGGGAAGCAGGTGGAGTAGAGGAAGTGGAAGGGAGACTTGGTTTCTCCGATTCTTGCTTTTGCAGCTGGGAATAGGAGAAGAGCCCAATGCCGATGTAGTCAAGGCATGTGTGGTTGGAGATTGAGAGATGGTGGTATTCTTGTGCTCGAATCTGGTCTATTTGATAGGTTTCGTGGTATTGTGGGTAGGCCTTGGTGAATTCTTTGAAAGATTCTTGCAAGGATGGTAGAGACTCAGGATTAGTGAAGTAAGTGTTTGGGAAGATAGAGGAAGTGGTTGTTGCAGCAAAGTCCCGGCGACATATAGCGGAGGTACTTGTCTGTTTGCTGGTTTTCTTAAGTGGCTCAGGGCAGCCAAGGATAGGGTTCGAGCAGCAGCCATGAAGGCATACTTGAGAGATTTCTTTCAGGCTACGAGCTTGAGACTGCATCATCTTCTTCCGCTCAACTGGTTTTTGCCCTCTGCTGGCTTTCTCACTTTGATGGTGAGTTATAGGAGGAGAAGTTATGATTTTTGTCAAATTATAATGATTGTTGCTTTACTTTGTTTTGAACGTGATTGGGACAAAGGGTGTCGCCTAGCCATCATTGAAAGGACTCCATTGAAAAGGTCAGCTTTTATAATTTGTAAAAACTTGGACTGTGTCTTATTACCTGTGTTCACAAAGTTGACTTAGGACTAAGATATTGTAGTAATTGTGAGTTTGTGGTGTATACTTGTTACCATCCCCTAACCTAATATTGTCGTATTATTTTATTTTATTTTTATCTTTTTTTCTTTCAGGTCTGAACTATCGATATTTCAGCGAGAATTAAACCGAGGAATAAAATGTTTGGTTTAACCAAGTTAGCCCAAATAAAAAACAAAATTCAAAACAAATAATTTATTTATACATAAAAATCGAAACTGTTATCTCTCGCTTGCTTAAAATGTGAGAGTGTGATTCATCTTAATTGTTCGTAAAGAAATTGGGAAAGCAAGAAGCAAAGTAACAAACAATAGTGAACGACAAGCTACTCTTTTTTAGCGGCCGAGGGCCAAAAAAGGCTCCTTTAGAATGTTTCTCGAGTAGATTGCTTCAATTTTTCTTTTTTAAAAGGGTTAATGGTTTTGCTTCAAGCTTAAGATATCAATTGCCTAATGATACTTTCCTCATAATGTCAAAAGAGTCTAAGGACACAAATGTGAAGCCTAATGATATTCTATCTTTTTTGTATTAATTTTGACTTGGCAGACAGTATGCATACGGCCAAGCTTTAGATAGCAACTAAAAATCCATAATATATGGCAATTGAAGTTGGCTATGATGCTATTTTATTATACTGATAACAAACTTGCGATGATATTACCTTAATTATACATAAACAGATGCATAATCCCCCTGTATTAAAGTAAATAGATAAATTAGTTGAATATAAATTAGCCTTAATTTGTATAGACAATCATTAATATACATGAATACCGAATAATACGAACACTTTATTCATAGATTACAAATGAATGCTTATTTATATAGAGACTCACGTGACTTTTGATATGTTTCGAAACTTCAACCTTTTTTAATACCGTAACTTGCAATATAAATTTGCATTAAACATTTCAACTAATTATGTAATTATTTATATAATTTGAAGTTTGAACACTGCTTGGAATCAGTCAGGAAATGGAAATATTAGATAAATTAAAAAATCATAATCCTGAAAAAAATTCAAATTCTATATTTTTCCCCAAAACAATATTAACAGTTTTTTTCCTTTTCCACCAACCAACAACTCCAAGACTTTACCCATATTTTATCATCAATAGATAATCAATGAGGTAAATGTTTATTTACAAATCACATGCATTTTATTTGAAAGAAGTGATTATTTGAAACAAAGAAAGAAAAGAATCTTACCTAGAAGTCATCTTTTAATTTGCATGACATATATTAAACTTATGTTAAGCAAAATCAGTCATAGGGCAACTCTCCTTTGGCAAGCTATTGGGATCAATATATATCTGCATATCGATCGCCATTTGCATGCCAAGTAAGAGCTCGCCCTGCAACTGATTTGCTTATGATCATCAAACTTGTTCCTCTATCGATCTTCTGCTGAGTTTTTTCCAGATTTATAGACACTCTGGGTTCCAGACATTGAGCAGAATAAACTCTGGCAAGAACGGCATATGCCATGAATAATGCTGCGGATATCCTTCACCAGCATGGATTGTAAATTGTAATGCTACTACTACTGTATATGCTTTGTGTCATTCTCCGTATCCATGTCTTGAAAAAGTTTTTGTCAAAGAAAACACACATAGTAACACATTCTTCCTCTCTCTCACTTGTCCATTCTTTGGAAACAAGACGAGAAAAAAAGAAGCAGATGACAGGAGATTTAAGATTCTCCACTTGTAATAAAGGCCTCGGTACTTTCATGATCAGAACATATTATATGCTCATGCTACATTATTCTATCTGGCTTTTCGGAATTCGTAACCCTATTTAAGTATTGTTTTCCATCTCTTTAGGTATCATCTCTGCCCTTACGACATGAGACTATTTTCATTTAAACTAATATCGTCAGGATAATGTGCAGGATCTAAAAACCAAATAAAAAAAAGTATTCAATTACTGTTGATTCAATTTATATACAGGATCATAATAGATCCCTAATGAAGCAAACACAGTAACAATGCTCATCAATAGTAATAATAATAATAATAATAATAATACATGATTTTTTCAATGTAAAAAAACATGGAACATTAATCATGATATTCCACTTAATTCCCCTTGTGAGATAGTCTCTCATGAAGAATCCTTCTCCCCATATACCTGCAAATCACAAAAATTAAACAGATTAATCATCTTTTTTTCTTTTCTTTTTCATTTGCATCGTCAAGAATGTAATAATTAGTTAATTACTCGAATTTTCTTACCTTCCAAGCATCATGACAGTAGCTTGAGGATTAGTACCAGGAGAGGTAAGAAAGGTTGACCCATCAATGACCCTTAACCCATCAACACCAATGACTCTATAATCATGATCTACAACTTTTCCGACTTGACATCCTCCGTGATAATGCCAGATTGTCATGACAGTGTCTATGCAGAACTGTTCTAATGACATTCCTGTCGTAAAATGTCTCGGTCTCAAGTTCACAGGCAGGTTAACCATCAAATCAATCAGGGCTTGGGTTGGCATGTTCTCGTACCGGAATTTCGAGAACGAATCGGAATTCACGACATCTATAACAGTCCTCATCCCTTCAACACACAGTTTCAAGTCCTCTGGTTCCTTGAAATAGTTAAATTTGACAGAAGGGTTGTCTTTTGGGTTTGTTGTCCTTAGCTTGAGATCACCTGAGGAGAGAGGACCCATTATCTTCTCTAAGATGACTCCTCCTTTTAGAGTTGGACTGGCTAGGGAATTCAAAGTGTCAACAGCTCTAGCCATGGATTCTACTGTCATTGAGGAGGTCTGTCCTGTCTGCAAAATACATCAAATATTCAAGTTAGTAGATCAATCTACGCACGTTCGTTTAATAGACAAACCCTTCTCATAGACCGATTCCAACGGTTTTATCTTGTACTTTATTTATGTACGATAATCTACGCAAGTTCGTTTAATAGGCAAAGCCTTCTGTTATTTTATAGTTTATGAAACGTTTGATCAATTCTGTATACCTTATTTACGCAGGATTCATAGTCTTTAACAAAACTTTGGGCCCAAGAGTAAGCAAAGCTCAAACCACTAGCTGCTTCAATGTAGCTATCAAACTTAGTGATACCCACAACTTGGATGAGTGAGACCTCAACAGGGACAGGGGAGGGTATAAATAGAAGATTCATTGGATTGTCTGCCATCCCTTGACCAACCATGGGCTGGTCCATCACCACCTGAACTCCATGGGCCTTGAGCTGGTGGGCTGGCCCAATTCCACTCAGCATCAATAGTTGTGGGCTTCCAATTGCTCCTGCTGATAAGATTATCTCATTCTTGGGCTTTCTGTTCAAAAAAGCCCTGTGCCTGACACCAAATGCATCCTCAAATATCACACCATATGCTCTTGGTCTTGGCCATACCTTCCCTACATCACAAAAATGCTGGAGATTGTAATAGTGAAAGAGAAAACAATGCACAACAAGTACATTTTTTGTGAGACTTTTACCTTTTGGTGTAATCAAGATCTTTTCCACATTAGCATGCAAATAAACTCTAGTATTCCTCGGATCTGCGTACTCTAGCAAATCGGCAGAAGTGTGCCTATGACCTTCCCTATCGAAAATTGTTCCCCCAACTTTAGTCCCGTAAATGTGGTCGTAAGTAAATCCACTATAAGGCAACACCCCAACTTCTAACAACCCATCTCTCACAGCGGATTGCCATTGCCGCATTTGTGGCTGAAATGCTACCTTTTTCTCCACCCAAGCATAAGAAGCATTCACCAATCTCTCATTCCACCCAGCTCCTTTCACGTAATTAAGGCTAGCTCGCGAGTAAAACCCTGCATTCAGCGCGCTCCCTCCACCTAGGACGCGCGCGCGGGTGTTGTACACACCATCCTCGGAGACGAAGAGTTGGGAAGGGGAATTAGGGGAGGTGTCAGAAAGAGAGGCAGCAAAGTTTGATATATCAGTTATGTTAGGATTTTTATAAGGAGAGCCTCCCCTTTCAAGAACCAGAACTGTTGCATTTTCAGAAAGAGTTGCCGCCAATGCACAACCTGAGGTTCCTCCGCCAATAACTATGTAGTCATAGAAAATGACTGCTGGTGCTGTGGTTGCTTCATGAACAAATGTGTAATTGGGTGCTGCCACAAAACCAGATAATCAAGGTTACATTTTGGCAACTTGGTTCAATCAAGATTGCAGAAGAACTCAAAGAATGGAGCTCGAGCCCCACATCCGATAATCGAAAAAGAAAAGAAACGAAACGCATACCTTTCTCCGAAAGACAGAAGGTTTGGAACAAGAAGATATGAGGGAGAAGAATTGCAATAATTTTCCAGGAACCCATGTGCTAAAAGTCTGACTCACCAAGAATCTAATGTTTAAGGGTTTGTTATTAGTAACCAGAGCCATACCTACTCTTCTTTAAATACACATTAATAATCTTTTAGTAGAGCTGCTTAGCATTAAACTTTGGTGCAAAGATGACTACTTTTGCAATGTGAAAAGACGTCGGAGTCGTGTAGTTCAACAACATAAATTGGCAACCACTTACACATAAAGAACCCATCTCCTTCAATTCCGTCAAAAGGCTCGAGTTTAGAAAAGCAGCTCTTGTTTCCAAATTGGTGATTAAAAGGGCAAAAACATTTAAGAAATTAGGTGCAAATTTAATCACCGCACTACCACTAGTTTTTGTTGGCAATATAGGGTGGTAGTAGTAGTATAGTAGTTCTATGCATAATTGCACTTGCCAAAAATTAAAAATTACTAGAACTTTTCCCTCTCTACTTTTTTTTTTTACCCCTAGTAGTAATTGTTATAGTTATTTTTGGCAACATTTACGATGTGTAATTGGTATGAAAAGTAAATTTGATCCACTGATTTGATACTTTCTCATCCATTAAACAAGATTATAAATTTAATTATTATAAATGAAAAAATTACTTGTTAGGCGCACTTAACTCTTTAATTTAGCATGCCAGTACAAACATAATGCGTTCTTTTCTCCAACAAGAAAACAAAATGCCGGAAGACAATTTCTAATATAGAGCTTCCTTTGATATGAACGACTATAATGCATTCTTTTCTCCAACAAGAAAAAGAAATGTTTTTTTACGACAAATAGTGTTGAGTTTTTGGACTCAAAATCCAAAAGGGAAAAAAAAAAATTCTTCATTGCTGCCAATTTCTAAATTGGTTAGAGTCCTCTCTTTATACGGGATGACATGAGTTAGAACTTTCGACCATTTGATTATAGAGATTTATTTTAAAATACTACCAAAGATAGGTCTATAATAATTTGCAATACTGTATATAAAACTTTTTATCTATAACTATTTAATTATAAGGTTCTTCGGTCTTTATACAGCGGAATTAATACGAGTACAAAAATCTTAACTTTTAGTAAAAACAATGAAATAATGGACCAAATTATTAGAAATGAAACTTTTTATCTCATAAGATTCTTCCATCTTTTATTTGGCTTAATGATATTTGTGTCCCTTTGAATTCAATTTATTTTGGTCATAATTTGGTCCATTATTTTATTTTTGTGTTAAAATTTAAGTTTATTTCCACAATAATTTGGTCTCTCACACTAAATTTAAGATTATTACTAGTTTTTTCTCCACGACCATGTTACCTGCCGCGTCTGAAAATCAATTTTTGGAAAGAAAAAAAAACAAACCCAATCCGAATAACTTCTCTCAACATAACTGTCCTTAAGAGCTGCCATGGTAACCCCTTTTCATTTTGGATCTCATTTTATAGTTGCGTAACAAATAAACATGGTAAGAATTTTTTTTTGGTAATCTACGAGTGTAAGTTTCAACAATTAATTCCATGGATGGAGGCAATTTGTTGTATCTTT
This sequence comes from Viola odorata, assembly GCA_963691705.1. NCBI lineage: Eukaryota > Viridiplantae > Streptophyta > Magnoliopsida > Malpighiales > Violaceae > Viola > Viola odorata. The sequence continues at coordinate 65,974,565 of OY829540.1, forward strand.
TTGGCTATGGGCAGTTTATACTTTTTATTTGGACTACAGTACGTTAAATTATGTTCGAATCGAGAGGATGGAGAGGTATATTAGAAGTCTTTTGGGTGGAGTTATTATTCGGATTGGAGTTATTCTCTTCTTGTGGGGTTATTATACAAGAATCTTTTTACCTTATTTTTCATATGTTATGATTTACTACGTGTTATTATTAGTCGTACTTTTTGCAACAATTATAATTATATTTTATGTATCGTTTGTAGTTATGTATTATGTATTATGCATTGTTTATAGTCGTGTATTATAAATAGTTTCTTCTTAATTAAAGAGTATCAGCTGCCGTTTTATGGGCTTTTATGCATCCAACGTGCGTCTTGGCCCACTAGTTTTGAATAGTAGCCATTTCAATATGTTCTCGAATTACTTACTCTTTTTTCACAAATATTATTTTTTAAGTGGATACAAGAAAAATATTGGATTCAATGTTTTAAGGTATTTTTGACGAAAATATCCCTCTAATCCTTTTAATACCATCTGTATAACAGTTATTCACTAATTCTCCTACGTTTAATAATTAAACATGCTTAATCTCTCCGAATTGGCCAATAATCATAAATATATATATATATATATAAATAAATAAATAAATAATGGGGATTTTAAGTGAATTAATCTATATTATATATATTTTGTCACATCAATTAGGCTATTTAATAAATAAAGTGATTAGTTTTGCAAGAAATAGTGAGTTATACTGATGGAATTAGCAAATTATCTAATAAAAAAACTTGAGTGATTAAATCGTGCAAATAAAAACTTCCATGATTAAATTGTCTAATAAAGAAAATCTCCATTACTAAATCGTGTTTTTCCTAGGGATGGCAATGGGTATCCATACCCGTATACCCGCCCATAACTATACCCGTAATTACCCGCTTGAGCGGGTAATTACGGGTATGGTTTGGGTATGGATAATACCCGCATTTATAATTGCGGGTATAATTGGGTATGGTACCCGCACAATACCCGCAAAATACCCGCATTTTTTTCAATTTCCCTGGAAAAAAAATTCTTTAGTTTTGTCTCTCTCCTCTTTCCTCTTTCTCATCTTTTAAATTTTTTTTTCGTAATAAAAACTCAATATTCTTCCTTAATATTTTGAACAAAATAAATTAAAAATTATAAAAACATAATCTTTATCTCAAGATGAGTAATTAGACATCCACTTTTCATATTTTTCTTAAATTTTTTATAAATGGGTTTTACGGAATATGATGCTATAAAAAAATAATATAAATAAAATAAAATTATAGTAAATTTTTACTTAATTATAAAAAAATAAAAATTTGGTGAAATAATTTTATTAAGTTAAATAATAAATAAGTAAGTGTAATTGGATATCCATTACATGTCCAATACCAACCCAATTGGGTATTGGGCATATTGGGTATGGATAATAATGGATATTTAATTGCGGGTATGAGTTGGATATTTATCCATACCCGCCCATACCCGTTTTAACATACCCATACCCGCCCAATTGTCATTCCTAATTTTTCCCCGTTAAAAGTTTGATGGAGGTGCCATTGAAGTAAGTAGGCCGAAGATAAAAGTTGGGCCCAACTATAGACCCGGTGACAAAAGGAGCCCAATAGTCGAAAGATGACTTCTTCCGGTTCTAGTCTCCAGGGGACCTTTTCAATCACGTTTTCTAAATCACTTTTTAAGTTAATGTTTGTTGATTTATATGTCATTTACTTACAGCCCATGTGTCAATTTATCAAATAATTTGGTCAAACGATATCACTCAGTATTAAAAAAAAAGATAAAGAAACCTTTTAAGAGAGAAGAAAATAATTTGGCAAAAAAAAATTGATTTATCAAACTTTAATTTTTGCTTTTTCTAATTATGTATGAACACTCTAATAATGTAATGAAGGTTACAAAATAAACCCAAATTAAAATCACTTGACGAAATATTGTCTCTATTATAAAGTATTTTACACATTTTGTTAGTACAAAAAAAATATATATATATATATATATATATATATATATATATATATTTTTTTTTTTCTGATAAGCTTTCGAATAGTGATTGAATAACATATTATTATAAATAATACCGTTAAAATAAAGGAATCTATATTAATAAGGTGAATTATGAGGCTATTTCTAAAGTATCTGAGTTAATATACGTATATTATATGGATCTTATTGGTGGTTTGGTCAGTGCCGGGAAAATTAATTAGTATATATTTTGTAGGGTACAAGTACTGGTTATCAGTCATTGGCCCTTTCGTTCATGTACCAGCCATTTAGGTATGGGCTGGGAGAAGAAAAAGATCCAGCACCCCACTCCCCCCCCCCCCACAATCCTACCACACAATTTATCTCTAATTTTAAAAAAAGGTAATGATATTTTACACCATGTACTCGACCGAAATTGACATTTTTTACCTCTAACGGAAAAAAAAAACTATAATAGATCCTCTACTCGTCGAAATTGACATTTTACGCCCTCCGTCAATACATGACAGCTAAGTGCTGACTTGGAAGTTTTTTTTGCTTTCGTAAATACATGTCATCTCTGTCAACATTTCCACCTCATAAAATAATTATAAAAATATAAAAAATAATTTTTTTCCGCTTTCATCATCTCGTCTTCCTTAACTCCTCCTGTAACTCCTCCTCCTCTCTTATACCTCTTCTTCCTCATCCGACCGCCAACTCTATCTCCTCCCTTTCCCTTATCCATCTTGCACCGATACTAAGAGAACCAAGCGGCGGCGATTCCTTCAGGCGAGGCAAGGAGGACGAATGAGGATAGTTCAGTAATATTAGATGCTCATGGGGGGCAATTTAATACTCCCTCCAACTTTTTTTATTTGGCGCGTATAGGCTTAATTGCACAGTAGAGAATTAACTGACGCCTTACGCTTTGTGCCATTTCCCTCCATCACAGACGACCTGCCTTGCACAGTAGCAACAACAGACTTAAAGAAGGAAATTAAGAAAAAGAAATGAATTGCCAGACCCACAATAATTAAAAAACAAAAATAAATAAAAAACTGCCTTGCACAGTAGCAGCAGCACCAGACTTAAAGAAGGAAATTAAGAAAAAGAAATGAGTTGCTCAGGCCCCACAACAATTAAAAAATAAAATAAAAAGACAAAAAGTTGTCTTGTACAGTAGCAGCAGCAGACTTAATTTTTGAAAAAAATGACGACCCGTCAAATAAAAGAAGTTGGAGGGAGTAGTATTTATATATGTCTAGATGCACTTAGGAGGGTTTTTAAAGCCGGTTGCAGGCCCATGATTGGTCTGGATGGTTGTTTCCTAAAGGGACCACTCAAGGGTCAAATTCTCTCTACTGTTGGAAGGTATGCAAACAACCAGATGTATCCATTAACATGGGTTGTCGTCAAGTACGAGAGAAAAGCAACATGGAAGGCATTTCTCCTTAGCCTGATGGTGGATTTGGGAATAGCTCAAGGTACCAGCCATGGGTACACTTTTGTGTTTGATCAACAGAAGGTATAATTTCATAAAAAAGTTATATATTTGTTTTCTCATCATCAGATTCTATATCCTTAAAAATATGTTTGTTGTCTTGGTTGTTTCAATGTGATATGTGTGCAGGGTTTAGGCTCAGACATACATGATCTGCTGCCTGAATCTGAGCATCGCAGGTGTGCAAGGCACAAATTTGCCAAGTGGAGAAAAAAGAACAAAACTGAAGAGCTGCAAAAGCAGTTTTGGATTACTTGCAAAGCATCCACAGTGTCAGAATTCAAGGAAGAACTTGATAAATTAGGACTGATTTGTCCAGAAGCAAAGGCTAATTTCGAAAATGAAAATCCTCAACTATGGTGCAAGGTGTATCAAAGGAATTGGTGCAAATCAGATGTGGTAGACAATAACAATTTCATTTATGAAACTAGGTCATACCAACTACGTTTTTTTTTTGTTTATGAAATAACGTTTGATATTAGTCATTTTTATTTAACTGCATTTATTTATGTAATACTAGGGACCAGTCGATAACCTCTATGCTAGAATGCATTAGGAAGAAGTGCATGAAAATGATTTGTGAGAGGAGAGATTTTATGAAGAATTTCAATAGTGAGGTTGGCCCTAGAATATGGAAGAAGATTTAAGACGTAAAGGAGAGAAGCTGGAAGTTTTTAATGCAGGTTGATGGTGGTGGCTCATTTGAGGTGACTGATGGAGATGATACATGGGTTGTGAACATGAGAGAGTCTACTTGCACTTGTCGGATTTGGGACTTGTGTGGTATACCTTATGACCATGCATTATATGTCATTAGATACAAGAAGTATAATATTTCTGACCATCTTTCTCACTAGTACAAGAAGTCAACGTTTGACAAGAGCTACAACTACCCAATATCTGCTTATCCAAGTAAGAGATTTTGGCCTGTGACTAGGAAGCCACCAATTGACCCTCTAGTGATTACTACCATGCCTGACAGACCTAGGAAAAATAGAACCAAGGAACAAGCCAATGAAGCTATTAGGAGACATGGACGAAAAATGAGTTCTTATTGCCAACATTCGGATCACAGGAGAGATAAATGCAAAAAGAGAATTGAGGATGAAGTGAGTATTTTTCAACTTATTGCATTGTTCATTTGTTGTGATGCGCACCTTAATGGTTATTTAATTTTATTTTTTTGTTGATTGCTAGGCCAATGAAGTTAATTATGAAAATGTAGCCAGTGGGCAACCTTCACCTCAAATTGTGCAAAATGAAAGTCATGCGAGTGGGCAAACATTTGTACCAAATCTGCCACAAGTAAATATGCCACCCTCATCTTCTGTTGCAAACGGATTTGTAGAAACAAATGTAAGTTGATGTTCATTATTTATGTGGCATGTTCTTATTCTTATTTTTGTTTCTATGAGATAACAAGATAAGTTATGTTGATTTGCAGCCAGGAACAACATTTCATAAAATCCTCCATGTTCCGGGAAGGAAAACAGTAGGGAGGCCTAAGAAGCAACAAACTGTAGGAGCAACACCGCCATCTACAGGACACTCTAGACCAAAGCCACCTACTGCATCGGTTTCTACTCCAAGGCCACCAATTGCAGCAGATTACACTCCCATGTTACCTTCTGCGCAATCACACAATAAGAAAAAGATACGTGAGGCCATTGGTACCCAAGAGTCTACAACAGGGCAACCTCACCTACTTAAAAAGCCTTGGATCCCCTGATTACTATTTTACTGGATTTTTTTTTGTCAATTGTAATGAAATGGTTATTTTGGTGATGCCCAAGTGGCTGTTAGATATATTAGGTTCCTTTAGTATGAAATTGAGATTCAAGACTGCTTTACATTTTTGTAGCCATCAGTGTGATACTCCCTCCGGTCTGAAATGTATGACGTTTTAGCATTTGCTTTTACTGTTCCGGAATGTATCTTAAGACGGCCAGAACAGTCACTATTTGAGACAATTTTGCCCCGAATTTTTTCTCGGAAGTACGTTAAGGATTAACGTACGCTCGAAAAAAAGTACGAAATTTTTTGAGGTCAAATAGTGCCTCATCCGGCCTCCTCGATATGCGTTCCCTACTGAATATTGGGATGCGAGGAAGTCATACATTTCGGACCAGAGGGAGTATATTAAATTAATTACATTATATTTTGTAGATTAATTACATTATTTTTCTGGATTAATTAAATTAATTGCATTATTTTTTTGAATTTTTAAATTAATTATATTATTTTTCTAGATTAATTATATTATTTTTTTGGATTTTTTAAATTAATTAAATGATTTTTTTGGAATTTTAAATTAATTACATTATTTTTTATAATTTTATAATTATTTTCTTTTCATAATCAGTAAATGACGATTTGTATTACTCGTTATTTTAGATTAACAAAAGTAAAGCAATACAAGACATTTGAGAAATCAAAAACCATTGACCGGAGACAGTGACCATTAACTGTAGAGACAGCCACCTAAGTAAGGTAAAACTACCAAGTTAATTAGAAAAGGCAACCATGGTTACAAATTTACAATACTACTAATATTCAATTAATTGATAGAAACAATTATCTTTTCAACCTATAAAGTATAAACAACAAAAACAAAGAGAAATAAATATAAATATACAGTATACATGACGCAACAAGTAAAGCCACCCTGTCACCAAGAGTAGGTTCGCTAGCTAAGCCGGTAATTAACCGCCACACCATCTCCTTGTATGACTTTGTAAATTAATAATTTTGTCGTTTCCGCTCCAAATATATATTTCCAGAAAACCGTCCGATAATTTGACTATTGTATTAAATATCGACTATTTTAAATTTAAGTAAAATAAAATTTGGAGAACCATAAAACTCTAAATATATATTTCAAAACTCCAATCATGTTTAAATTTTAGCACAATATTGGTCCATTTGTTTATTAAGGATTCGCAATTTAAACCATGTGTTAACAAATACCAAGTGTAAATTGCAAAAAAATTCACACGTGACATGGACGAAATTACAAATTTATCCATAATTTTTGATTCAAATATAGGAACAGAACAAATTGACTATAGCCACAACACTATTGTCAAGGATTAGATCGTCTGAATAAGAAAATAAACTCGTAGATTTGTTCTTTTGAAATAAGGATTAAATTAATAAAGGAGAGATGAGAAGGAGATGCAAAGAATTCCAAATTTTTTTTCAACTAATATAATTGATCATATTATATTTACATACAATTTAATCTCTATAAGAATAATACTTAAAAATAAAATTACCAGTAAAACTCTATAAAAGAAATAAAATTCACCTCCTCCGCCTTCAACAGCTTAATAAGACAGTTAATTACTTCCAGAAATGATCTTGATGACAAGTCCGGGGAAAACATCATCCGGGTCATGGATATGTGGGTTCCGCTCAACGATAAACGGGTCACCGCACTTGTCGCTGATGGTGTGGAGAGTCTCTCCTAATCCGACCACATAAATCTCATCGCAAGGTCGTTTGTGGTCGGAAAACCGGCTCCCTTTCCTCACTGCTCCCTCATGATCACCGGCGCCGTCCCAATTTGAACTAGAACTTTCTTTGATGGACCCCAACAGAATTAGACCCAGCAACACCAGAGCACAGTACCACGACGCCGCGTCGGCGATCGCTAGAGATGAGGAAGAATTTCTCATGGCTTCAAGCTAATTTGAATTAATTTGTATCAGTTAGATGAATGTATGAAATATGGAGGAAGTGGTGGTGGTGTACTTATCTACATGGGAGATAGTGGGGAGGTAAATGGTCTTATAGGGAAGTTAGGAAGCTGGATTGATCAACGCACTCGACGACATGTCGTTTGTCTAAGGTTTCGGTTTTACGCCTAAACTACAGATATTCCTACATTGATGGTGTCGATAATGATATTATTAAGTGCTAAAGAAAAAATAAGTGACCTCGTGAATTGCTCGCAACAAACTAAAGCGGTTGTCACTAATTAAATTATTTTTCAATTTATTTTAATATTAAAAATAAATAAGAGATTGGGATTGGGTTGTTGGTTTTGGGAGTTTGACTAAAGAGATGGTTTTTTTCTGACATTCTAGTCAGCATCAATATTACGTACGCTATGAACCCAGAGATGTCCACCTAATGATTCTGCTATTGGCCGTAGTTGGTCAGCAACTTCATTTCAACAAGAGTTTTAGTTGTTGGAGAAATGTAATTTAAACACCATATTTACATGACCAACTTGAAATTTAGAAATTAATTAAGGTCTTTCACTACCATTCACAGTTTGTTTATAATTTCCTTCTCATGTTTTTGGCATGCACTTATATCATGGTGATCTCATAGAATGCTAATTTAGTAACTGAGATAACGATGATTTGACTGGTTTCTTTAAAATTTCAATTTCGAGCATTGAGGAAAACAACTGTTTTAAAATATTTAATAACATTACTCACTTTAACCCTTCGAAGACCCAAATAGTTAAGAACTCGTGTACCGATTAATATATAAAAACAGTTCCTGGATATGAAAATAACACCACCTATGTATCATTTTCCTTGGTTAATGTTTTCTTGTACGTTTCCTCCTATGAGGTAGTAAATGCCATATTAAGACTCTGCAATATGCCCTAAAAAGAGAGAGGAGAGATATGCATATTAGGGAATCAACTTGTGACATACTACATGGCTTTTAATTAACAAACATACTTCTAATTCTTTTGACTTTTTTCATGATTTAAACATGTAATTTATTGATTAATTAATTAATTCCCTTTAGATGGGTTTAGGTGAGGGTAACAATTTCAAAGTGTACCGCTTTCCTTACTTAGAAAAGTGCATTTATGGGATTTTGACTATATTCTCTCTTTTTTTCAATTTACTATACGTGTAATCTCCTAACAATATATAACTAGTACCTAAAAAGTAAATTTCATTTCACTATTGTAGATTCTCATATGAAAAATAATTTTCGGTGATTTTCTCTTTATTTCTAGTGTTTGAATTCAAAACTTAAATTAAAATGGTAATTGTTAAAAAATATATAAAGTTTTTCTTTCCAAAACCCATTTAGATTTCGAACAACAAGAAGCAGTGCGCAAGAAGTGGATGGAGCATGTTTTATTTGGGTGAGATTTATGTGGGAGGAGTTGCGTGAGGAAATTGAGGGTGGCAACGGCGCATCCATCCCAGTCAGCACCTCTTGCAGTGGCGGAGCCTGCCATCATCGCTTGGGGGGCGAGAAAAAAAATTACCTGTAAAATATGAACATTATCGTCAATAATTATTATAATAATAAATTTAATATGTATTATGTATAATTAATTAAATTACCTAAATTGTACTCGACGCTCTTTCAAATCAACAAATCCATTTAATATCGAGTCTAAACTGAAAGTCTCGGCAATTTCCCTTTCAATATAAACCACCAAGTTATCTGCGAGAAATTCGTCTTCCATTTTGTTACGAAGCCTTGTTTTAACAATTTTCATTGCTGAAAATGCACGTTCACCTGTTGCTGTAGATACTGGAAGAGTTAAAATAAGACGAATCATTCTATCAATAAGATAGAACGTCTTTGACATCTTGGTTTCTGCAAACACTTTACATAATTCTGAAAGAGATGACAAATCCTGCAGCTTGGGATGACTCTGTATCTCAAGCTCAAAATGTTGCAATTGATATTTGAGACTCATCATTTCTTGCTCACTAAAATCAAGAGGATAAAACTTTTCAGCAAGCTTACAAATATCCTCAATGTTAAAGGATTTGTAGCCATCATTTGGATTCAATGCTAAACTAAGTGTCAAAAGCTCCATTGCTTGCTCATTGAATCTGCTATTTAGCTCCTGCAATTGGAAGTCTATTGCAACATTATATATATCAAAGTGATAGTGATGCTCCTTAGTAATATCACGTTGACGACGACCTCGACCTTCAACATATCGAGCACTCAAATCAGGGATCTCAACATCTTCTTTCTTTGCAAATGATATAACACTTTCAATAAAATCATTCCAACCATGTTCTCTCAACTTCTGGATCAATGCTTTTGAAGTTGAAACTAAATGTAAAGCATTCAAGATATCTTGAGACTTTTGCTGCAAAACTTGACAAAGTACTTCAGTAATCCCCATGACTTCCTTCACTAGATGCAAGATGAAAATAAATTCAAAAGATGTCATCATATTCAAAGCTGAGTTGGCATCACCTCGTTGAGAGTAAGTAGATCCATTAGTCTTTACTTTTTCAAGAACAGAGCAAATTGCATCATACATGCTTAGAAGGTTGCAAATGGAATGAAAATGTGATCCCCAACGAGTATCAGTAGCTCGTTGTAAAGTTCCAATTTGATTGAGACCCTTTCCAGTTTCAAGTTCATCAATAGAAAGCAAATAGGCAATTTTAGATGCTTGGGCAGCTTGCAATTCATCATGACGTTTACATGAAGAGGTAACAATATTGACAATAAAAGTCAAATTGGAAAAGAATTCATGAATTGGATGTACCTCTCTAGCTGCAGCAACTAATGCCAGTTGTAACCGGTGAGCAAAACAATGTACATAATAGGCACAAGGACAATCCTGAATAAACAATGCTTGTAGCCCTTTCCATTCACCACGCATGTTGCTTGCTCCATCATATCCTTGACCTCGCAGGTTCTGAATATCAAGACAATAACGAGAGAGAATATCTGAAATCTCACTCTTTAGTGTTGCTGAAGTTGTGTCTTGAACATGAGCTAGATCAAAGAAATGCTCTTTTATAAAACCATCTTGATTAACAAATCTCAAAATAAGAGCCATTTGCTCTCTTTTAGACTCATCTCGAGCCTCATCAACAATAATACAAAATTTAGAATCACCAATATCTTCTCGAATCTTATTGCGAACTTTCTTTGCTAGAACATGTAGAATCTCCTTTTGGATGTCATGTGAAGAGTATTTAGCACTAGGAGGAGCATTTTCCAAAACAACATTTGCAACATTTTCATTGTATGATGATAAAAGTTGTATCAATTCAAGGAAGTTACCGCGATTTCTAGAGCTTGAAGTCTCATCATGACCTCTAAATGCACACCCTTGAAATGCAAGCCAACGAACCGCATCAATAGAAGTCTTGAGTCTCAGTCTATTGTTCTGAATTTGATTAGACCGTTGCGCAAGTAAGACTTTATCAATGTGGCCAGATTGATTCATTAAATCTGCGCAAGCTTTCACGGCAATATTATGGGGTGAGCTCGAATCTGTCCCGATATGGTTCAGAAAAGCACAATTTTTCCCATCATTGACCCTCTTCCATCTCTTGAATCCATCTCTTATAAAAGCATCCCATCCAGGTCGCCCAACTGATTTCACAGTAAAAAGATAACATGGCAAACAATATGCGGCATCTTTGGTAGGAGAGTACTCTAACCAAGAAGGAAATTGAGAGAACCAAGAAGCTTGAAAACGTCGTTGTTGCTTCTCGCATAAAGGATACTTAGAGTCAGAGCTAGAAGCACGAGGTTGATACGGACCAGCAGTTAGATAAGCACGTCGAATCTCATCTCGTTGATTTACTGAATAGTCCCACATTTGGGGACGTAATCCTGGATCACGTTCTAAACCATCTACTTTGACACTAGTAGACATGGGACGAATAGAGGAATCAAGATTTCTCCCACATTCAATCTCAGAAGGTTCAGCGGGATGCACCGGAATTGTTGAAGTATCAACATCAACATCCAATTGTGTGCTAGGTCCGGATTGAACACTTTGTTTTCTAAAAAATGAATCGAGACATTGTTGCTTTCTCGGCGGCATAATTCAAATTCGATATAAAATTGCAATACACCTAAATTAATACCATTTATAGCAAATCAGTAAAACTTGACAGTCTGCAAGAAAACAAACAGGAAATGGATGAATGGCTTTATACTTACAAGTTACAAATTACTTACAAATTAGTATAATAATCTCAATCCCACCACCGTTTGAGGCACCACGTCTCTCTCACTTTCTGGCTCCACTTCTAACTTTCTCAAACTTTTGAACCCTAAAAGCCAAAAGCCAAAGAAAAAAAAGACAAAAATCAGAGGAAAAATCCAAAAGAGTTAGCAATATTATTAATTTATTACAATATTAGTATTACTTCCAAGTCTTTGTCTTCCATTTAATTTTACTCTCTCTCTCATCTCATCATCTGATCAGTTTAGAATTGAAAAAGAAAAGAAAAGTGCCTTTTATGTTTCTTGCGATTGGCGAGTCAGCGACGATGGGTTTGGAAATTGGATGGGTTTGGGTTTGGATGGCGGCGACGATCGTGCTGCACTGCTGCTGCTGCCGCGGCGGCGATCAGGCAATTGACGATTGGCAACGCGACGATGGCCGGCGGTGATTGGCGACTGGATTGGCGACGATCGGGCGATCAGGCGATGGGTTTGGGTTCCAATTTGCACTTTGCAGGATGGATTGTTCTTGGTAATGGTTGCTGACTTGCTTTGAGTGATTTCAATTTTTCTGCCCAGAAATGAGAAACCCTCATCGTCGATTGAGTCGCTTAGCGCACCTGAGCTGGAGTTGGGCCTCGGAGCCAGACGCGGCCCAAGCCTCTGCCCACTGCCCATAAAATTTGAAAGTTTATGACAACCCAAGCGGGCCAAGGCCACTATCCACAAAATTTTGAAAAGCTTGGGGGGGCTACAGCCCCCCCTGGCCCTAACGTGGCTCCGCCACTGACCTCTTGAGAGTTGAAACTTGAAACAACTGAATCCATCTTCTAAGGGAGTGAAATGTAGGCGTCTCAAGAGTTCGTGGAGGAGGACTGGGCCTTGGCCCTTTACGCATGCGTAACTTGACCTTACTGTAGGCGGACCAAGTCGTGCACTAATTCATACGCACAACATCATCAATCCCTAACGAGTCAACTTAGTGTTGGGGTCCCTCCAAATTAAAGTTCTATTAAGCCCCGTCGCTCTTCAATCCACACCGCACTAATTATCGTAATTTTGAAAGAATCTTTAATTCGGTCATTAATGGCGGTAATTTCATTTCATTTCAAGACTTAAAAAGAAACATTGTGACAAAAGGAAGATGGAGAGGAATATAAGGATCCCTTCCTTTCTTGTCCTTTTGTTTAATTAGGCTATTACTTTGTAGCATTTCAAAATTGGAATAGCATCATCTATATCACTCTATAAACCAATTTAAATTTACATATTATTAAGTGATCTCGATGTAGTTAATACAGTGATTCGTCTGTACCGTGATATCTTAACACAAAGTGGTGGCAGCCTACTAACACCTATATATATGTGTGATCCTTTTATGAACTATTGGATGAACTTACATGCATTCTTCTCTATATATTATTAGGTTTGCAAATATAAGCTTATTTTACGGCTCATAAAAGACTATAAAGATGATGTGACCTCATATCTTTTTCCAAAAATAGTTCAGATTTAAAGTGATATCTATATTCTGCAATCTAACAAATTGGAAGAACCCATCTATCCATATTTCTCACATAGTACTTTTTAATTGGGTTAATGCATTTTATGGTACCTGTACAACATTTGATTGACTGAATTGGCACCTCTTTTTTTTCTTGCTTTTAAATGGTACCTCCACTCAACGCGAATGTCACAATTGGTACCTGCTAGTAACACCGTCAACGAAGAGCCGTTAACCCGCCTACGTGGCATGCCACATCAGCCGCCACGTCAGACATGGCTGACGTGTCATGCCACGTCATCCAAATTGAGAAAATAATTTAATTAATTTAAAAAATTCTAAAAATAATGTATTAATTTAAAAAATTGAGAAAAATATTTTATATATTTTTTAAAAATTCAGAAAAATTGTAAAAATTCAAAAAAATATAAAAATCCCAAAAAAAATTATAAATTACAAAAAAATGTTTTCTTTTCAGTAATAATAAATAATATAAAATTTAATTGGTCTTATTTATTTTACTCCTTTTTTTAAATTTTAGTTTTAACAATTATTTTGATTTTTGTTTACACAAAAAAAATAGTTTAAATTAATTTTCTTACTCCTTAATTTATCCCTTATTTCTTTCTTTCCTTGCATTTAAAAGAGATACAGGGAAAAGGAAAAGAAAGAGAATAAAAGAAAAAAAAGGTTGGAAAATAAAACGAAAGAAAGAAATAAATTAAAGAGTAAGAAAATTAATTTAAACTATTTTTAAACTATTTTTTTTAACAAAAATCAAAATAATTGCTAAAACTAAAATTTTAAAAAAGGAGTAAAATAAATAAGACCAATTAAATTTTATATTATTTATTATTACTAAAAAGAAAACATTTTTTTTGTAATTTATAATTTTTTTTGGGATTTTTATATTTTTTTGAATTTTTACAATTTTTCTGAATTTTTAAAAAATATATAAAATATTTTTCTCAATTTTTTAAATTAATACATTATTTTTAGAATTTTTTAAATTAATTAACTTATTTTCTCAATTTGGATGACGTGGCATGACACGTCAGCCATGTCTGACGTGGCGCTGATGTGGCATGCCACGTAGGCGGGTTAACGGCTCTTCGTTGACGGTGTTACTAGCAGGTACCAATTGTGACATTCGTGTTGAGTGGAGGTACCATTTAAAAGCAAGAAAAAAAAGAGGTGTCAATTCAGTCAATCAAATGTTGTACAGGTACTATAAAATGCATTAACCCTTTTTAATTCAGCATTTTAGGAATTTATTAGCGGGTAGATTTGCAGCTTGCAGCTAGACTAAGACACTGCGCACAATCATAGGTTAATACACCACCCTAAATTAATCCATTTCCAATTCCATAGAATAGCCGGCTGATAATACATAAAATTATCAGAAGGGCATAATGGACTTTGTACCTTCACAAAGTACCGTTGACCAATCAAGGCGGCACATGACCGGTTTGACCAAGTCAACTAGATGAAAGAGCATCGTGACCGATTGACCAAGTCAATGGGAATAGGTGATCAAGGAACAAGTCTAGTCCGTCGCCTAGAAACGGCATACGTCCGATCCTGCCACGTGGCCATGAAGAGTGGAACGGCACATTGCCGATTCAACCGCCAGATCGCGTGATAACGGATCAGCTCATTGATTAAGTCAATGGTCTCCAAATCGGCACCTTGTCGATTTGACATAAACGGTCCCTTGCCGATTTGGCACAAACGGTATAAGCTCCATTTATTGATATAATTTATATGTAATTCTCAGTACATATTTAGTCAAAGTTGGTGTGAAGGACAACCTTCTCTGCTCCCACTGAGTCATTATTTAATAGCTAGACTAGGTGAATATTTATTTCCCCAAAGGTACCAACTCTACTTCATAATTATTAATTCCTACTTTTCAACCACCTTGTGGAAAAAAGGGGAAAGACTGTCAGCAGATCTAACCACCCTACCCCCAAAAAGGGGGAAAGGTGTCAGAAGATCTAACCACTCTAGCCCTATATAAGGACTAGAGTGAAGTACATGAGAGGGACCTAAGTTCCCCAACGAAGGGATAGAGCATGACATATACTTTTCTCTGCATCTAAAACCCAAACTGACTTAGGCATTGGAGCTTCTACACTGGAAAACACTTCCGGCGCTTTGCAGGTGACTCAAGGAATTTCAACCACCACAGTCCGGCGTGCCATTTGACGGAAAAGCCCTTCTCATCCATTCACGGACTATCATTTGGTGCTTTCATTGAGAGCATTTGAAGTTTCAAGTGAGCAAGCCTTGAGATTCAAAGCTCTTTTTCCTCTACAATTTGGGGGTTTTTTACTTCCAAGAATGGCATCCAATCAAAACTTCCAAACAAATCAACCTACGGGTGGTGCTGCTGGTCAACATGAAACTCCACCCCCGCAAATTTCATCTTCCCGTGCAGAAATGAACGCTGCCGCTCGCCGGCTCAACTTCCCTGAAATTCCAGAAGTGCTATTTCCCAGTACTCTACAACCTGGACCATCTACAGCAGCAGCCATTCCACCAGTAGTCATGCAGGAGTTTGCTGCCTTGCATAGAAGAATGGACGTGATGATGCAGACGTTCATGGGAAGGTTTTCTCCGCCAGTCAACCAACCCTTTGTTCCTCAGCAGATCCAGCATCGACCGGCGGCAACACCATCTCTAGTGCCTCTGCCACTGGCGGACCCACAGGCTGGATTTATGCCCCAGTTCGGTAGCCAGCGAGCTCTCCAAGATAATCTCCTGTATGCGCCTCAGCCAAGCCATCAAAATGAAAATCCACCTAGAAGAGAAGAATATCGTGATAACGTGGAGGAGGTCAACAGCCGAGCAGTCCAGAATAGCCCAAGAGGAAGTCAGAGACAAGCATCGCATGGGGGATCTGGCATCAGAAGGAGCCAAGAAAGATCGGCAGTAAGATGCCAATCTGAAGTAATGACAGATCGTGGAGGAAATGATCAGCCTGTGTCCAGAAGGTCCGTCTCTCGACCAGATCGGGAAGAAAAGGACGACGATCCGAAGAATCCGTTAACGTTGCGGGTTCGAAGGCATCGGGTGAGTAGGCACGTCAAGCTGCCGACCGATCATTACGACGGAACGACCGACCCGACAGTGCACGTAAGTCTAGTAAAGAAACATGCGAAGTTTTTTACTAGGAAAGATGAGGCGTTGTGCCAAATATTTGTTATGACCTTGAAAGGGATTGCCAATACTTGGTTTGAGAAGCTACCAGCTGGATCTGTTGACTCCTTTGAGCAGCTAGCCAGCGCGTTCAGGAGCCGGTTCAGTTCCTGCATCCCAGTAGAAAAATCTCCGGCGATCTTGTTTGACATGGTTAGAAGATCGGGAGAGTCATTGACGGCATATGTGGCAAGGTTTAACACTGAACTGGCGACACTTACGGATGTAGCACCTAACTTTGCAGCAGAGGCCTTGAGAAGGAATTGCAAATACAGGGAGTTAGAAAACGCCTTGATAGCAAGCACTCCGAAAACCTTGGATCTCTTGCGGATTGAGGTAGAAAAGTATGCCCGAATGGAAGAGGCCGATTACCAGCGAAAGAAACGGGAGGAGTCCGATCTTCAAAAGAAAGAGCCTGCCCGCGCAAACAAACAGAGAAAAAGCAAACGACAGTGAGCCGACAGGCAGATCGGTCCGCAAACTTCTCCGCCATACCGCTGAATAAGCCGATAGCGGAGATCTTCGCCATAATAGAGGAACGGAAGCTTCCAATCCGTTATCCTACTCGCAAGCTTGGAGTTGTTATGGGGCCACACAAGGATTCCTATTGTCGTTTCCACAAGGCAAAAGGACACGACACGGAGGGTTGTTTTTCTTTGAGAAAGGCAATTGAGAGGTTGATTGAGGAAGGTTATTTGGGTGAGTTTGCAGTCAAAGCTCGAACCAAAGTTGTGGAGGATCGGAATAACGACGATAGGGAAAGGGCAGCACCCGATCCCAATATAGCCACCACCAGTAACTAGAGGGGGAAAGAAAAGGAGGTTTTTACAACCTCCTACGAAGGGTTCAACATGATTAACTTGATAGCAGGAGGGACTCAGCAGTTGGAGGATCTCCCGGTTGGAGAAAAGAGGAAACGGGATGCTCCCGTTATTGAAGGTGCAGGATTGTCAGAACTTGACCGAATGATCATTACCTTTTCAGAAGAAGATGAGATCGGAGTTACTTATCCACACAATGAAGCTCTGGTGGTAACGACGATCATCGCCAGCAATGCTGTTAGAAGGACTCTGGTTGATAATGGAAGTGCAGTGAATCTCATCTCTTTGACGGCTTATAGAAGCCTGCAAGGTTCTAAGTCAAAGCTGAAGCCATGCCAACGCCCGATCATTGGTGTCAACGGTGAGCCTGTTCCGATTGTAGGAATAACATTCTTGTCGATATTTTTTATGGAAGACTGCAGTCGCAGGGTGGAGGTGCAGTTATTTATGGTGGTAGATCTAAATCTGCCGTATAATGTGATTTTGGGACGTCCGTTCCTAAATGTTTTTGGAGTTGTCATTTCTCAAAGACATTTGAAAATGAAGTATCCTTCATGGGACGGCATCGTCACCATCAGAGGAGATCAGAAAGTGGCAGCCGAATGCTATGTCACAATGGTCAACGGACAGTGTGACCGCTATGTGTGTATAGCGGACGACTTGCTAGAAAATGATGAGGAACGACGCACTCAGCCGATGGAGAAAATGATTCAAATGCCAGTGTTGGGGGTTCCCACTGGTCATTTTTTGGTAAGCGAAAAGCTGAGCGGAGAGGAATGTAGCGAGCTCTCGCACCTTTTGAATAAGTGCAAAGGGGAATTCGCCTGGGTCCTGTCGGACATGCCAGGCATTTCTAGGGAAACGGCGGAGCACCGGTTGAATGTCTGTCCAGACGCCAAGCCGATTCAGCAGAAACGGCGAGCTTTCTCCCGAGAAAAAGCAGAAGCTATTGAGAAGGAGGTAGCAAAGTTGTTAAAAGCCAACTTCATTCGGGAAGTCCAGTACCCACCGTGGCTGGCTAATCCCGTTGTGGTCCGAAAGCCAAACGGGGATTGGAGAATGTGTATTGACTTCACCGATTTGAATGAAGCGTGTCCAAAGGATTGTTATCCGTTGCCGCTAATAGAGCAGTTGGTGGATCAAACGGCAGGATATGAATATTTGAGCTCATTGGATGCGAACTCAGGATATCATCAAATTCCAATGGCTATGGAGGATGAGGAGAAAACGACATTCATTACTCCAAAGGCCACTTACTGCTATCGCGCCATGCCTTTTGGCCTGAAGAATGCTGGCGCCACGTTCCAGAGAACGACCAACAAGATCTTTGAGTCTCAGATCGGAAGAAACTTGGAGGTTTATGTAGATGATATGCTGGTAAAAAGCAGGAGTTTTGAAGCCCATTTGCA
The DNA here is from genome assembly GCA_963691705.1 of Viola odorata. Lineage (NCBI taxonomy): Eukaryota > Viridiplantae > Streptophyta > Magnoliopsida > Malpighiales > Violaceae > Viola > Viola odorata. Next base: position 65,992,922 of record OY829540.1, read on the forward strand.
AGACCTTGAAGAGGTATTTGGGGTAATGAGAAGATTTGGAATGAAAGTAAATCCCAAGAAATGCATGTTTGCATTCCAAACGGGAAAGTTTCTCGGGTATGTTGTCAGCAGAAAGGGGATTCAGCCTAATCCCGCCAAGCTGAAAGCAATCCAGGATATGGTTTCGCCAAGAAGTGTGAAAGAAGTGCAACGGCTCACAGGGAGGATAATCGCCCTGAGCCGATTCATCTCCAAGCAGGGCGAGAAATGCCTCCCATTCTTCAAAGTCATTCGGAAGAAAGCGCAATTCGGATGGGAAGATGATTGCGAGAAAGCTTTTAATGAGTTAAAGGAGTATCTTTCCTCAGAGTTACTGTTAACACGACCTGAAAATGGCGACATTCTTTTTCTTTATTTGGGGGCAGCCGATGAGGTAGTCAGTGCTGTTTTGGTCCGTGACGAAGGTGGAATCCATAGGCCGATTCACTTTATCAGCCGAATTCTGAAAGACGTCGAGTTAAGGTATTCCCAGGTAGAAAAAGTGGCATTCGCCTTGGTTCAGGCTACCAGGAAAATGGCCAGGTATTTCCAGGCACACGCAGTGGTTGTTCTGACAGATCAGCCTCTGAGAAGAATATTCAAGAGACCCGAGTTATCTGGCCGAATGGTCATATGGGTCATAGAGTTAGAACAACATGGATTGCAGTATCAGGCCAGACCCGCGGTCAAGGGGCAAGTACTTGCTGATTTCATTGCCGAATGCACATTTGTCCAAAAGCCGATTCCTTTGCCAGAAGATAAGGAAGAAGCTTGTTTACCTCTTCCCGATATAGAAGGAGACAAATGGACAATCTTCGTGGATGGAGCTAAGAACCAGAACGAAGCTGGAGCCGGCATTATCATTACAGGGCCAGAAGAAATCAAAATGAGGTATGCCTTAAGAATCTCTAAGTCGTTGTCAAATAATGCTGCCGAATACGAAGCCTTGTTGACAGGGTTGCGAATCGGAGGAAGCTTGATAGAAGAAAATGCACCAAACGGCTCACAAACGGGCGGCGCCCGTTTAACTTTATACGGAGATTCGAAGTTGGTAATAGATCAGGTCACTGGCCGTTCTCAAGCTAGAGAGCCTGTTATGGTTCGATACTTGAAGAAGGTGCAGAAGGAGCTGGCTGAAATTAAAAACCGAGGAATTTCTGTTGAAATTAAGCATATTCCTAGAGAGGAAAATGCTGAAGCAGATGAAATTGCCAAATTGGCGGCCAACTCCAAAGTAGTAATGCCAACTGATGTTACAATGGAGGAAATTTCCGTTCCGTCTTTTATGGAGGAACAGCAGGTGTTATGTGTGCAAGAAGCAGCAAATGACTGGCGTGTTCCAGTAATTGACTACCTCAAGCATGGTAAATTGCCAGAAGACGCAAATGAAAAATTGAAGATCCTCAAGAGAGCTGCCCGATGTACCTACTTCAACGGAGAATTCCTTCGCCGCTGTCTCACATACCCAGCTGCCAAATGCATCAGTGAGGAAGAAGGCTTATACACCCTCAGGGAAATCCATGAGGGAATATGCGGAATGCATGCCTCAGGAAACACCATGGCCGCACAGGTCCTTCGGACAGGCTTTTATTGGCCCACGATTCGAAGAGACTCAGATAATTTTGTGAAATCTTGCCACAAATGTCAGGAGTTCGCAAAAGTCCCACAACGACCAGCAGCCGAAATAGCAAGCATGGTCAGTCCCTGTCCGTTTGCGAAGTGGGGAATTGATATCCTGGGACCTTTTCCAATCGCCAAGAATCAACTTCAATTTGTTATTGTTGCCGTCGATTATTTCACCAAGTGGGCCGATACATAAAATTATCAGAAGGGCATAATGGACTTTATACCTTCACAAAGTACCGTTGACCAGTCAAGGCGGCACATGACCGGTTTGACCAAGTCAACCAGATGAAACAGCATCGTGACCGATTGACCAAGTCAATGGGAATAGGTGATCAAGGAACAAGTCTAGCCCGTCGCCTAGAAACGGCATACGTCCGATCCTGCCACGTGGCCATGAAGAGTGGAACGGCACATTGCCGATTCAACCGCCAGATCGCGTGATAATGGATCGGCTCATTGATTAAGTCAATGGTCTCCAAATCGGCACCTTGCCGATTTGACATAAACGGTCCCTTGCCGATTTGGCACAAACGGTATAAGCTCCATTTATTGATATAATTTATATGTAATTCTCAGTACATATTTAGTCAAAGTTGGTGTGGAGGACAACCTTCTCTGCTCCCACTGAGTCATTATTTAATAGCTAGACTAGGTGAATATTTATTTCCCCAAAGGTACCAACTCTACTTCATAATTATTAATTCCTACTTTTCAACCACCTTGTGGAAAAAAGGGGAAAGGCTGTCAGCAGATCTAACCACCCTACCCCCAAAAAGGGGGAAAGGTGTCAGAAGATCTAACCACTCTAGCCCTATATAAGGACTAGAGTGAAGTACATGAGAGGGACCTAAGTTCCCCAACGAAGGGATAGAGCATGACATATACTTTTCTCTGCATCTAAAACCCAAACTGACTTAGGCATTGGAGCTTCTACGCCGGAAAACACTTCCGGCGCTTTGCAGGTGACTCAAGGAATTTCAACCACCACAATCCGGCGTGCCATTTGACGGAAAAGCCCTCCTCATCCATTCACGGACTATCACCGGCCGCCATCTTTTTTAATTCAATTGTAAATCCAATGAGGTTCCTCTCACTAAGCTAATATAGTTTTACATTTTCTTCGACCTACTTCTAAAATTGATCCAAATATTTAATTAATTAATTAATTTCTTAATGTTCAATTATATTTAGCGTTGATTGCAAGATTTTTTTTTATAAATAAAGTAATTATTTTATTTGACATGGCGTCATATAATTATTCTTGGATAACCTGTTTAAACTAATATGATTGTTCTTTACCACCTAAACTTGCGAAAAATGGTAACCAACATATATTAAATATATAAATGCATTAAAATTTATGAGGAAGAGTCTTGGCGTTTTAGAATTTTATTTGATTAAATTGATTTAAGTCTGAATTAGTCAGTGCCGGTTGGAAATATATTAGCCCACCAAAAAAAATGATAGGATATTGAAAATAAGAGAAGAAAATACAACAAATTATATAAAAAAAAAAAATCAACAAGAATTGGAAAAAATAAAAAATGAACCTTGTTCGTGTATGGAGAAATATTTTTTGACAACGAGCAAATACTAATATAGTTCTTCATGAATCATCGGATGAGTTCACATTTTACTGATCAATATATACCACATAATGTAAACTCATCTAACAATTCATAAAAATTCATACACGTAATGGTGTTAAAAATTTATGGTCTTTCGATGTTGTAGATAAGGTCTACCATTTGTCATTAGTAACGTTCTTTCTCTAAATAATTTTTAATTTTTTTTTAAGTATTGTAAATATCAAAAGTTACAGGGTTGATGTGAAATATATATATATATATATATAACTAAAAAAAAAAGAAAAGAGAAGAAAAGAACTTCTAATTAAGTTGATAGAAATCCAGAATGATTAATTTTCGTGATTCATCATATTAAATTTAGTGATGTGGATGCTGAATTTTATGGGGTGAAGTGATGGCCAGCGTGGAATTACATTAAGAATAGATTTGAAATTAAATTGTGGGCGGGCAATTTTGAAGCATACACCACTGGCACTGTCAACGCTTTAGCTATATTGGAAGGTGACACTGTAAATTTATTCGTAATATGCTCAGATGAATTGACAGTTTGACACAAATATAATAATAATTAATTACGTTTAAATTACTGTACTTGTCTAATTATTTTTAAGAAAGCCTCATAAACTATGATGATGATGATGATGATGATGATGATGATGATGATGATGATGATGATGATGATGATGATGATGATGATGATGATGATGATGATGATGATGATGATGATGATGATGATGATGATGATGATGATGATGATGATGATGATGATGATGATGATGATGATGATGATGATGATGATGATGATGAATCGGAGAGAGAGGAACTGTTAATGTGTTTATGTGTTTGAAATTCTAAACACCCTTTCTTTTGCTCTTTATGTGTTTTTTTTAGGAGAATGAAAAGGGCAAAAGGAAGAGGAAAGAAGGGCCTGGAGAAATGGGAATTGCTTTACACTAATTTGGGCTGGGCTGGGCTGGGCTGGGCTGATGCTTTAGTCAATAGGCTGAATAGACAAAAAGATGCCAGCCCAAAATGAAAGGAAACTGACATAAGAAAATATAAATGGGAATGGGATACCTGATTAAGCCCGACTGGCAATTGACATGAATGCTTAAGAATTATTCAAAACACCGAGCAGTTGTCTCCTTGGACCTCAATTTAAGTATTTTCTGAAAAAAATTGCAGACAATTGGGGAGCTTGAATGGTAGAGTTGTCATCGGTTTCTTATCGACAAGTCCTTGGCTGGCCAAACCGAGAGTGTATACTGTATCCCAATGCCAATGAAACTGGAATAGCTACAGCATTTCCCGCTTGTATGTACCTGCAAATTGAGATAAGCATTTTTAGAAACAAGCTTATATACCCCCAAATGCTACCAAGTTCGGTTGCTTCTGTTCTAGCTTAAATGATTTTGCGACAACAAAATTAAAATGAGAATCAATTAATCATATCCCAAAACACTAATTAGGTGTCAAAATAGGTTAATAGGATCTGACCCGTTTAAAAGTGACTCTTTAATAAACGGGTCGACCTGATCTGACCCAAGCTGACCCATTTAATCAAAACGTAAAAAAAATAAAAAAATAATAAAAAAGCGAAAAAAAATTAAAAAATTAAAAACTTATAAAAAATAGGCATACAATAATCCATGCATCCAACCCATAACATACCTCGTAAAATAGGCAGCAATAACTAACTGTGAGCCTTTGGTCCTCTCCTACAATTTCTATGCAGTAGTGTATTTAGCTATAAATTTTAATGCTTATTAATGTATTTTTTTTATATGATTTTTATATGATTTTAATGCAGTAGTGTATGATGTTGCACGTGCATCTCACGTGCCAAAATTATAATCTAGTAAAATGAAATGATTGTCCTGTCACAGACGACTGCAAATTCCAATGAAACTCGCGAGACCCATTTCCCGCCGGTACTCAACCTCTTCAACAACCCTGAAACAGAAGCGAGTACCCAACAATCCAGTCTCCATCGGCTCCATTAAACAGCTACACGCACACCTCATTAGAACCCATTTGCAGCTAGACCCATGTGCAATTTCACCAGTTGTAAAGTCATACGCTTTGTCTCCTTCGTACCTGCAAAAAGCGCATCTCGTCTTCGACCAGCTTGACCACCGCACATTGTTTGCTTTCAACCAATTGCTGCGTGGTTTATCTCATAGCGATAAACCCAGCGAAGCAATTGATAGCTATTGTAAATTAATGTACTATCAAGGAGTTTCTGGCGATAATTTGACATTTATTTATTTATTCAAGGCTTGTGGCCGTGTTAAGGATGTTTTACGGGGTCAGGTGTTTCATGTTCATGCTTTGAAAAATGGGTTTGGGTTGTATCTTTTCGTATGTAATGCATTGGTCAGCATGTATGGATGTTTCGGTGATTTGGTTTCAGCGCAGAAGGTGTTTGATGAAATGGGTGACAGAGATTTGGTTTCTTGGAATTCTTTGATTTGTTGTTACAGTCAGTGCAGTAGGTATAAGAAGGTGTTGAGTTTGTTCAATATAATGCAGAAAGCCAGTATGAAGGCTGATGCGGTTACGATGGTGAAGGTTATATTAGCATGTAAAAATTTGGGTGACTGGGATTTTGCGGATTCTGTGGTCAAGTACATTGAAGACAATGATGTGGATATTGATGTTTATTTAGGAAATACATTGATAGACATTTATGGACGGCGTGGTTTGTTGTATTTGGCCGCACTCGTTTTTGATAGAATGAAGGAGAGGAATATAGTTTCTTGGAATGCATTGATTGCAGGGTATGCAAAGGTGGGGAATTTAAGTGCAGCAAGGGAACTTTTCTGTAAGATGCCTGTGAGAAATGTAATTTCATGGAGTTCAATGATCACAGGCTACGCCCAAGCAAACAGATGTTCAGATGCAGTGGAGCTTTTTCGAGAAATGATGCGCTCTGATGTGAAACCAGATAAGATTACAGTTACTTCTGTGCTTTCTGCTTGTGCTGGGCTGGGTTCGCTTGATATGGGAAAGGAAGTTCATGAGAATTTTAGTAGACATGGTATAATAGCAGATGTTTTTGTGCAGAATGCCTTAATAGATATGTATTGCAAGTGTGGGGAGGCTGGAAAAGCATTGGAGGTGTTTCTTGGGATGAAAGAGAAGGACAATGTCACATGGACATCAATCATCTCTGGTCTTGCAGTTAATGGGTTCGCGAACAAGGCGGTTGAGCTCTTCTCACAAATGTTGAGAGATGGTATTCAGCCAACTCATGGAAACTTCATGGGTGTTTTACTAGCTTGCACTTATACTGGACAGGTTGCTAAAGGTTTGGAATATTTTGAAAGTATGGAAAAAGTTTATGGCCTAACACCAGAAATGAAACATTATGGATGTGTTGTGGATCTCCTAAGCCGTTCTGGTGATGTAAGCAGGGCGTATGAGTTAATAGAAGCAATGCCAATGGCTCCAGATGGACTGATATGGAGGATATTATTAGCTGCTTGCAAGCTTCATGGGGATCTGGCCCTAGCTGAGATTGCTGTAAACAAGCTTCTTGATCTAGATCCTGCTAATAGTGGGAATTTTGTCCTCTTGTCCAATACTTACGCTGGTTTTGATAGGTGGGATGATGTTGCCAAAATGAGAGAATCATTGGTGGAAAGAGATCTGCAAATGCCTTTTGCTTGGAGTTACATTGAAGTACAGAGAGAAACATCAAACAATACTCAGGGAGGACCTATTGCTTGTAGAATCTCAGAAGAAACATAAAACATCAATGCAAGTTGATAAGAATGCTTCAAGTGCCCCAGATATGGCTTTTCTGATACCATCTGCGGGCGTGCGTGAGAAAAAAGAGAGGATTGTTTGGTTTCTATTTTTTTTCAGAAAGAAGAAATAACATGGCCTATGTGAATGGTGAAACACCCTGAGATCTATGAAAAGACGGGGAAGGAGGTCCTTTCGTTGAAAGCTTAGAATGAATCCACAAAATCCATTAAATGTCTATAGATTGAACATGAGCTTAATGGCAGTGCCACCCCGCGCACTCGTTTGAAAGGCTTCTTCTACGTCTCCTTGTGAGAAGCTGAACCTGTAAGTTATCAAGGGTTTAACATCAATCTTGTCAGTCCTCAAGAACTCAAGTGGCCATGTGTTTCTATACCGGAATATGCCAATAAAATCGACCTCCCTGCACCCAACAACATCCGTTATTACTTGTTACCATAAGCTTCCAGCAGCAAAATGTTCTCAAAAGATTACCTTGCAGCAGCTTGAGTAAGTGGGATAGTCATTTCTGTCAAGGCCAATCCAACAAGTCAAACTTTGCCACCTGACCGGGTGGCATTTAGAGCTGTATTCATAGTTTTGTTATACCCAACACAATCAAAGCTCACATCAATGCCCGAACCCATAGCATTTTGTATCTTTTTTACTTCTTCATCTACATCCTGTAAGTTCACTTTCATCAGTAAAACATTCTCTGTTTTGCTTGCCAATATCAGGAAATTATTGATATCTAGTAATCGGATGAAATTTGCAGGGAATAAAAGGAAAAAAAGGGTTCAGCATAGATAACCTGAATGTTTGGTGAGACTCGGAGGATCTCATGTACCCCGAGGTCCTTCCCTAGGGATAAACGGCTGTCATCAACCTCGGCAATAACTACTCTAGGGGCACCAAAGGCACGGGCAGCTAAGAAGGTTACAAGGCCTATCGGGCCTGCTCCCATGAGGAATACAATTGTCTCAGGGCCAAATCCTGCACAGCGACAAGCATGGACACCGACACTGAGGGGCTCACACATTGCTCCTTCCTCCAGGCTCACGTTGTCTGGCAGTTTGAAACAGATTTGCAGGATGCAAACCTGATAGAGAAAAGTGGCCATAAAGTGCATAAAGACCACTGCGTATATACATATGTTTGGTTATGAACGAAAAAAGTGAACTTGAAACAGCTATATATCACCACCTTGTTGGCGAGAGAGCCATTCGTTGGAGGTGATCTGAAGAATTTCATTTCAGGGCATAGATTGTAGCGACCTTCTCTGCAAAGACTGCATCTTGTGCAACTAATTCCTGGTTCTAGTGCTACACGGTCACCCACCACGAGAGACATCACTTGGCTCCCTACTTCTTCTATGATCCCAGCACATTCATGTCCTATGGCCATTGGTTTTTTCACCACAAAATTTGCACACCTCATCGTCTGATTGGCAATGGTGATAAGTAGCATATATATTCATGTCAGAACACAGTTAAGTTACAATTGTAACAAACATAACTATCTTTTAAATCCATGTTCAGTTCCATAATTAGTAGCATAATCTTGATATGAATTTAATCAGCTAGCATGTTCAGTTCCAACTTCATTTTCACCTTGAAGTGATGAACATCACTTCCAAGATACCAAGAGCCTTTATCTGCACTTTGACATCAAAAGGAAAAAAAAGAAAAAGAAAAACATGAATAAATGAATAAATAAGTAAGTAAAAGGAGATGGACATTTTCCTTATCTGAATTGGATACCAAGAGGAGGAAGATGATACGGCAGAATCTTAAGCGTTTTGATCCCAAGAAGCCATGCAGCCATGTTCTTCTCTTGTTCTTCTGCTTCTTGTTTGATTCCCATGACCAGATCATCATCTGCCATTTCTCTATGGTTTATCTTCTTTTCTTTCTTTCTTTTTGGGGTGGGGGGGGTAAATTCTTCTGGTTTAACTAAAGCGGTTTACAATGGTAAATCGCTCAAAATTTCGAAAAATGAAAAGTTCTCTCACATAAATTTTAACACAACTGTACACTCACAACTTAAACTTGAAATCTCTTGTTAAATTAGAATAATTCCCTATTAATTGATTTTTGTGCCTGTGGGTAACATTTTCCCCCCCTTATAAGCAAGAGGTTTACAATCTAATCTAATCTGCATTTTCATCGTAAAGCTACTTACTCAGTGCTATTTCCTCATCCGGAACAGTTCGATCCATAAAATTTGAAACCGGTCAGCTCTAGGTGGGTCAACTTATATCGACCATTGCCAATCAATTAGAAAATTGGATAAAATTGGGGAAATGGTGACATGTCTGGGCTTCGTCTTCTTTTCTTTTCTTTTTTCCCGTTTTTGCAGTATGAGGTAAATCCCTGGATAAAGACACTGACTACTAATTATATTTCTTGTTGTACTTGTATCTCCAGCATAGTTATTAGAATCGGACCGGACAGCGAACCGGAAATGAAAATTTGGTGGTTTAATTGGGTTGAACCGGATAGTAGATGCTGGTCCGTTTTGAACCGTTCACGCATTGAACCGTTCACGCATTGAACCGTTCACGCATTGAACCGTTCAATCTTAGATAATTGAATCGGATTGAACCGGTCGATTTTTATACTATGATGGGCCTTTAATGGGCTGGCCCATCATATTTTCTAAAAAAAAAAAAAAACCAACATTTTGGTTGCCTCTTTGATGGACTGGCCCATGCCTGTAATGGGCCGGCCCATCAATTTTTTTTTTTAAAAAAAAAACCAAACCAAAACGGCGTCGTTTTGGTTTGGTGTATCAAACCAGCCGATTCAATCCGATTCGTCGGTTATGTAAAAACCGGCCGGTTCGATCGGTTGAACCCCGATTTATATGAATATCCGGTCCGATAGCTGAATCGAACCGAAAACGTGAAAAACACCGGTTGAACTGGACGAACCAGCCGGTCCGATCCCGTTCTGATAACTATGATCTCCAGTGTCTGTGTGCTGACTTAAACGCAGGAGACAATTCAATAATGCCATTTGATTTTTGAAGCATAGATTTTTTATTACTCTTTATTAATTAGTTCATCTTATTATTATTTTTTGTTGCTGTAGAATAAGGTTCTTGTGGCTTTCTCATCTTCAAAAGGAAATATTAAGGGCCTGTTACGTTTTTCGAAAAATATATTTATTTTGCGTAATTTTTCATTTGAGAATGAAAATGAAAAACCTCATTTTCAAAATTAATGAACAACTTTGGCCCTCTCCATTTTTCAGCCCAAAATGAAAATACGCGCTTCTCATTTGGCCAAATAGTAATGATTTTTTCATAAACCCACTTTTACCCTTTTCTTTTTCTTCTCACGCTGCCTTTCTCATTTCTTCTCCTCTGCCTCTGCTAAGCCTAACCTCAACACAGCCGTTCTTCTTCTTCGTCTCCATCTCTGATCGTCTCCAACGTCGATCGTCTCTATCGCTGGAGCGATGAACCAGAGCGAATCCGAGTGGGCGTTGGAGAAGTTTCATTGGTATGATTGGTTGAAATACCAGAAAAGGGTCCCAATCTAGGGAATCAATGAAGTGTGGTGGGTGTGAGGGGACTGGTATGAAGGTCTCAATTAGGCATTTTGGGCTCTTCTCAGCTGAGCTCTTCTCAGTTTTCAGCTGCCCACTGTGTAATTCCATCTCTTACCTTCTCTGCCTCATTGTTGTTCTACCCGTTTCATTTTTGCTGCGTTTCGTTCTTATTTTGGGTTAAATTGGTCGAGAATTTTAGCTACTGTGATGAATCAATTTTGGAATTTTGCGGGAATTTACGATGCATATCGCTTTAGGTGGGTTTTCTTTGGCTTTGAAGAAGTTGGATTTTAGTGTTGGAACTTTTTAGCTCAAGCTTGGTGTAATTGGAATGGTGTATGTTTGGTTGCAGCACCTTTCACTGTGTCCATCAGCCGATTTTATTTTGCTTTATGACAAGAAATATTATTATAGTATTTTTTTTTCCCTCTGAAGTGCTGGTAATTTGATGCTTTTGATGCCAATTTTTTGGTTTTTGCAAGAAAGTTTCAAACTTTTTCTGGGGTTTTTCTTGAAGTTTGATTCATGAGTGTTATGGGGCTCTGCGTTTTTCCATAGATTGAGCTCGTTTATCCTAGTTAATCAATGATAACAATTGACAGTAAGCTGAATTTTGTGTGCAATGATGCTGGTTTATGTGGGAGTATCATCCCAAACTCTTCATCTTTCATGTTTAATGTCTTGTCTTTGTTATTCATTCTTCTGAATCCTGAATTCAAGTTGAGTGTGTTTGTTTTTGCTAATTTTCTTGATTAATTTTTGCAGAAGATGGAGCTGGAGGATCCGAAAGTTGTCAACGCAAACCACCAAGGCCATTCTGGTATAATGTATTATATAACCTTTGATGCCAAAGAGAAAAGGTCTGGAAAGAGGCAGCTTTATGACGCCAAGGTTTTGTTTGTATTTAATGAGTTTCGTGGGAAACATGGCATATATGTGCGGCTTATCAGGGTGAAGAATTCTCAGAAGAAGAGCAGAGGTGAGTATGTAGGTAGTATAATGTTATCTTTTCCTTTTCTTTTTATTGGATAAACACCAAAATACAGAATTTCTAGTGATTTTAGGGATGTTGTCTTGTCAGTTCGGATATATACTTTTGTGTAGCAATGAAATACTTTTACTGAAGTTCTGATTTGCAAGTTCCTGGATTTCAATACAACTGCTAAACCCCACACCACTACATCCCCTGCTCCTTCTTTTTTGTTTCACTTACACCTGCCACGTAGAGTCCTTGAACATGTCTCACCCTGAAGCCCAGCACTACTCAGTTGCTGAGCTGTATTGGGGAAATGAGAAAGAATCTTATCTCTGTGCTTGTGACTAAATCATGCAACTCCTAATTAACAATTTCTAACTTTAAACATATTATACCCACAACTCCTAATTAACAATGTGATTCTTTGTAATAGATGGAAGGGTTATATGAATATACTATTCATAAATTGGTTTCTGTAAATTGAGAAATAAGTGGTCATGAGCAGCTTGATATTATTTAAGATGGGGAGGGTGTTAATGTTAGTTGACTGACAGAATGTATTTTATCAAAAATTTGCAAGTTGCTAAAGAGTGACTGAGTATTTAGAGATTTGGCTTGGACCCAGTTGTATTTTATCAAGCATTGTGTAGTACTAGTAATTCCACATACAAGGGGGGGAAATTCTCCTTAATTTCTAAATTTTGGACATTCTTAATGTGTTCTTATCAGATTTCAATTCCTCACATGGGCATATCTCTAGTAGTGAAATTAACTCTGAACTTTATAGAAGGGAAAACATGAGTAGCTGCCAATTTTTGCATATTGGTGATAGCTTATGGAAGTTTGATCCTTGCTGGTTTTTGTTGTTTCTTTAGGTAATAATGTTATAGTCCATGCCCTCGACGAGAAGGCTAGAGCTTATTACAATTTAGAAGGTCTTTGGACACCGGGTACATCTCAACAGGAGGAAGTCTTGGTTGAAGAGTTTAGAATGATTGTAGCTTATTTTATGACACGAAAACTTATATTATGTCTTGGTTTTAACTTGGAGGTTGTTTTGGAATGATTTATGAGTGAAGAGTTGTGGTTTTTATGTTTAATATTGTGATGACATTTATATTAAGGAATATTGTTTATACATATTTGTTTAGTTAGAAACAAATTTATCATGCATGTTCTTGCATTTGTTCATTGTTTTGATCATTAAGGCAAATGGATTAGAAGTGATTTAATTTGGAACATACAAAAGTGATTTATGTGATATCATTTTGGCAAATTTTTTGGAATATTAATTATATGTTTTTGGACGTTAAATTGGATGAAACCTTTTTTTGGACTATTTTTCTAACGATTTTTATAGCGTCATGATGCCCAAGCTTAAGGGTAATGACGCCCCAAACAGAATTGATGATTTTTTGCAAGAAACATCCCAGCGTCATGACGCCCAGGCTCAAGCATCATGACGCCCCAAACAGAATTGGTGATTTTTTGCAAGAAACATCCCAGCGTCATGACGTCCAGGCTCAAGCGTCATGACGCCCCAAATAGAAGTGATGGGTTCTTGCGAGAAACATCCCAGCGTCATGACGCTTAAGCTCAAGCGTCATGACGCTTAAGCTCAAGCGTCATAAGCGTCATGATGCCCCAAATAGAATTGATGATTTTTTGCAAGAAATATCCCAACGTCATGACGCTCAGGCTCAAGCGTCATGATGCCCCAAACAAAAGTGATGGGTTCTCTCAAAATTAAATCAGCATCATGACACTAAGGCTCAAGTGTTATGATGCCCCAAACTGAAGTGATGGGCTCTTGCGAAAAATATCTCAGCGTCATGACGCACAAATACGTTTTCATTTTTCAAAAAATTGGAAATTAGTGTGAAGTAAACACATTTTTCAGTTTTTTAAATTTAAAAAATTTAAAAAATAGGTCGAAGTAAATACGTATTTCATTTTGCAAATTGAAATGAAAAAGTTCTAATTTCTGAAAAACTGCATTTTTTCTACCTGAAGATTTCTCCACGGTTAAACGGGCCCTAACAATCTTCCTACTTTCTCTGGACGTTTCTGTGAGAGATAAGTCTTAAAAGAGAGGGTGAGTATGAGCTTTACTTTCTTCTGTGTCTGTGATAGTGAGTCTGTAAAATGGGTAAAGGAGGGATGTCGAAAGGAGAAAACAGAGATGGAGAAGAAGAGAACATGGCTGCTTGGCTTGTTGGTATCAACACTCTAAAAGATTCAACCCTTCAAGCTCCCTGCTGTTGGTACTTCTTTTCTGTCCACCCCACTTTTCTTGATTTGATTCAGCTACCCTGTTTTATTTCTGTCCATCATCAGCAGAACTTTTCATTTCTTCAAATCTATTAATTTGTCTATTTGTTTATTTTTAGAGCCAACCATTTGCTTGATCTATTGAATCCTTGTTATAGAAGCTCTTTGTTTCTTGAAGGACCTCATGATGTCAGAGTAAGGATGAAAGCTGTTGGTATCTGTGGGAGTGATGTTCACTACCTCAAGGTACATCCCTAAGCAACTATTCGTCCATTTCAGTGATTGAAGTTCTCTTTTTTTCCCTTTGGGTGAGTGACCCAAGTTCCTATTGAACTTCTGCTTGCTTAACTGGGAGCGTGTGAAACGAAAGACAGAACAAGTTTGTATTTTTCTCCAAATGGGGAAGACTTTATTTTGAGATGGACAGAGGAAAAAAAATAATGGTGATCCTCAGTTGGTGGAGTTGCTACTTTTTCGTTTCTGATTTCCCATGTGTATATGTTGGATATCAAATATCATGTACTTGCACTTTGCAGACCTTGAAGTGTGTGCATTTCGTTGTGAAAGAGCCGATGGTCATTGGGCATGAGTGTGCTGGGATCATAGAGGAAGTTGGCAGTGAGGTTAAGAGTCTTGTGCCTGGAGATCGTGTGGCTCTGGAACCAGGTATCAGTTGCTGGCGATGCAGCCTATGCAAAGAGGGCAGATACAACTTGTGCCCAGAGATGAAGTTCTTTGCTACCCCGCCTGTTCATGGTTCTCTTGCCAATCAGGTCAACCATAACATAGTGAACTTTAAGTCTGAAGAATTCTGCAATTAAAAACATTTGATGAGAAAAATAAAATTGCAGACTTCTAACTGTGAAGTCACATCCTTTCTCATGTAAACAGGTGGTGCACCCTGCAGACCTATGCTTTAAACTGCCTGAGAACATTAGCTTGGAGGAAGGAGCCATGTGCGAGCCTTTAAGTGTTGGAGTTCATGCCTGTCGCAGAGCTAATATTGGCCCAGAAACAAATGTGTTGGTCATGGGAGCTGGACCAATAGGATTAGTCACGTTGCTGGCTGCTCGTGCATTTGGCACACCTAGAATTGTCATTGTTGATGTAGATGGCTACCGTTTATCAGTTGCCAAGGATCTTGGTGCTGATGAGATAGTTAAAGTGTCAACAAACATTCAGGTTGTTATTTTTAAGAGATGATTTTCGTTGTTACTGAAAGATGCACATTTCCAGTCACCTTAAGAACCCATTTAGGCTTACATAATGTCCCTATTTCCAAACACCAGTCTGATGAACGTCTTACAGGATGTAGATGCCGAAGTGATAACGATACACAAAACGATGGGGACTGGAGTTGATGTCACCTTTGATTGTGCAGGCTTCACTAAAACCATGTCAACAGCCCTGAGTGCCACTGGGCCAGGTGGCAAAATTTGCCTTGTAGGGATGGGCCATAATGAGATGACTGTCCCCCTTATTCCAGCTGCTGCAAGGTACTTGATTTTATTTTTCTTTTATTTCGTACCCATTCTGAGTGGTATTAGAATTAAGGATTTAGGAATAGAAGCTATTGATTAAGCATTTAGGATTTCTTACATGTTTTGGTTCATAATCATTTTAGGGAGGTTGATGTGATTGGTGTGTTTCGGTATAAGAACACATGGCCATTGTGTCTTGAGTTCTTGAGGAGCGGTAAGATCGACGTGAAGCCATTGATAACCCATAGGTTTGGGTTTTCACAAGAGGAGGTTGAAGAAGCTTTTGAAACAAGCGCTCGTGGTAGCACAGCCATTAAAGTCATGTTTAATCTGTAATCTGATGTACTCTGCCCATGTTAAACAGTAATGTAATGCACATTCCTGTTCTTAGAACATTTAAGCGAAATTTACAGAAAATTAAAGGCAAACTGTGCAAGAAGGTTAATGATGTGAAGCTTATGCAGTCTGTTTTCCTGGCATGTTCTTGCTTAGCTCTTATAGAACTTATCCCATGCCTATGCTTATTGGAATGCTCTACTTTTATCCATGATGCTTAAATAAATTAGAATTTCTGTTATACTTTTACTTTCCAATGGTTAATAACTTTTCTTTTGTGTGAATTTTACTTAAATAAACCATAATAATTAATTCAATAAGTGGTAAACCATAATCCATAATCTCCCTATTGAAATGAATCAATCAAATGACAATCCATAGATATAAAAGGTTGACAGTTGGTAGTTAGTATTCCCTTGGAGAATTAAAGAATTCCATACTCTCTCACTTGACCAGTTCAATCTCCGATGAAAATCAAAATATTATAACCTGTTTCACTTCTTTGTCGACTCATTCAAAAGAAATCTTACTTGATCCAAAAAACAAGGTACCCATATTGTTGTTACATGTATCATAAATATGGATGCCTTCGCCTTCTTTAGGGAGGGAAAAAAGAGGGAGTGTGAGCTTACTGTCATCTGTGTGTGTGAGAGAGTTTGGGATTTCAAATTCAAACAAGTTTAGCAAAATGGGGAAAGGAGGAATGTCAAAAGGAGAAGAGAACATGGCTGCCTGGCTTGTTGGCGTCAATAATCTCAAGATTCAGCCTTTCAAGCTCCCTGCTCTTGGTACTTCTTCTCTCCTCCATGTTTCTCGTCGAGTGTTCATTTGAACCCCTTTGCTGTGATTGTTTCGTATACTTACAGTTGTTCTGTGCTTTTAAAGGAGCCCGTGATGTCAGAGTAAGGATGAAAGCTGTTGGTATCTGCGGAAGTGATGTCCACTACCTAAAGGTATCCCCTTCTTCAACTCTTAACAATTACTCAATTAGTAGTATCTGTTTGGCTGAGTGATCCCTGTTATTACTTTGGATATTATGGTTTTTGTGCATGTTGCAGACCATGAAATGTTCGAATTATGTTGTAAAAGAGCCAATGGTCATTGGACATGAGAGTGCTGGGATCATAGAGGAGGTAGGCAGTGAGGTTAAGAATCTTGTGCCTGGAGACCGTGTGGCTCTGGAGCCAGGGATCGGTTGCTCATCCTGCAAAATTTGCAAACAGGGTCAATACAATCTATGCCCTGACATGAAGTTTTTCGCTACCCCTCCTGTTCATGGTTCTCTTGCCAATCAGGTTAACTATGCAACATTTCAACATTTAAAACCATGCGGAATTCTGCTATGGTCTATGGCCTTGTTTGCATTTATTAAGTTTCCTTGAAAATTGGAGCCGTTATTGAGATGATAATTTTCTTCTTGTATAAAGGTGGTGCATCCTGCAGACCTATGCTTTAAACTGCCAGAAAATGTGAGCTTGGAGGAAGGAGCAATGTGCGAGCCTTTAAGTGTTGGAGTTCACGCATGTCGCCGAGCTAGTGTTGGCCCAGAAACAACTGTGTTGATCATTGGAGCTGGACCTATAGGACTTGTTTCAATGCTTGCAGCCCGTGCTTTTGGCTCTCCTAGAATTATCATCGCTGATGTGGATCATAGCCGTTTATCTGTTGCCAAGGGTCTTGGCGCTCACGAGACTATTAAAGTTTCAACAGACATTAAGGTTTCTTATCTTTAAAGAAATCAGTGTTTCTTTTTACAGAAAATTTCATACACTTCCAGACCAGCTTTGCATTTCGATCTGTCTTCAATTGAAAACCTAAGAAAGGACCCAACTTTGTGGTGGTTATGTACATTTTGACCGACACCTGATTTCCTATTTCCAAGTACTTTTGGTCTGATATGAATTTTACAGGATATAGATAATGAAGTGGCGACGATTCAAAAGGCGATGGGGACTGGAGTGGATGTCACCTTTGATTGTGCGGGCTTCAACAAAACCATGACGACAGCCCTGCATGCAACCAGGACAGGTGGCAAAGTTTGCCTCGTAGGGATGGGCCAGAATGAGATGACCATCCCTCTTACCTCAGCTGCTGCAAGGTACCTGATCTTATTCCCTCTTATTTTCATTCAGTACTTTTTACGTATGAATCACAACAGGTATGCCTAAGCCCACATACGGACGCAGTCGTGTAGTACTATGAACGTTCTTGCACTTTGCGATGGAAATCTTGCTTGTTTTGAGAGTTTTGTGTACGATTTCAGGGAGGTTGATGTGTTGGGCGTGTTCCGGTACAAGAACACATGGCCGCTATGTCTGGAGTTCTTGAAGAGTGGGAGGATTGATGTGAAGCCACTGATAACCCACAGGTATGGGTTCTCACAGAAAGAGGTTGAGCAAGCTTTTGAAACAAGTGCCAAGGATACAAAAGCCATCAAGGTCATGTTTAATCTCTAATAATGCGACACGATGCGATGCAGCATAATCTGCTCTCCTCTCACCATCATCCTCATCAAATTGATCTGCAGAAATAAAAGCCTAACCTTGTTGGCGAAGGCACAGTTCAGTCCTTGTGGGTTGAGGATGTCATCTTTCTTTGATTCATTTTTTTTTAATCATCTTGTAGACAGTTTTCTTGGGTCTCACTTTTTGTTTCTTCATTGAAGAGTTTAAGAATATTTAATATTTCATGTTGGGGCATTTGTGTGCTTGGATAAGTAACCATTCTATCGAAAGTCATGTGCTGTCCTTGATAAAAGTTATAGGGAATGAACATAATTACCAGTAGAGTTTAGAAATTTCATCTATACCTATAAAAAGAATTAAAATAATTTATTATTATAAACAATTAACTTTAAAAAAAATATTATTTAAATAATTAATTTTAGAAAAAACCTATTAATTTTATGAACGAGTCATTTTTTATTAAAATAACATAATAGTAACACGAGATATACATTTGACCCTTAATTTGGATAAAAAAATTAACTAATGGGTTGTTTTGAAACATAATTCACTCCATTTGTGTAATTGGAATTACTAAATTACTCCCTCCGTCCCCAATTAAATGTCGCTCGCACTGTAGATACGCATATCGAGGAGATCGGATGACGTACTATTTGACCCCAAAAAATTTCGATTTTTTTCTCGAACGTAGAAAAATGATTAACGTACATTCGAAAAAAAATACGGAATTTTTTGGAATCAAATAGTGCGTCATTCAACCTCCTCGATATACGTATCTACAGTGCGGGCGACATTTAATTGGGGACAGAGGGAGTACCTTTTAGTACTCACAAACATATATTTTATTTTATTTTTTTAAAATGTAGTACCTGTTTTAAACTTCTTTTTGAAAGAGAACAAATGTTTTAAGACAGGCTATTAGTTAGCTCCTCGATTTTTTATCTTTGTTTCTAATTCATTTTTGTGTTTATTTTACGAACGTTTATGAGTTTTTATTATTTGCATTAAATTCAGCAAAAACATTCATATAATTTATAAATTAATCACAATACGCACGATCAATTAATGTCAAATTCTCATGGCAAGTATCCATTTATAATCTAAAACAATAATAGGGCACTAAAAGGCCCCTCACAGCAATTCTGAAATTGGTCCACATTGTCCTGTAAAAGTACTGATACACACTCCTAGGCTAATCTTATGAATACAGTTCATATACATAGAAAGAACCAGTAAACTAACAAAATGAACTTTTTAACTTGAACATCCCAGGATTTATTACAATGAGATTTTACTAATACACCAAACTTTAACTGTCTTCTTGTTGGAATTTCATCCCCAACAATTTTCCTTCTATACTATCAGGACTCACAACCTTTAGGAACCCAAAACTGGCAATTCTCTCCCAAACTTACATGACAACCCCGGAAAAAAATGAATCATGAAAAAAGAAGAATACATGTCGAACCCTAAATACAAAGAGCCATCAAGGCGTGGCAGTTGGTACAGCTACAGAATTCCATACTCTCACTTGTCCTGTTCCATCACCCGTGAAAAACATGCCCCCAGGGCCAGAATGAATAGCACGAATCTCCTTTTTGGCAAAGATTTTACCCCTCTCCGAAAACCTAAACAAGAATGTGGACCAAAACTTAGAATGTACAACACCAAAAGTTCGACAAGCCTAGACAGGGTCATTTGAGAAAAGATGAGGCAACTGATTCACAAGGACAGAAAAATAAAAGGAAATTTCTGAAACTCACGATGGCAAATCATATATGTGGACTGAATTATCATTAGAAGAGCACAGCAAGACTGGTTTGCTTTCCAAGTCATGCATGCCACAGAGAGTAAGCAATCCCTGCAGTAATCAAGCAGAAGCAGATAAACCTATGAAAGAATCCACCAAGTAACTTAAGGACTGACATACCAACAAAAGATGGAATTTTGACACATGAAATGCATATCCCTTTCACAATTCGCTCCAGCGTTTCATCAAGACCAATTATTGTGAACTTTCTAAAATCAGCATCCATCCCTCATGAAACCCCATGCAACATGTCAAATATGGAAATCCATCATAGGGTACTGATTTTGATCGAGACCTAAGAACCTGAGAACCCAATATTGATATCCGTATGAGACTCCCACCCAGTAACCATGCATTTCATGCAACTGAAAATTGATGCACAAAACTAAGATCAATACTATATGGATGGCATACATGTTCTTCGTTGTGAGTATATGTCACTTCCAAGTTTCCACTTTCTGTAGCAGCCCAAACCTGAATAAATAAATGAACATGAACAGCCAAATAACTTAGTATTGGTGCAACTGAGAAACAATAGCCTAATGAAATGTATATACATTGACAAACCTTTATTGTTTTGTCCAATGAACATGACAAAAGGAACTGTTCCCAACAAAGAAGAGACATAACAACTGAAGCATGCTCGGTCAGAGTCTGTATGCAATGCAAGGTATCAAGGCTCCAAACCTGAAGGAAGTAATTACAAGGATTAATACTTGGGAAAAAGAAGAGAAAGATGCATGGAAAAACAGAACCAGACTGACATTTCCTTGTTTCTTATAAGTTCAATAGGCTTATATACTAGCATCTAATGCTCCCGACTTTAAAAAAAAAAACTTACTCTTATAGTGTTGTCCATGGAACCAGAGTAGAGCCTGTTGGCTCCTACAACCAATGAAACAACAGCAACGGTGTGACCTTTAAGTTGCGTCATTGGTTCAAAGTTGTAGGTCGCAGCATTAAACTTCCATGCTAATATTGCAGCATCCTGCACCAAAAAGCTTGATTAGGGATTCTGTTCATTTCACGCAAAACTCAATAGGACTGGGGGAAACACATAAATAAACAATAAACTGAGAGGCTTCTCTATCAAGGGGGATGAGGTGAAGTGGTAATGGGTATTCGTGCAGGAAAACCGACAAACCTCTCAGTATTTAAGTGTTTGCCTGATCCATAAACATTTTTTTTACATGTATTCGGTTTTGTTTTACTATTTCAAACATTGGATTATTGTAGAGTTTTAACAAGTCCATTTTCAAAGCCTGGTAGCCCAAGAGATAGAATCTGGCTACAGCTAGTACAAGAGAGAGAAAAGCGCATTTTGTCAATATGTGAAATATAAACATGTTATTATGATTGGTGCAGAGTGCCAACCAAGAAAGATCCATTGCCACATCGGAAATATGCTAGTATAATTTTCCTCATGAGACGCATTCTCCTATCTCTCAATAATCTAGTTGAAAGAGCATACAGTAAGAACACGAAAATTAATTAAAAGTTCTAACAAGAAGAACTTGTACACAAACAAAATTACCTGAGTACCAGCAAAGAGCAAATCATTACCCACAACCAAGGCATATACTTGTCCAACAGGTCCAGTAAGACTCAAGTCAGAGTTATTTTGTGTATTCCAGGCCTGTGAAAAGCAATCTCTTAGACACATAGTCCTAGCAAAAGCTAAAAACACCCTTCTAAATTGTCTTCCCAGATGGAATAGGCAATCATATAAAATCAAACATAGAAGAGAAAGTAGAGCCATTAACTAACCTTAACCATATTTGGAACACCGACAAAAATCCATGGACCTTCACTGATCATGCAACCAACCTCCCCTCCAAGATTAACCACACCCATACACTGCAACAAAAACACATATGAATAAAAGCACACTAAATAAGCATCTGATACCTACCCCTGATCATAATCCATGGGCAATACAAGTATAACCAACCTGACCAGACTGGCAATCCCAAACTCTCACAGTCTCATCTTGACTCCCCGTGTAAAGCTTATCCGACCCAGATGGTAAGGCAATGCCACTAATAACCTGCCCACAAGTAATCAATTCATTAACCAATTCAATCAAATAAGAACAATAGAAGTGAATTGAAGCACCAACCTTTTGGTGGCCATCGAGCTGAGTCAGTAATCCGAATCCATCACCCAGAGTCCAAGAATGCAAATACTTACACCTATCTCCATAACTACAATTCCCTTGCACCCAATAGTTACACACTTTTTCCATTTTTCTCACCACCCTATTACTACTAGTTCCAGTTCGACCCCAAGTATTATTCAAATTAAAATTCCCGCCTCTTCGTACTGCAGGAGGTCCCGAGAATCCCGAATCACCAACAAATCCTCGTTTTCCACCGCTAACACCTCCATTCGAGTGGGCGGACGGCGGAGGAGGCAATTCTCGGTGGAGGAAAGGGCATGGGAACCGACTACACTTTCCTGCTCGCCAATGGTAACAAACTTTCTGCTTCGGGTCAGCTGTTGATTGGCCTCCTCCGCTTCCACCTCCACCTCCTCCGCCGCCTCCAAGTCGGTGGAACACCCGCTTGTTGTTTGTGTTGCCTCCGAATGAGTCTAAATCCATGGCGTTAAGCTAAGGTAATTGGATTCGATCATGAAAAAGGAAGAAGGCCGAATTGAAATAGGTGAGTGTGCCGTAAATAGAGTGGATTCGAAGGGAGTTTTATGGGATTAGGAATTGGAGTTCTAGGGATCGTGTGATTTTAGAAGAAGGTGTTCTGAAGAAAGAGTAGTACAATCGCGTCATTTGCACGATGATTGATGTTTTATTGATCTGCCCTTGCCACGGTGGCCTTAACTCCAGCAATTAGAGCATCGTTGGGCTTAGCTGGCCCAATTCACTTTGGACTTGTTGAGCCCAATAAACAGGTGGTCAGACTTAGAACCTAAAACTTAAAACCCACCTTTTTTTTAAAACCCGACTTCAATAAGCTTGTAACTCAATGAAATTTCCTACGATGAAGTAAAAAGAGTAGAATCTCAAATTCCAATTAACTAACATTCCCATCATTCCTTTACCTTATATGTCAGGTTTTGAATGAAAGGATTGGAAACAATTCATAGTAGAGAAATTTGGCCCCTCCCATCATTCCTTTACCTTACATGTCAGGTTTTGAATGAAAGGATTGGAAACAATTCATAGTAGAGAAATTTGGAGTGCTGGAAGTGATTCCCTCTATGATTTCCAGACACTTCATGCTTTGGCAGCATTATGTCTCCAATTCTCATCTGACCCTTGGGATTGCATAAACCAAAATCTGCAATGGAGTCAATCAAATGGATGATGTTCTGCAGAAATGTATCGCTACAAGAGCTTACTGCTCAGCAGAACGTATCGCTACATAAATGTTCTCCCTGTCCCTGCTCCCTTCCACAGAAGCTAATCATCTGGTTCTGTGTTATTTTTGTAGACACCATCGCTACAGAAATGAAGGAAGACAGGGTGACCTAATTATACCTGGGTTGTCAAAACCCTATCATCATCATGCTTTCCTCTTCTCCTCCGTGCCACTCACGACTCACGACAAATTCACTCTGAAGTCGTAGTATTGAAACACAAGAGTGGGAATAACACAGAAATTGTAAAAATAACCAAGAAAAATTCTATATTCAAACTGATGCAAGTGAAGACGTTACATAGGAAAGTGGCACACTTCTGTACTTCAAATTAGTTTTACTTGTCTTACCACATTCACAGGATGATTCTGAGACTTTGCAACGGAAATTTCTTGCCACTTTTAGAATTCAAAATGCTGATAAGATATCGAAACTAGTCCTAGCGATTCATTTTCTTAAGGAAGGGGGTATGCAATGCACTGTAGCAAATGATCAAGATTGATGAACAACGCCGCAAGTTTTATGCTTTCCATAGCAACAACAACAACCACTTGAAACAATAAACAAACAAAGGGCAAAAGAAAGGGGCAGAGGATTACTGTTAAAAAAAATCTCACATTACTGCTTAGAGAGGTCTGTAATGTAGGAGTTACACATTTACACACCCACAAACGAAATCCATTAACTAGCAATTAGCAACTTCACATTTTCCAGATGCTCGTTGACTACTAATTAACTAGCAAGTTTAAAAGCATCAATGAAGAGGCCATAGCTGAAACCCATCTTGAAATTATTGAGAAGAGCAAGCGGGAAGGTTACCTTCGGTCGGCTGTAATAAAATCTTGTAACATACTTAGTGAGGAGAACACACAGCACAACAACAATCACATCATTCACTCCTAAAGCACCAAAGGATAAAGAGATTGTTTGTGCCACATAAAACCCACCAAGCAACGAGATTCCTCCGAAAAGTGCCCTCCTCGACGGGCTTCGAAAATAGTTTCTTGAAACCTCAGGCACAATTCTGATTATATCTATCAGTCTTCTAGGTCCTACATTGTTATCTTGAACGGCTCGGACAATGAGAAACCCAGATGAGGGTTTTGACACGAAGGTTCGGTATTTCCCAAGTGAAATTCTTGGGTGTGGAGTAAATATTGCTTTGGAGGGGCTTGAAGGGATCAAACTTACGGAAATTGCCATTAGAGATGCAGTGTTCATCCAAAAGGGTCGAGCAAAATACACACAAGCCTACAAAAACAACACATGTGCGCCAAATTCACTAAATAAACACATGGGAAAGAAAGGAAAAGAGCTTCATGAATAAAGGAAGGTAATTTTGGGCAATTAGAAGCTAATCCAAGGGTATGAAGAGCAAGAAAGGATAGCTTATTATTTCTCCGCTGGATGAAAAATAAAGACGAGAAATAGAAACAAAAATAAAACAATCCAAACCAAAGAGAGGAAGTAAGGGAATCCCAAGTGAGGTTACCTATAATAGACCGGGGGCCGGCTGCTTCATTTCGGCAGATATAAACACCTACTCCAGCTGATTCTGAGGAAAAACTCGACTCCCTCACTCGAGTGGAAGTTGCGGAGCTGTGGAAGAGAGTGATTGTGGAACATGTGAACTTTGGCTTCAATTAGGAAGTGGGCCTGGGTTGAGAAGTGAGAATGGACCCAAAGAATTTTATCCGACTGCTTTGGTCGAGTATGAACTTGGGTTTCGGTTTAGGCTTCGGTTTTCGGTTTTGGTGTCGGGTTTTGGTTGTGATTTCAGTTTCAGTTTTGGACTGTGTACCTAAAGAACGTAAATTAAGTAACCATCCACAACAAAAACTAAATTTAACCGCCCGTAAAAGAAGAGGGTTAAAGATTTAAGGTTAAATTTTGGTCAATTGAGGTTAGATTGTGATTTTTAATAAATATAAATAAATTAAATATTTATAGAGATTTGAAAGAAAAGAAAAAATTCTAATGGCAAATTTGCTTGAATTTTAATTAGTTATTTTTTTGAAAGTTATGAAAAAAAAAATAAGCAATTAGAATATAAATGAAATAAGAAAAAAATATTGAGAAAAATAAAAATAAAAATAAAGACTAAAATGAACTTTGGTCGAAACTCCATGCAGTGAGTTTTTCACTCAGCTATTTTACTTCAAATTCTGTCAAACTTTTTTTTCCTAATATTTAATTGGGTTTGATAAAAACGAGTTTTTATAATATAGGTTATAAATTTATTTATTTTTTTAATAGAGAAAGTAAAATTTGAATTTTTATTGATATTTTTATTATTAACAAAATAACCCATAAAATACGTATCAATTCATAATATTTACTTAAACAAAAGAAACTTTATAAATAAACAAAACCTATAGAGAAGAAGAAATCAACTACTGCTTACCAAATCACACAAATTTAACATCTAAATTTAAAAACATACTAAAAGGATGGAAGAACAAGAGAGAGACTTTAAAGGAACACTCTTTTTTCGTTGAGGATCTCTTACCAAAACAAAAACTGATAAACAATGTAAGACAGGCCAAAATAGAAGTAAAAACAAAAAGAAGAAGAGATCTCACCTCACAGTTAAAAAAAATAAAGGGGAAATAGTTTTTACTACCCCTGAACTATCGGCGAAAATCACAAACTTCCCCTGAACTTCATTTTTTAAAATACAGCTCCCTGAACTATTGTTTTCGAGCAAAAGGACCCCCTCCGTTAACTTTTTCTGTTAAACCTAACAGCTTGCCTGCTACAGCAGGTTTTTTTTTTTTTTATACTTGTTATAGCAGGTAATTATATTTTAAATAATATAATTAATTTTAAAAAATTCAAAAAATATAAATTAATCTAAAAGTTCCAAAAAAAATGTAAAAATTCCAAAAAATATTAATTAATGTAAAAATTCAAAAAAAAATGTAGTAATTCCAAAAAAAATGTATAAATTCAAAAAAAATGTAATAATTCTAAAACAAATGTATAAATTTCAAAAAAAATGAAAGAAATTCAAAAATAAATTGTAAAATGTCTTAAAAAATTGTAAAAATTATAAAATAATTAATTAATATAAAAATTCAGAAAAAATATAAAAAATGTAATAATTCCAAAAAAAATTAATTAATGTAAAAATTCAGAAAAAAAGTAAAAATTCCAAAACAATGTACAAATTTCAAAAACAATTAATTAATCTAAAAATTCAGAAAAAATATAAAAAATCTTAAACACTGTAATAATTCCAAAAAAATTGTAAAAATTCCCAAAAAAAATTAATTAACATTAAAATTCAGAAAAAAATTAATAATTCCAAAAACAATTTAATTAACATAAAAATTCTGAAAAATGTAAAAATTCCAAAAAAAAGTTAATTAATCTAAAAATTCAGAAAAATGTAATAATTCCAAAACAATGTACAAATTCCAAAACAAATGTAAAAATTCCAGAAAAAAAATTATTTAAGATAAAAATTCAAAAAAAATTTAAAAATTCCAGAAAAAATTTAATTAATCTAAAATTTAGAAAAAATGTAATAATTCATAACATTTCTTAGAGAATTGTTACATTTTTTACAATTTTTACATTTTGTCTAAATTTTTAGATTACTTAATTTTGTTTTTGGAAATTTTACAATTTTTTAAGTAATTTTACAATTTATTTTTAATTATTACATTTTTCTGAATTTTTACATTAATTAATTTTTTTCTAGAATTTTTACATTTTTTCGGAATTTTTATGTTAATTAATTTTTTTTTGGAATTTTTACAATTTTTTGGGAATTTGTACATTTTTTTTGGAATTATTATAGTGTTTTAGATTTTTTACATTTTTTTCTGAATCTTTAGATTAATTAATTTTTTTTTGGAATTTTTACATTTGTTTTGGA
Organism: Viola odorata; assembly: GCA_963691705.1. Taxonomy (NCBI): domain Eukaryota; kingdom Viridiplantae; phylum Streptophyta; class Magnoliopsida; order Malpighiales; family Violaceae; genus Viola; species Viola odorata. The sequence goes on from OY829540.1 coordinate 66,020,056, forward strand.
ATTATTACATTTTTTTCTGAATTTTTAGATTAATTAATTTTTTTTTGGATATTTTACATTTGTTTTGGAATTTGGACATTTTTTCTGAATTTTTAGATTTTTTTTTTTTGAATTTTTAGATTAATTAATTTTTTTTTGGAATTATTACATTTTTTTGGAATTTGTACATTTGTTTTGGAATTATTACATTTTTTTGAATTTATACATTATTTTTGGAATTACTACATTATTTTTTGAATTTTTAAATTAATTAATATTTTTTGGAATTTTTACAATTTTTTTTAGAATTTTTACATTTTTTTTGGAATTTTTAGATTAATTTCTTTTTGGAATTTTCAAAAATTAATTATATTATTTAAAATATAATTACCTACAAAAAAAAACCTGCTGTAGCAGGTAAGCTGTTAGGTTTAACAGAAAAAGTTAACGGAGGGGGTCCTTTTGCTCGAAAACAATAGTTCAGGGAGCTGTATTTTAAAAAATGAAGTTTAGGGGAAGTTTGTGATTTTCGCCGATAGTTCAGGGTGGTAAAAACTATTTCCCCAAAAATAAATGAATAGATAGTTAAATGAAATATCGATACTATAGAGTCTAGAGGTTCGTGAAAGAAGAGGCCCACAAGAGACGACATTGAGGCTCTTTCTTTTCTGTCTTGGGCAGCTCAACTTCTCCTGTGCTCTCCAACGGACCATTTCTCCTCATCATCAGTGGTCCTCTCTTCTTCTTCTCTGTTGTTCTCTCTAACCAGGTTCCTCTCTACCTGTGCCTTTCTCTATTTCTGCTAGTTGCGTAGTTGTTTTTTTGGGTGATGTTTTACGTTTTATAGAAGATTTCAGGATCTGTGCCTCTTTTTTCAGCAAAGTTTTGGTGGGTTGGTGTTTAACTTGCTAAAGTTTGCGTCTTTATGGATTTCAGTAGATGGGTATTCTTGCCTTGACACTTGATTGCATGACAGTGACAATATAGTTCACTAGGATTAGGAAATTCTTTGAGCGCGTAAAACTTCGCTGAAAAAAGGCCTTTTCTGTTTCATATCTGTTTGAACTAATCCAAGTGTCACTTGTTTTGGTTTTGTTGCAGATCCAGCGGATTTGATTGAGTTTGAAAGGGAATTCCTTTTACGCTGGAGGTGCTAAGTTTTGTTGTTTGGGCTTGTTTTGTAAGATCACATTTTTGTCAAAGCACACAGTTCCCTTTCCATCTCGGTAGGCGTCACCATCTGTCTTGAGTAGTTGGTCTTAGGAAGCTTTTCGTTGGATTTTGACCTCAATTGTGGTTTTGGTGAATAACGTTGCGGGTAAACATCAAGATTTTTGACCATAAAGGAGTACCCTTACAGGTAATTGCTGAAGAAGAGAAGGTGGTAACTAGAATAGTGAGTCTAAAGACAGAAACTAAACAGCTGTTGTCTGGGAAGTACTGATTGTTGTCTCTAGGTTCATTTGGGGAGCTTCAACTTGGTATGGCTGTTGCTCAGGGCAACTGCAGCCAAGGATCCTCGGAGCAACCTTGCGATTGTTATGTAGTTTCAAGCTTAGGTGAAACCATTTTGGAGACTAACCAGACCTCTACTCTGAAAGATAGGTACTTCCTTGGAGCGCAGTTGGGTTGGGGACAGTTTGGTGTTATTAGAGTCTGCACCGACAAGTCAACTGGAGAGGTATTGGCATGCAAATCTATAGCCAAAGATCGATTGGTGACTTCAGATGATGCTAGAAGTGTTAAACTTGAGATTGAAATAATGTCTAGGTTATCTGGGCATCCAAATGTTGTAGATCTCAAGGCGGTATATGAGGATGAAGATTATGTACACTTGGTAATGGAACTTTGTGCTGGAGGGGAGCTTTTCCACAAGCTGGAGAAGCATGGTCGATTCCCTGAGGCTCAGGCTAGGGGTCTCTTCAGGCATCTAATGCAAGTGATTTCCTATTGCCATGAAAAAGGGATCGTTCACAGGGATTTAAAGCCAGAGAACATCCTCTTCGCGACAACTGCCTCCGCTTCACCGATTAAGTTGGCTGATTTTGGTCTTGCAACCTACATCAAGCCAGGTTTAGTCTCTACTAGTCTATTTTCCTCTCCCCGCCTAATTTTTCATGGTTACAGTTTCCTCTAATGATGTATTCACTAGATGTTTAAACTTCCATTTTCTTTTTAAACAGGTCAGAATTTGTTTGGGACTGTTGGAAGTCCATTTTATATAGCCCCTGAAGTACTGATGGGGGGCTATAACCAGGCTGCTGACGTATGGAGTGCAGGGGTGATTCTCTACATTCTTCTTAGTGGGATGCCACCGTTTTGGGGTGAAACTAAGTCACGGATATTTGATGCTGTGAGGGCAGCAGATTTGCGGTTCCCATCTGATCCTTGGGATCACATAAGTGAATCTGCAAAGGCATTAGTCAGAGGAATGCTCTGTACAGATCCTTCACGAAGGCTTACTGCTCGGCAGGTTTTAGGTAGGTTCAATGTAGAACCTCCCTGGTTCATTTGCTTTGGTCCAATTATCCTGTTTTATGTCCTTATAAGCTTACTGGAATTTGATGGTGTTAAACCAGGTTCTCTGTTTTGAACTTCTTAAAGTGAATTCAGTATACATGCTTAGGGAGTGAAACTTGATTATAAGATAAGAACTAGGAAACTGGAACAAAACTCCATAAGAAAAACTCCATTTCAAAAGCACATGAGGCATGACCTCTTAGTTCATCGGAGCAAAATATATCGATGGAATGTCGTACTGTGTACCAAATTTCTAATTTATGTTGTAACAAGATCATACCATTTGCGTGAATATTGTCACTTTCTCCTTTCACGCACAATTTTCCTGGATGGACTACGTGATCCCACATTTTTAATCTTGTTTAGTGACCCGTAATGAGCAAGATTAGTCTTGACCCAGTAGGCTTTGGAATACTTGTGGTTCAAAACCTAAAAGAATTAGGATAGTTGTAACATCAATGCAGTTTTTGTAATTTCTTTTTCAGTTTGCTTTGTGTAATTTACAGTAGATAACTACCGGTGTTATATATTGTCTGTAGGACTGAGTGTAGAAATTTCACTGTCCTCCTTTGCTTTATAACTAATTGACATAGTAGTATTTAACTTGTAGTTCTCTCTTTGTAGACAATTGCTGGACGAAGGATGATGAACCTAGCCAGCATGAGAAGCTGGGTTGTGGGGAGTGGAATTTAGGAACTGGATCTTTATCTACATTAATGGCCAGGAAGTTGGACGTTAGTTTTGGCGCTGCACCACATAGCACTTCTGATATCCAGTCACCTACTTTCACATGCAGCTCATCCTTTTCTTCCTTCCTTGTGGAGCCATCAACACCTACCTTTGTATCCGGTGGATTTTCATATTGTAGCAACAGTGATTCTAATGCTCTGGAACTGTCTTCCCCCATCTCGTCAATGCCTAGCTTTGCATTCTTCAGCCCTGGGCCTGTAATTGAGAAAGGATGCTGCGCATTTGATTTCTCAAGCAATATTTCCGTCATTAACGCAACTCATGGAGGTAATGTTGTAGTTCCTTTCTTTAAGCACTCAATAGCTCTGCTGTAGAATTTAAACATGACAAGATTCTCTCGTTCTTTAATAACTATGCAGAAAGAAGCTTGGAAAATATGCTTTTGTTGCCAGATTCTTTTCTCGGCTGTGGTCGTGAAGCTAGGGAAATGGAACAGGAGCCACTTGAAGCTAAGAGAGCGGGAGGAACAATTGGATCCAGGATGTTTCGAATGCATAATAAGAGAAATCATACAATCGGTCTTGGGGAACGTGAGGAACTTGATTTCACAGTTACAGAATCTGTTATTCGGTGGGCATCATGTACACACCTTCCCACTGGTCCATCCCTTGTATGCTAAAATAGTGGACCCAGTTTGGCACCTCGGCAGTGTTCATTCTAATGGAACTGCAGTGCAGAAAGCGCGTTTACTCGTACGAGGATTCTAATTTGTAACAGCCTTGCATTTGTATGAAATGTGTGTTGCCTTGCATTGCTGAATTCTGGTATTAGCTGTTAAAGCGTTCGAGCAGGTGGTGAGGGGTGGTGAGTGATGTCTTTCAATGAGTTGTGTTCAGGTTTGTATCTGCTGCTGGGTTGTGAGAGTAACCAGCCAGTGAGTGATAGGAGGAGCCTTGTGTATCAAAATTAGGTTTTTAGTATGAAGTTTTCCAAGTTTCATATTATATATCCGAAGATTTAACAAACTGTGGTGTCGTGGTGAGACACTTGTCCGCCCACCTTTAACTCGGGTCTTATGTTTGAGGTTAGGGAGTGGAGGAAATTAAACTGGAATAGTAATTTTCACCCGAAACCCGGTGAGATCGAACTCTTGCAACGTGGGTGGATCAATACAACAAATATCAGAATGTCCCAAGATAAGGTCCACACTTTGCTCAAAATCAGCCTTACAATTTTGCATCCCTTACTCCACATCCGTAGCCAAACGCCGTCAAGTGTCAAAAACTAAATTCCTTCCTTTCGTTCATAGAATTCAAGAAACAAAGTTCCTGCAGAATGGGCGGCACGATGAACATCTCAAACCCCAAAATTTTACCAAGATTATCCACAAGAAAACCAAGTTTCAGAAGTAAAAGCATAGTTTTCACTTCGAAAAATCCGAATCTGCAGGAAACCATTTCAATTTCCAGCACCACCAGTCAGCCAAAGACTAGAGCTTGCACTGTTAACTTTAGAACTCTGGGAGCTTGCAAGCTTGGCATCTCAAGATATCCTGACTTTGAATACAATGCTCAAGGAGGGAAGGGAACTGGCACTGGCTCCAATATCGAACATGGTGACTCAAACAATGAAGTTTCGGTTTCATTTGACCCGAAAACCCTCTATATCCCACCTTTGTCGAGCAGAACAACCAAGTTCTTGGGGTTGCCATTGCCGCCATTGTTGAAGATTGATATAGTCCCTGAACTCTTCCAAGGCAGCATTGACCAAGCTACTGGCAAGGTATATAAAGTTTGCTCACCTCATTTTAAGCCTTCACTCCAATACTCATCTGCAATTAGCTCAACAATGAATCTTGTGTAGGTTGATCTTGAATTTGTGGCGGCATTCTTGTTTTCTGTTGGGAGTATCTACAGGGCTCCTCCACTCCTCGTCAAGACTGTACTGACCTCAGAGGAATCCGAAGGAACGATACGCAGAGGGACCGGGAAAAGATTGGATGCAGAAGGGAACTGTAGACTGGTTGGAGTAGCGACCGTTGAACCTATCAATGACATCTTCATGAATACCTTTCTTGGTCTTCCAACAGAATGTCTTGCCATCCTTAATGCAGTGATTTCATTCTCCAGTTCTTGACCAAAATGCTATGTATATAAACAGCGATAAAAAAATGAAACAGTTGTTACCATCAAATTACTATTATAATTATTATTATTACATCATGTAATGTATTGCTTTCTTACAATTGTTACCATCAAATTGTTATTATTACATCAATGAAAACAAGCATTAGATAATCTTCAACTCGGCAATGCCCATTTCGCTTTTCCTATGCCAGCCATAATATGTTGAGGTGTCTCAAAAAGAAGAGAGAAGGCAGAACAGAATTTCATAGTATATGGCGTGGGAGGAACAAAGAAACTATGCCGTTGGATTAAAAACGTGTAGGGCATAGTTGATGTTCTTCCACTCCAAGAAATGACAATTATCTAGTGGTTACGAGATCACTCGAACGCCAATCTTTGAGTGCCTACCAATGAAGCATATTGACCCTTCTTAGCAAGCAACTCAAAATGGGTTCCCAGTTCAGCAATCCTCCCCCCAGAATAAAGTGCAATCTGGTGCGCATTCTGAACTGTGCTTAATCTGTGAGCAATCACCAACGTCGTCCTGCCCTTCATCAAATGGTTTAGAGCATCCTGGACCAGACGCTCGCTAACTGCATCCAGAGCACTTGTAGCCTGCACCAAAGAATGTTTTCAAATCGAGTCTTCAAACAGGATTTTGTCCATAATTCTAAAACTGCATTAAAGACAGCCTTCACCCAGAAAAGAATTTTTTTAATTATTTAGGGCAGAATGTGTAGAGATGCAAAGAAAAGCTTACCTCGTCGAGAATTAGGATTGGGGCATTCTTCAGAAGTGATCGTGCAATTGCTATTCTCTGAAGAACAGAGAACCCAAAAAAAAAAAAATCATTCTTATTTCTATTCCTTCCTTCAGGATTGGGTATCAAAAGAGTTAATCATCTATATCCCATCCTTCTCTGGAAAGCTTATTACATACCTGCCTTTGTCCTCCACTCAATAAGCCTCCGCGTTCACCAACTAAAGTGTCATAACCCTTTGAAATCCAAAAGAATGTCAGCAAAAAATATGAAAACTAGAAATAGTAAAATGATAACATAAGGACAGAAGAAGCACCTGTGGAAGTGAAATTATAAATTCATGAGCATTTGCAGCTTTGGCAGACTTTATGATATCATCCTTTGATACATTATCATCTGGAAGCCCATATGCAATATTTTCTCCAACAGAAACCGAGAAAAGAACAGGTTCCTGAACATATATTATGTGGTAAATCTTGAAAAAGACATTGTTTAAGGCAATTAAATAAGTGGTTCCTTCAGCACATAAAATGTATTACAGAATTCAGAATTGAGCATGTCTAAACCCACTCCAATTTGGGTTGGAACCAAACCATTCAAGCATGAGTTCTTCCAAAACTTATCAATCACTCTCAAATTCCATCCCGCCAGATATACCGGCACTATACTACACATTTACATTCATTCTCCAATTGAATTTTGATTAGCAAGCACTGAGTATCAGCACAAATAAAATGGTTACTTGTGCACTCTTTAGAGCAATTGAAGTTGGTAACCAAAAGCTTCCCATAACCTCACTTATAACCCTGAACAATAACAAACTGCTAAGCTTGGTGTTGAGCTTTTTGTCCTAAGTTAGACTAGCTGGTATCTAACCAGCTTTAATCTGAAAAGCGACTAAACATGAAGACATACTAAGTTACTAACTATGACTAAGAAGTAGAAATGTTCCAGAAATGTCATGCGGATTTAGTGAAGAACCTCAAGTGCTGACAATTGTGCATGGAGATTCAAAGATATACCTGATTCACTATGGAGACTGCACGAGCCCACTCAGTCTTTTCAAATGTCCGCACATCCTCTCCAGCAACAGTTATCCTACCTTTTGTTGGCTGCAAGAACACGAAATGTATACGGTTCTGACCATTTAGAGGGAGACAGGAAGCAGTTTAGATTACAAGTTAGTATTCTTAACAGAATTGAGACCTCATAAAAGCGTGCCAAAAGCTGCACTATAGTACTTTTCCCTGCACCACTTGGGCCCACCAAAGCAATTACTGTTCCACACTTTAGTGTCAAATTAAGACCATTTAAGATCTCCGCACCAGGTCTTAAGGGATAAGCGAAATGTACATCTGGGAAACAGACTGGATATCAGCTTGCATGGTGGAAAAGCCACAAATTCAGTGTACGAACCGTGGCTTATGTCCAAAAACTTATACCCTAAAATAAAACTAGAGAGAAAAAAAGCTCCCATTCTTTATTGGTACAAGAAAGTGAAGTTTGAATAAACATTAATATCTTTTCTTACAAACAACACGAGTAGCTCATATCACAGGCAATAGATGAAATCATATATATTTAAGGATCAATGGCAAAAGTGAATGTAGGAGAAGTTGCACCAATGAGACATAAGAAATGAAATGAAACTAATTATGTATACCTTCAAGGCAAATGTCGCCGGACCAAGCAAAGCTACCCACGTTGCTTACTGATTTCAGGGCTGACATGTAATGCCCATTTAGATATTGATCCTGCCCACAGTAATCATTAGCAAAGAACATTTTAGTGATCTCATCTTTAGCATCTTTCTGCTGGATTTCTCTTTCTAGACCATAGGCAAGGGCTTCATCAATTTCTGCTCCAGAAACAACAGAATTAATCCTTTCAACAGCTGCAAGAGATCCACGAAGATCTCCAAATGTATTTACTAGCCCTTGAACCTGCAAAGTCTAGCAAGTTAGAGCATGTTTAGGAGAAAAAAAAATACAATAATAAATGAGCATTTATAAGGACTCACAGCAAATGTCAACGTGAAAGTGTATCCAATAAAAGAAGTAACAGTTCCAACAGAGAGTTCACCCTGCAAGCAACAAGTGCAACCAATGCTAACACAATAGGTTTGGTAAAAGTAGAATCAGGGGTAGCGTGTCTGAAAGATAGATGATTGAACATAGTTAGTCAAAAGGAACAATCTTTTTCAAATACATTAGTTAATTCTTCAGTCGTTAAGAACTTGTGAAAGGCAAGAAAGTTGAACGCTATACCTAAACTTTGGAAAACTGCACATTAGAATATATAGAGCTAGATGTAACTTATCAAAGATCAAATGCTTACAGCCTTCACTTTGCTTCCACCAAGACAGTACAAAGTCAGCAAAGAAACATAAACAGCAACTCTCGTAAGCGATTCATTCACAGATTTGAAAGTTCCAAGCTTTATACCACTTCTCTGATATGCAAGAACCTGCCAAACCTTAATGTGAATCAAAAGCATGTCGGCAAGACTTCAAGCAATTACATGCACGCAGCCATGTAGTGAAACAAGCAATAGTACAAACCTTAATGGAAGTTGATACGTTACCTGGCTACCAAACATAAACATTTGGCGTTTTTCACCACCAAAGGATCTCACCTACAGGACTAAAAATTGTTATTATGACCATCATGCACAAATATGTCCTACACTAATTTAAAGACCATCCATTATAAAGAAAACTGGCCTTGCAGGTTCATACCTAATTGATACATATTACCACAGGCACAAAACGTATGCAGTAAAGCATTTCGAAGACTTACTGTGCGGATGGCAGAAAGAGTTTCTGTCACATAATCTGATATGGATGCTTGTGCCATTCCATGAGCTTTAAAAACAGGTACAGTTGATCGCTTGTACAAAGCTTCAGAGCATCAATACTTAGTCAACAGCGGGCAACAAATCACAAAGCAAGAAATTTATAAGCCAAATTTGCATTTGCAATAGCATTATAAGAAGCAGAGTGCATGAAAAACAATTGGAGAAAATGCTGCAGCAGCTGGAGAAAAGAAATACTGAAGTTTGATCCAAACGCCTTCATTTTGCTGCAGGTTGAGGATCTTTGAGCCATACTACTGCTACTTACCCACCGAAATAGACACAGCAAGCATGAGTATTCCCAGAATTGGTGCTAGCTGGGGAGCTAGAACAAACAATATGCAAATGGTCCCAATCACCTGAAGAAAAATACACACCACACAAAATGCAAATCATTTGAGGCCTCTGAAAAATCGATCACACATATGAAGTAACCACATTATACCAAAAGTGATTCACACATCATAATGAGTGATCACAGAAAGATGAAATAATGATCAACTGTATTAGTTCATCCATAGTTAACCAAACACATATAGGCAACGCAAGGCTCACGTTTGCTTTATTATAAAATGGCTTGCCTCAGAAAGTGCTCTAAATCCACGATCCCTCGAAATATTTTCGCTAACAATATTCTTCAACGATCCCAAATCACTTGTTATCAATGCACTCAGCTCTCCCACTTTGTACCTATCAAAAAACTCCACCTAAACAAATATAAATCAGTACTTGCATCGAATGCAATACACCTAAACTGATCACATTCCAAAGGGGGGCTCAGTGTTTACCTTCTGAACTAAAATTCTTCTAAAGATCTGAGCTCTCAATGTTGACATAACTTTCTCCCACACGTAGTTCATATTTACCACAAACAGCACAGTAAAAATCGGTTCCAACGAATATAACAGTCCAATTTTACTACGTAACCTCCACAACGGCTCTGGTCTTGCGCCGATAAGAACTTCAAAAAACCGCCCTACAATTTATTTATTTTTTGAAAAAAGGAACAAGTAGTTCCGTTAATAAAATCAGGTGTCAGTTCAACAAAGTAGAACAAGGAAACACGAAACTTTTCATGTACCGGAAAATATCGGCATGGAGAGAGTACACATGGAGCAAGCGATGAGAGTTAGGACTGAAACCGCCAGTCTCACTTTATGTTGGAGCAAGAGAGACCACAGTAGTCCCACTGTTATGAGTTTCTGCGACGGAGCTTTCTCCGATGACGTGTCATCGATCACTTCATGGTCCGGCTCGCTCACGATTGGGTCCGATGCAGGCCCGGTGACGTAAGCAGAAGGGACGGTGGTGGTTTTAGCGGAAAGTCGCGGGGAATGATAGGATTGGGAGGTGGAAGGTGAGAGGAGAGGTGACTTGGGTCTGGAAAGCGCGTGGGGAGTTGAAGTAAGGAAGCGCGTGGGTTTGGAGTGGAGAAGGATAGGGTACGTTCCAGCTGCAGAAGCCATGACAGATGAAACAAGAGCGGGATGGTGAGATTATTTCTGTTTTGGGTCTGAATTAAATTGAATTTTTACTGCAGTAAGGATGGTAAATTTGGCGGAGTTGCTGACATTGGTTATCTAGTCAAATCCAAATAACCTTGTCAACTGGTTCGGTTCGGTTTGAGTAACAGAGACTCGTTTTCTTTTCGACTCAGATGTCGTTCAAACGATATCGGTCTCCTAACTAGAGCGAACCGAGAGACACTTTACAATACCGAGGGAGGCAGGCCGCAGAACATTCCGCGGATTTCAAAGGGTGGTTTAGTAAATTGGAAGGAAAATGAAAAACCACGTGTCTCCTCTGGAATGGAATTGAAGGACGGGCTATTTTTAATCGCAGAGATTCTGTTCTCTCCCTCTGTCTCCTCCTCCTCGATTGCAAAATCATCGAAACCAATAAAACACATCGTTTCGTATCTTCACTGAGTTCGAGTTCGACTCGGTTCTTCCTCCTCTCTGTTCACTCTCTGTCTGCTTCTGTAATTCTATGGATTACTACACGCACAAATTGCTTCCTGCTAGCTCAAATCTCACTTCTCAGCCGTTGATTTTGTAGAAATCACAACACTTCCTTTCTTCTATTGACTTATTGGGGTTTTTTATTTACATGAATCAGATGAGTTGGTGCCATTTGATTTTGCTCTTCGTGCCTCTGTTGTTTCTCGTGCGTGGCCTTCAAGCGAGCGCTGGTGATACTGATCCGATTTACAAGTAATCTTTACTCACGCTCTTCTTTGAGAAGAAAGGAAATTTGATCAATATGTTTATGTAAATTTGGAGGGATTTGACTAATATGAATGTATAGATATGTAGCAAATTGACTAAGCTTAATTAGTTTGTTCTGTGTATAGTTTTTCTTATACTAGTTGTGGTCTCTTGTGGAAATCATGAATTCATCGGCTATAATGTAGAAATATAGAGCCGTTAACAATATGTTCAATAGGTGTATAATTTTTGATTCCGTACTTGTCCTTCTTGTTTTCCTAGTTGAAGAATCTTCTTCGTGTTGAGTTCGTCGTCATTACGGAGGTTTTCGCCAAAGCATGTATGGTTTCTCTGGTTTTATAGGTTGCTGGAAGTTCTTGTGTTTGGAGATTCTAGTATTTCATTTGCACCTATGCATCTATTGATAGCAAACATAGTTGCACCGTTCAGCCTCCCAAGGCCATAGACCAAGTCAAAAGTAACTGTTAAAGTCTTTTGGCTTTATTGCCTGAATATTGATTTAGTGACTTTGGATTTTATCTTGTGGGTTAGTTGATCAGAATTGTGGGTTGTTCCCTTGCTGTGTGATTGTTATGTCTATGAATTATTGGTTGTTATATTGGGTTACTAAAATGGCAAATTACTTACAGGGCTTGTGTCGAGCAGTGTGAAAGGTCTGGCTGTGTAGGGAAACAATGCTTCCAGCACTGTAAATTCTCATCTGATGGGAAACCAATTGATGGACCATGGTATCTACAAGAACCGCTCTACCTGCGGTGGAAACAATGGGACTGTTGTACCGACTGTAGATATCACTGCATGCTTGCCCGGGAGGAAGAGAGAGAGAAACTTGGTGAGAAACCTGTCAAATACCATGGAAAATGGCCCTTTCAACGTGTTTACGGGTTCCAGGTGTTTATATATAATTTTTGAAGCCATTGTTTCTTTTCTTTTGGCATGTGATGAATGTACATTAAACAAATGCTGTCTATATTGTCAGGAACCTGTTTCTGTTGCTCTTTCAGCACTCAATCTGGCCTTTCAGTTTCATGGTTGGGTGTCCTTTTTCATCCTTGTATATTACAAATTACCATTAAGGCCTAATAAAAAGCCATATTATGAGTATACTGGCTTCTTTCACGTCTATGGGATCCTGTCAATGAACTCCTGGTTTTGGAGTGCTGTTTTCCACAGTCGGTAAGTGGTCTTTCTAGCTAAACTATAGTTCTCAGGAAGCTCAAATTTTCTTCTGACACCATTATCTGTTAAATAGACTCTTGTCCTCTCATCTGAAAAAAAAAATGATAATGTAAATATAATTCTCATTTGCAACATGGGCAAAAGTTTTGAAGAAATAAAAGAAAATGTTTCCTCACTAGGTTTGGCTGTCTTTGGTTTCAAGCTTAGCATATAAGTTGTTTGTTGCTTATATCCATGAAGAAGGTTTCCTTTTATAGCACAGAAGACCATGCTGACATGGAGGAAGTTTTTAGAAAAAATGTTGGCTCTGGTATTCACAATGGAAAACATTAATTCCTCATTGTTTGATGTGGTAATGGCATATCTTTTGGGGAGAGACATATTCACTTTAAACCACCAAAGTTAGTAAATGTGCACACTTTCATGTATAAAATGCATATTTTGGCTTATATGTGTTATTTATATCCTATCTACATGCACATTTTCTTGTAATTTAGTAGGCTTTCCTGGTTGCGCCGGGACCAAAACAGGCGGGTTCATCAAACATTCTTTGATCTGCTCGAATGCTTGCTGACGCTTTATTATCTTGTCCATCTTCACTCCCTGAGTCGTGTGCTATTTTCTGACTTCATAAATTGCAGAGATGTTGAATTTACCGAGAAACTAGATTATTCATCTGCTGTGGCTGCACTGGGGTTTTCTCTTATCCTAGCAATATTGCGAGCTTTCAGCGTGAGGGATGAGGCTGCAAGGGTCATGATTACTGCTCCAATTGTTGCTTTTATTACAACACATATTTTGTATCTGAACTTCTATAACCTTGATTATGGTAAGTCCTCTTGTTACATGATATTCTATACAAACCCCTATTTGAACTTAATGGAATTGCTACATGAAATTGCTGCTTTCCTGTCTATTTCTAGTGGGCATAGACTGAATTGTTAAGATCATATAAGGGTGAGTAAAATAAAATAAGCTGAACGCAGCTTTATCTCAGCCGGTGGAGTTTGTCCTGTCAGATATTCTTTGCCGTTCTTCTACCTTTGTCCATCTTTTCCCTGGAAAGTTTTTGCTTGGACATTAGTCTTTTATTGCATCGGACGTTGTCAATGACTTTTAATGAATTAATAATGATGATTGAAAGCAGAGCATGGGGAGTAATGGAAAAGTAGTTAAGTGTGGCATGAACAATGTTTGCATCTATATGGTGAGATGATCATGGTCGGTTATTTTGCAGGTCTGAACATGAAAGTTTGTGTAGCCATGGGTGTTGCTCAGCTTCTCATTTGGGGAGTGTGGGCTGGTATAAGCTGCCATCCATCTCGATGGAAATTGTTGGTGGTGGTCATGGGAGGAGGTCTTGCTATGCTCCTGGAAATATATGACTTCCCGCCATACCAAGGATACTTAGATGCTCACGCCCTTTGGCACGCAACTACCGTCCCGCTCACATATCTTTGGTGGAGTTTTGTCATGGATGATGCAGAGTTTCGGACATCAAGTATCCTCAAAAAAGCCAAGTAGAATAAATGCAAATGATACCATCAGTTTGCAGATGTTCGATTGATTCAAGCAATCAAGTTACAGGCTCACCAATGTATTTACTCGACTTTTCAACTGCGTTTTTTTCCCTTGTTATGCTTTTTTTTTTCCAGATGAATCCCCTGGTTCCGTTGTTTGGCATTTCGGTTGGTGATCAAAGTAAGTCCAATGCAGGTGTGTGGTGTATATTTTAGCTTTGATTTACCACAGCAACAAGGGAATATTTCAAGTTCTAACTTTTTCAATTCAATGTAATTCGTCTCCTGTTGATCATAATTGTTTCTATTCTCTACACTATCCTGCTGGGACTGATCACTGTTGGTTTGATGGATGATAATGATAAGAACAAGGTTCCGTTGCAAATGATTGGAGAGAAAACTCTGAATTACGCAACAACAAATGATATTTTCCAATAAACTGTTGGAAAGAAACAATAAAAAAGAATCGATCAATAGAAGTTATTTATTTGTTTGGATATATGTGGTGTGGGATCGATGTTCTCTTAAATAGAAAAGCTCCACAGTAAAACATCAGCATCAGACGCCACGTGTCATTATCAGCAGTGGCAGCACAGTAGTGAGGTAGGGTGAGTAGCAATCCTTCCGCCATATTTGCCAACAAACATGGCATCCCAAAAACCTCCTCCTCCATAAAAAAAAACACATCCTCCTCCGCTGCCACTGCCGCAGCCGGCTGCTGCTGCCGGCGGAGCACTTCGGCGCCTCCACCACGGCCTTCTGGATATCCTTGGCATCTGCGGAAGCCGGGACGGGCGATCTTCAAGCAGAGTCAGCAAAATTCAAGCAGGCAGCCCTACCCCTGAAAGCCAAGGCGGCCACGTCATGTGCTCTGGCCGCCATTTCAGCCGTGGGGTAAATTCCGAGCCAAATCCTGGTCGTCTTTTTGGGCTCCCTGACTTCACAAACCCATTTACCGGAATCTCTTCGGCGCACCCCGCGAAACACTGGATGCCTCGTCTCTCTAAACTTCTTCCTCCCAGCTGGCTTCTTGGGATAATTGGAAGCTAACATGATCAGTAGCTAGGCAGCTAGTAGTAGTTCAATTTCCTGATTTTGGGGACTTTTTGCACAAATTAATTGATTTACTATGAGCAAATGGGCAGTGTTTGATTTTTGTAAATGATAAATGGTCCATCATATATAGAGGGAGAGGAAGTAAGTAACATGTAGAGTAGTCAAGTGTGCAGTGGTGGGCACTTTTTATCTCCAAATAATTTCGTTCGAGTACGATGGAATCTACGTTTGATAATACATAAAAGTACATCAAGAGCATTCCTGACATTTCATGGAACCGGTAACTTAGATTCCAGTAAATGGCATAGCATATAAGTTGTTTGCTGCTTATAGCCATGAAGAAGGTTTCCTTTTATAGCATATAAGTTGTTTTCTGTGGAGGAAATGTTTAGCAAAAATGTTGGTTCTGGTATTCACAATTGAAAACGTTGATTCCTAGTAGTTTGGTGTGGTAATGGCATATCTTTTGGGGAGGAGTACATTCACTTTAAACCACCATAGTTTGTAAATGTGCATGCATGGAGGTTTCATGTATATAATGCATATTTAGGCTTGAATATGTTATCTATGTCCAATCTAAATGCACATTTGCTTGTAATTTAGTCGTATGCTATTTTCTGACTTCATGAATTGCAGAGGTGCTGAATTTACAGAGAAACTAGATTATTCATCTGCTGTGGCAGCACTGGGGTTTTCTCTTATCCTAGCAATATTGCGAGCTTTCAGCGTGAGGGATGAGGCTGCCAGGGTCATGATTACTGCTCCAATTGTTGCTTTTATTACGATGCATATTTTGTATCTAAACTTCTATAATCCTGATTAGGGCAAGTCTTCTTGTCACATGACACACAATATAGACCCCTATTTGAAATTAATGGAATTGCTACATGAAATTGCTGCTTTCTTGTCTATTTCTAGTGGGTATAGATGAATTAATAAGACCATATAAGGGGTGGTTAAAATAAAATAAGCTGAAAGCAGCTTTATCTCAGCCATTGGGGATTGCCCTATCAGATATTCTCTGTCATCCGTCTACTTTTAGTCTTGGGTTGCACTCATTTTTCTTAGGTTTTTAGCATAGTTTGAGAACCAAAATTATGTGCATCTATATGGATAAGTGGGACATGAACAGTGTTTGCATCTATATGGTGAGATGATCATGGTCGGTTATTTTGCAGGTCTGAACATGAAAGTTTGTGTAGCCATGGGTGTAGCTCAGCTTCTCATTTGGTAGTGTGGGCTGGTATAAGTTGCCATCCATCTCGATGGAAATTATTGGTGGTGGCCGTGGGAGGAGGTCTTGCTATGCTCCTGGAAATATATGACTTCCCGCCTTACCAAGGATACTTAGATGCTCATGCTCTTTGGCATGCAACTACTGTCATGGATGATGCAGAGTTTAGGACATCAAGTATACTCAAAAAAGCCAAGTAGAATGAATGCAAATGGTACTATCAGTTGGCAGATATCTGATTGATTCAAGCAATTAAGTTATTGGCTCACCATATGAACTGCTGCTTCTTTTTTCTTTTCCAGATGAATCCCCTGGTTCCGATGTTTGGCATTTCTGTTGGTGATCAAAGCAAGTCCATTGCAGGTGTGTTGTGTATATCTTTGCTTTGATTTACCACAGCAACAAAGGAATATTTCAAGTTTTAACTTTCTTTAATTCAATGTAATTTGTCTCCTGTTGATCATATTTGTTTCTGTATTCTCGACTCGATCCTTCTGGGACTGATTGTTGCTGGTTTTAATGGATACGACCATATAAGAATAAGGGTGGTACTGTTGCGTGCAGGGATCCAACACCATTTCCAGTCGATCGATCGAGAATGTGAAGTTTGAACAAGCCGTTCCATTCCAAAGTGTGGAAAAACTCTGTATCTGTTCATAGTCAATACCAACCTCACCGTAAGCAAACAAGATAAAAGGAGTAGAATGTGTTGGAAAAAAGAAGACACTAAAAAGAAGAGTCAATGGAGTTGGTACAAAAAAAAAGTGTGTTGCAAGTAATTAATTATTCTACCATTGTTTTAATATATATATATAAATATAAAGTATATATATATAAAGTATCTTTGCAAGTAATTAATTATTCTACCATTGTTTTAATATATATATAGCGCATGCATGCTGTGAAGTGTGTGGAAAACATTTATCTAGTTCCCACCCAGAGATAAAGACAGAGCAGAAATGTGAGGCACCTAGATAGATTGAGAGTAAAAGAGTGTGCATAGTGGCACACCTCTCAAAGAGTAAAAGAGTGTGAGGAGGATCGCACCACTCTCATCTATATATTATTTTACTACGTGTAGAACTAGAAATAAAATTTATTTCTGTAATTTTTATGTGAGAAGATGTTTATGTGTGTAATGTAATTATTGAATGAAGTTGAGTTTGTGTGGAGAAGTGTTTGTAGTAAAAAAATTAAAATTTGCAGAGTAAGAAAGGATGCACCAGTCATCTGAATCTAGCAGTATCACACCACAAGTGACAATTGCCCATTAATTAAATAATAAAAATATGGTATAGAGAAGAAGCAGTGACCTGTTGTTAATTAATAAAAATATGGTACAGAAAAGAAACAGTGACCTGTTGAAGAAAAAAACACAGCAAAGAAAACAAAAAAGTAGCAATCGACGTACCATATATATGTATTCTCCCACTACTCCAATATAAGATATTGTGGGTAGGAGTGGATATATGTGGTATCGATGATGTCTTAGATAGAATGGCTCCAAAGTGACACCTCAGCATCAGACGTCATCGTGTCATAATCATCACCAGCAGCAGCAGCATAATGAGGTGGGGTAATTAGCAACCCTTCTGCCATATTTGCCAACAAACTTGGCATCCCAAAGATCTCATCCTCCATGTCAAATACACCCTCCTCCTCCTCCTCCACAGCACTCGGCTCCTCCTCCTCCTGCTCCTGTTCCTGCTGCTGCGAGCGGAATGCTTCTGCCGCCTCCGCTGCAGCCTTCTGGATATCCTTGGCGTTTGGGGAAGCCGGGACGGGGAGTCTCCAAGCAGAGTCAGCAAAATTCAAGCAGGCAGCATCCCTACCCCTCAAAGCCAAGGCAGCCACGTCATGTGCTCTGGCCGCCATTTCAGCCGTCGGATAAGTCCCTAGCCAAATCCTGGTCGTCTTTCTGGGCTCCCTGACTTCACAAACCCATTTCCCGGAATCCCTTTGGCGCACCCCACGGTACACCGGATGCCTCATCTCCCTAAACTTCTTCCTCCCAGCTGGCTTCTTGGGACAACTCGAAGCTAACATCAGTAGCTAGCTATAAGCAGTAGAAGTATACAAATAAGAACTGCTCCTGGCTTTCTTTTCTTTTTTGGCTATACAAATTAATCAATTTATTAAGTCATCTGTGCTTCTTGTAGATGATAAATGATAAATGATCATCATATATATAGGGAGAGGAACTGAGGAAGCAAGTAGCAAGTAGGGGGACACTTTTGTCTTGTGCTTTCCTTTTATCCTCAGCTTTCTTTTCTATTTTTTATAAAAGAACTAACACGGGGGCTTCGTATGACATTTTAATATGATTTTTCCTATTCTTCGTAATTGAATATTTGATTCAATGTTAGTGGCTATAATTATGGTAGTACTAGAGAGTATGAGATTCGCACATTGATAAAATTTGAAGGATGGTAGAAAAAAGAGCCAGGCTGTTGCTGCTGGTTATTTTTGTTGATGTAACCGGCATCTATTGCTTGATTTATTAACGCGTGGTAGGGTAGACGCGTGGTAGGGTAGTCTTGCTGACCCCAATCAAATACTCCAAAAATGGGAAGAGTCGAAGGTTTAGTAAAATGGGTTCATTTGTGCCTATTTTGTCCTGTTTACAGGTGAACCTTTGTGACCTCGTGGTGACCCACGGATTGGCTAATGCCTTTCTGAAAGGCCGCAACTTTTTAACTGTCGTAGTTTCTACTCCTGCTAATAACTTAGCATATTCTTTGTTATTACTGTCGTCCTTAAGCACAAGGAGATTTTACTCATTGGTTTATGAACTTTTGTTGCCCCCATTGTTGTTTTTTTTATTTAAAAAAAGTTGATAAGTCTTGGACAAAAAAATACAAAATGAATAATTCAAGTTTTTCTCCTTTTTGTTTTTCAGTTAAAAAATAATTTCATTCGAGTATTATCAGATCATACAAAAATAATTTACTTAAAACCTGACATACATATAGAAAATATTCACCGTAACCAATATAAGTGTAAATAGTAGTAGAGAGTACAGTATTGATTTATACTCCCTCTGGAGTCCAATAAATGACGTTTTGGAGTGTGACAGGTATTAAGACAATGATTGGACTTTGGAGAGGTGACTTTAAGACTATCCACAGCAGCGGGTGTTAAATTTAACACTTCTCTCCTGCCACATCATCTTAACACCCACTTTTCTTTTAACTTCACAGCAGGGTGTTATTCACTTTCTCTCCCTTCCACATCATTTAATCATATACCCCCACCATGTTTTTTTTGAGTATTTTGAGTAATTATTATGTAAAAAAGACATTTAAAAAATTAAAAAATGGAAAAAGGGTGTAAAAAATACAGATTTTTTTGTGTCCAAATAACATAATCATAGTCTCTATTTATAAATCTCTAAAAATTAAATATAATGGTATATTTTTTTTAATTATTTTGAGTAATTATTATGAAAAAAGGCATTTAAAAAAGAAAAAATGTAAAAAATTCTGATTTTTTTTAGTGTCCAAATAATACAAACCTAGTCTCCATTTATAGATCTCAAAAAAAATAAAATAATGGTATATTGTTTTTTAAATTATTTTGAGTAATTATTATAAAAAACATTTAAAAAATGAGTGAAAAAAACGGACCAATGACATCCCGCCACGCGTGCACGTGCAGGCCTGTCATTGGTCAAATTTTTTTATTTTTTATTTTTAAAAAAAGAAAAAATAATGGCGGGTCCCACAGTCAGAAAAATCTGGGTATCAAAATTTGATACCCTCTCTTTCCTTCTAGATTTTTAACGCCTCAATAATACCCTGCTGCAGCCAATAATCTTCTAAATAATACCCTGTTGTGGATGGTCTAAGGTTTTTTGTTACAATTCTACCTCTGCTTCGCTCTTGAATTTACCAACCAATATTAGCAACGAATTGTGTTTAAAGCTTAGGAAAGTAAGGGTATAATGGTAAACAACTTCTTGGGAAATGCCCAACGTCATATATTTCGGACAAAAAAATAAACCCAAAACATCATATAATCAAGTCCGAATGGAGTAGATATTAGTAGATAGATAAAAGGATTAGAAAGAAAAACGAGTCAGGATGGATAGGTTTTTAATTACATTATAAGGGGTATAAAATTCATTTAGTGATTATTTACGACACAATTGTTGGAATTAAAAGACGGGTAAAAAACACTTACTTATCACCTAGACATTCTAACTAAGACAATTGATTAGTAAAAAAAAAAAGAGGGTAATAGGTTAAAAACCTCTTGTACTAACCGCGAAAAGCAGAAACCTCATATGGATTACAAAACCCACAATTTGCCTCCCTTTGACTATATTTTTCAAGCAAATTACCCCATTTTCGTTAAATTTAGCCGTTAAATTTAATAGAAATCTATTTTTTACCTGCAATAGCAGGTTACCTATTTAACAGTCGAATGATGTGTCTTTTTTTTTCTTTTTTTTTCTCTTTCCTCCCTCTCTACCTCCACTTCCTTTCTGTCAACACCACCACTACCACCTCCATCTCCGCTCACAAACACCACCACCTCTGCTCACCAATACCACCACCACCACCATCCTCCCACCACCATCTTCACCTCCATCTCATCATCACCATCCTCTTATAAAATAATTTCATACTGACTTTTCTTTCTTTTTCCAAAATGTTAGAGAGAGAGATTTGGTGGGTGGAGGAGAAACAACCACCATATCCACCATCACCAAAACCAACCACCTCCATCTTCGACTATATCCACCAACGCCAAGACCACCGCACCACCATCGATCTCTCTTAATAGCTTTGATCTACTCTCCTCAACCAGATCCACGTCACCAATAAATCTGACCATCACCATCTCTCTTCTGCCTTCTATTGCTACGTTTGTATCGATTTTACAACAAAAATTTTATATTTTATTTCTTCTTCTTTTTTTTCATTTTACAGCAACATCAAAAAGAAAAATTAGATGAGTTGACTTCGTTTTGAGTAATGAAGTGGCATATTTGGTTGGATCTGGTCTGGACAATGAAGTTTGTTGGTGTTGTGATTGGAGGTTTTGGTGGCATGGTTGATGGAAATTGGGAGAGTCATGGAGGTCATGGTGGTGGGTGGAGGAGAGGCGGAGGCGGAGGTGAAGATGGTGGTGGGAGGATGGAGATGGTGATGGTGGTGTTGGTGAGCGGAGATGGAGGTGATGGTGATGGTGGTAGTGGTAGTGGTGGTGTTGATGAGGTGAGGGTGATGGTGGTGGTGTTGGTAGAAAGGAAGTGGAGGTAGAGAGGGAGGCAAGCGAAAAAAAAGAAGAAAAAAAAGGGCACATCATTCGACAAGGAAATAGGTAACCTACAATAGTAGGTAAAAAATAAATTTCGATAAAATTTAACGGAAGGGGACAACTTGCTTGAAAAATATAGTCCAGGATAGGCGATCCAAATCATTTTATACAATGCAATGGTACGATGAAAGAAACAAACTTGTGTCTCAAGAATTTCTATAAGGCAAAACATGTCATATTTTCATATATCATTCCAAATTTCAATCCATACTTATTTCTACACTCTAAAGATGCAAGGATTACATAGACATTAATCCAATCAAAACTAAGACTTTCATGTTCTAAATGGAGATATTACATGTGGTCACACTCGGACTTGCATCTGCATCCTCTTGGGTCATTGTAAAGATTCGAGCTTGCCCTTAGTTCAAATTCTGCTTTTGCCCTTTACTTGAAGCCACACTTGAAGTAGATTTGTTATTCCTTGGTTGTCATGAAGTATTCCCTAGACTTGTGTCTACTTGCTCCTTAGTTGTAACACTCAGTATTGGCCTTGTTGGAATCATCCGGGTTTTCGAAACTCCAAAACTAAGTTGTGAGCACTCGTGTTTCACATGGCCTTTATCACCACAATGATAACAACCAGATACCTTCCATAAGCATAGGCCCCTATAAATTTTCTCGCACTAATACGACCTGGCCTGCAGTTGGCACCGATGTCACATTCCTCACAGAAGTTTAAGTTTCGCTAGCTCGAGAGATACTAGAATCTTTTGAATAATTCATAGGGAAGTTTCCCATGTTGCCCATTAGTTCTCTGTTATATTGTTCCAAATCGCCACTCGAAGTACTTCATTTCCGCTTGTTACCCGCATTGGTCTCGGGGTGATCCATGAGGGCCTGCTCAATACGATAGGATGCATCCCCCACTTCAATGCAATTGTGGTACAAACTCTTCTTAATTTTCTACATAATACTTAGCCTCAACCCTTAATATAGTAAGTGTATCATAGCCCTAAGGATACCAAATTTGTTCAAAATGTTACTTTTCAAAAATGGCACTACTATTTTCGCATCATCAAAACTAGTGGATTTCGTCCCAACCCATTTTGATACATAATTCACTGCCAACAAAATATAAAAATTACCACAAGAGTTTGGGAAAGGTCCCATGAAATCTACCCA
Source organism: Viola odorata (assembly GCA_963691705.1). Classification (NCBI taxonomy): domain Eukaryota; kingdom Viridiplantae; phylum Streptophyta; class Magnoliopsida; order Malpighiales; family Violaceae; genus Viola; species Viola odorata. The sequence continues at coordinate 66,042,651 of OY829540.1, forward strand.
AAAATCAAAAATTTCTCAAGTCACTACATAATTTATTTACATTTGATTCCTAGCACTCATATTTCCACTTTTTTTAGTAATCTGGCCATAGATTTACAAAAGATATAAAATACACACTATCATGGTGCAAGCTATGCACTCTTTGACATCTCATGTGAGACATCGCTTGCGCAATTTTATTTATTAAACAAATAGTCGAAGAAACAAAAACAAATTAATAACTATTTTATACTCAAATCAATAAGATATATATAAAATTTACAAGTTTTTGAAAAATTAAAATAGAGGTGGCAGCAAAGTTTATTTTATCTTATAAAAATGTGCTGACTATTTTTGAAAATTTAAACCCATTCACTAAACCAAACTCAATGGTCTAATTTATAGAATATATATATTCTTTCAATTAATTATAATTATAATTTATGTTTCCATTATAATTATAATTAGTAATTTGTGGAGTTTTAATGATAGTACAAAAGAGATATCATAAGTTTGAATGAATAATAAAATTATTAGACAAAAATCAAGCAGGATTTTTTTTATAAATATGAATATAAACTTAACCTCCAGGAGTACTCGAAGCTAACATCGCCACGTCCTCGTCACCGCTCGGTAGCTAATCGTAGAACTGATTTCGGGACTTTTGTTTTGTAATGTTGTAAATGGTAAATTATTGGAAGCGAGAGGAGAGACTTTATAGAGTATACTTTTATATTTTTATATTGATAGATATTTTCATGGATAGATATTTCATATACTGAAAGTGGGACCCGCCCTAGACACGCTGGAGCTAGGAAAGCCACAAGCTTTCTACACCAATATCCACTTTTGGTGGAAAGATTAAAGGCCACATATTATGACCCATTACAATGCGACTGGCATTGCTTGGTTACTATAATGACACGTGTGATGTGGACCCTTTTCTCTTAGACCATCCACAGCCGCGGGTGTTATTCATTTTCTCTCACTGTCATATCAGCTTAACACTCAACCAAAAAACATTTAACACCCACTTCTCACAGCAGGTGTTATTCAGGATGTTATTCACTTTCTCTCCCTTCCAAATCATTTAATCATATACCCCACCATATTTTTCATTTCTTTTTCTTATTAAATTTATAATTACTATAATAATTACTTTTTATAATATAATAAATAATAAATAATATTTTTTTAATATAAATTAATTAAATTTCATAATTTCTTTTCAGATTTCAAAAAATCTATACTTTTTTAATACAATAAATAATATAATATTTTTTAAGAGTAACACACGATATTATTTATCACTCACTAAATCAAACATATATAGATTATTGCAAACGAACAAGAAAATACACACAAAATAAACTGGTAAACTTGAGAAACACACAAAATAAACTGGTAAACGTGAGAGATAATTTTTTTAAATCTAATCGAGGGTTGTTCCAAATTTATTCCAGATGTGCTCGACGAGATTTTTTTTCAACTGAATATATTGTGCTCATTAGTTTGTTCACTATTTGGATAGCGCATAGGAGTGGGAACATAGTTGTTTACAGGAACAGGTTGATAGTCATAAGGCATATAAGGATGATTATACGGGTATTGCATGCCAAAATTTGGGGGCATCATATACTGCGATCCAAAATTAGGCTGCATCCCCGTATTCTGAGGATTTTCTGGGCATTGAATGTTTGGGTTCCGAGGTCGCATATTTGGATTTTGAGCTTGGTTAGGGTAGTTGTAATTTGGAAAAAAATTATAATTTTGTGAAGGATCCATGAAAGAGCTTGAACATTGTAAAAGACTCAGATTTATTTTGGTGTCCAAATGACACAAACACAAGCTCTATTTATAGATCTCAAAAAATAAAAATAATGGTATATTTTTTAAAATTATTTTGAGTAATTATTATAAAAAAAACATTTAAAAAAGAAGAAAATGAAAAAAAAAATGTAAAAAACTCTGATTTTTTTTAGTGTCCAAATAATACAAACCTAGTCTCAATTTATAGATCTAAAAAAATTAAAAATAATGGTATATTTTTTATAAAATTATTTTCAGTATTTATTATAAAATATGAGGGGGGAATAAATAATGCAGCAACCAATGGCAGCGCGCCACGCGTGCACTGCAGGGCTGTCAATTAACAGCCCTCCAGCGCAAGCGTGGCGCGCTGCCATTGGTTCTCTGAATTTTTTTTTTTTAAAAAAAAAAACTGATAGTGGGGTTCCCACTGTCAATTTAGTCTGGTACCAAATTTTGGTACCGAGATCATCCTACGTAGCATTTAACACTCTTTTGGAACGGGAAGGGAACAAGAGAAAGATACTCTTCTTCTCTATGGTAGTGTGATGACTGATGAGTGATCATGTGGCCCCCGTGTCAAAAACTTCTTATAGTTTCGTCCCTCATTTTGGTCGATCCAAAACCATTTCTCAAATTATTTTCTACTCCAACGTGGAGCAGTGGGACCAACTGTCCTACCTGAAGTCTTTTTCTTGATTAATGATACATGTTATTAGTTCTTGTCTTGTAAAATTTAATAATTTATATATTATATAATCTTGTGTTTGACTATTTGCGACAAATTGTTATTATTAGAGTACGAGTTCGAATCTCATATTTACTTACTAGTGTGTTATTAGTTTTATTCACTATGAGTTTAATAAATTGTCTCATGTTTATTTAACTTTTCTTTCGGCATAAACTTGTTCAACAAGAGTCACTAATGGTTTATGAAATCTTATTTTCTCAGTCTTGTTTATTGTTCTTGGATCTTTGATGTGTTGTCGAGGCACATACAAATACAATAATAAAAACCTGCTATCAAATGCACAATAAATTGTATATAGTAGCAGCAGGGTCGAACACAGGGACTAAGGGTAGACCCTGGCTTTCGTGTGTGGCTAGGGCAAACAGATCGAAACAGTAACAAATAGGGGGGGTTTTGAGAGTGTTGATTAATCTAATTATAAACTAAGAAAGTAATAACAAACAGTAATAAAGCAAGTGAGAAATCAATAGAGAGAGGGTCCCCGGTAGAAATCTATCTCCGGTTGCATTTATGGTCAGCCGGTCATCGGTGCAAGGATCTTCTACCCCTGGCTGTTAGACGCGCTATAGGGACCAGGTACGCTTAGGTCCCCTGCTTACCTTCGTAATAGAAGCTACCCCAAGGTACGTTTATGGGATAACCTTGACAATCCGTCGTCCTCCAAGGTACGCTTATGGAGACAATACTCGGATGCCCATGAAGAGGAGGTAAGACACGTCTAGGGCGAGACACTCAGTACGCTCGAGGCACTACCCTAATTACTAGTTTAACCCAGCTGAATGAGACCAGGAACTCGATTACTTCCAAACTGGTTGTCTACTTTACCCTGCAGCTTCGCGTTAGTTATAACAACAGAGATGACTTTTGCTGGAATCAGTTTCTGATTGAGTTCCCAAAAATTCACCAATGAATTTTCTCTTAGATTTCTTCCTGATTTGGGTTTCGGTCCTTGTGAGTTATGGATTCAAAGGTAGTAGTTCTTCCTTTGAGGACCTGGTCATCAACTACGAAAGACAAAAATAAAAAACAAAACTCCAAAATACACCGTCAGAAGATCCCCGGCAACGACGCCAAAATTTGATTGAGCGTCGAGGGCATCAAATTTAGTTGTAAAAAGATATAGAGAATGAGGTAGGAATACAACTTATCACTCGTCCACAAGGGACTCGTAGATTGCGATAAGAGGTTCATCCGCAGAGATCTTGGTGGTGTATCGTAGTCTTGACTCGACTTCCTCGTCACTGGAGTTGAGGGTATTTTTGTTCCCGATGATTAAGATAAGCAAAGCGTAAAAAGAGAATAAGCAACAACAGAATGAAGAAGCAATCTTGGGCAGAAGTGAATCTTAGCTAAGATCGCTGGCTGAGATTGGGTGGAACTTTCGTGAGATTAATCCCTGGCAAGGGTGAATTCATGAGCACTAGACTTGTTTCATCGATCATTGACTATAGATTTTCTCCTTCTCCTTTGTAACTCTGCTATAGATTGGGAGGAACCCCTTTCCAATCCTACTTTCCTCCTATTCAAATCACTTGGAGGGTACCCCCTTTCCTAGTGATCCTGGCCAGTGGACACCTTGCTGGATAAAGGGTTTATCCAATTGGCTGCTGGCTTGAGGCACATGCGTTATCTCAATGGCATAGGGAAAGACAGAGTCTAGGCCAAGCTACTCCAAACTCGGAGCCCTAGGTCGTCAATCTGGTTAGGCCCATATCAATTCAAGTTCACTAACCCCCGCGAGGTTAGCTACCTACTTCGTCACTTCGGTTTCGCTCGTCCCCTTAGTGATTGGTTGCAAATTCATCGTCTTGCCTAAGATCGATCAAGTCTTAGCCTAGACGGGAACCGGTTTGTTAAAACGGAACTTCAACTGAATACAAACGAGAGGATGATTAAGAACAACTCAGCCTCACGATTCACAAGTATGCTCACTCGGCCCTTACCAAGAATTAGGTGCTTTAGCTACTAAACATATTAATTAAAGAAATAAAGGGAACAATTGAAGAACATGAAATATAATTAAGATGCGATATTTCCGAAGGAATTATCACAGCAATTGTTTACAAAACCAGAAGAAAGGAAGATGGAAGAATATCGTAATTGACAGCCTTTCCTAACCTTAAATAAAATTAGAGTCCCCACCAATCATGTTTCTTACCAAAACTCCTCACTTCAAATTAACAAAAAGATAGGGATAAGAATCCCAATTGTTTTCAAATACTAAAGAGATAATAATAATAACATAATAATAAAGTGTTTTTGTTCAAATAGGATTACATCCAAAAAGTCTTCAAGTGGATGTAACGGCCAGGTGGTCTCTGATCTGCTGATCCCGCTTCCCATGAGTCCATGTTCAGCACGCTTCTATCCTGCAGTCTTAGCCAAGACATGCGGCTAAGACTGCCAGTCTTCGCTCCAGTACTAGATCCATCCAGAACCGGTCTTGCCTAAGATTCTTCCAAAAGAAGCCAAATTGACGTGAAAAAAGGAGTTTCTGCCACAAACAAGGAACTTTGAAGTAGTAGAAATGAATGAAATATAACGTCAATCATTTTCTTTATGTTTGTTTGTTCTGATTTACATACGACCTCTTTCATTGTCATTTTTATAGGACAACTACATGTTACTTTGTGAAACCAAACCATTTCTTTTTGTATTCTTCCTATATACCCTCTTTCACTCTTACAACAAAATTCTAGCCATTCTTATGGTCAATGCATCAATAGGAATATGATCAGACCATCACAAACTGCTCATATATATTAAGCAATCAAGAATTCAACTGAGACAAGACCATCATAAGCAGTAGCCATCTTTCAGCATGACTGGAACACATATATGCATGTGTACGTATAAACAGATGTATACTAGCATATAAGGGAATAGATAGGGACTTGAAATGAAAGTTTTCAAGAAAAAATAAATAAATAAATTTCCATAAAAATAGGTAGTTCCAGAAGAAGCAGAATCCAATATACCAAACCAGAAAATGCAATTATACAAGATAGAAGAACAGAAGATATGGAATTCAGGTATGAGAGATCAAATTTCCAATTTTCTTACTTTTAAGAAATAAATATCAGTGGTTTGGAGCAATAGCATGTCAGTAATACAAGATTTCAGGGGCAACATATTAGAGGATTTTGATAACAGAAGCAAGGAAACTTCTAACAAAAATCCCATTTATGATTTTGTTTCTTTTGTTTGACTCTCCTAACCATCTTGACATATATTCCCATGGAAACTAGGAAAATACAAGTAGTCCCATATCGCTACAAATCGCTAATAGAATAATCCAACTAAAGTTTTACTGTCTTCAAGTTCAAACAATCAAGTAATCCATATCATCTATGCTCATGCAAACTTAGGACAAGAAGAACAATCATTTTTTTCCTTTGTCAAGAGGAAATACGAGAGAGATGACCGTCCCAAAAACAAGGACTAAGCGACGTTGTATTTAATGAAACAATCAAGGTGAAAACAACTCACAAGTTGTCTGCGCAGCAAGGCCAATTGGGTCTTCGTGTCCAGGAAACTGTCTAGCTACTTTGGAACTAAAATAGCCCATTTACCGGTAAAGAAGAAAGATGAGAAATGGTAGCAGCCCAATGAGACTTCACGGATTTCACTGATTACAATCCCATTATCATAAGTTTCTTCTTCTCCTCTTCAATTCCTAAACCAAAAATGAATCACCACAAACCAAATCAATACAACAAAAATCTCAATTTTCAATGACACTTACTGATATGCCTGAATTGGGAGTGAGGGTAATCCTATAACATAGCTGGTCAAAAAGGCGTGGTTGATGATGGTCTTTGATTCTGGATAACCTGCAAAGCGTCAGAAAGTTCTCCAGTGTAAAAACTCCGACGATCAAATCAGTAGTTGAAGGATAAAAATGAGTATTTTGGGTGTTAATGGATTTCTAGTAAGGTTATCAGTTTTGAGCGTACAAAGTGTGAGTGTGGTCTGTGTGTTCACGTATCTGCTTGCCCTCCATTGGGCAAATACCCCCCCCCCCCTTTTAGTAGGATACATGTGTTATCTACAACAAGAACCACGTGTTTGTTTGGTATTGGACATCATGCGGTGCACCGATAACCTCAATGACTTTCGTTAACTTTCCTGGTAAGTAAGAAAAGCACATAAATATACCTGGCAATGTCTGATAGGTTGTGAGTGGGTACTTACTGATAGTTGGTTACCGATATATCCTTTTATACTGTAAAAAGACGTCGGTGCTCTTAGCATATATGTTTGTATTATCAGATGCCTAACCGGAAAGTAGCCCGAGTATTTACCAAGGGTTATCGCTACTCTTTAGTAAACAGTTCATTGAATGACCGAGCATTTAATATTTCGGAATCCGTCATTAATGCAGCGTAGGTGGTAATCATTATCATCAGCACGCTCCTGTCGATGTGGCTTCTTCTCATCCTCTCAAATTAAAAGTACTTGTTGGAAATGGTTGGGTGACGTACCGTATCGAATACTGTAAAAGCTGCAGTTTGAATTTGAGAAGTCGTACTACCGGCGAGTGCTTGCTAACAAGCAATGGTAAACTACCACATGTCGCTTCTTGATAGGTCGCGTGCCACATGTCATCTCCCGATAAGTCGTGAAAACAGTCACGAGGTATTCTCAGGCTATAAATTGCCTTCTTCTCTCCTTGTTTTTCTTTTTACTTTCTTCTGATTTCCTCCTCCTCTGCGCTTAAAAATCCTCTTTGCTTTCTTTGATAATCTGACTCCGGCCAAACTCCGATCAAGTTCCGATCTAGGGCGTATATCTTCTAAAGGTACTTACCGTTAACATCTCTTTTATTTTAACACTTTGGCCCGTGCATTTCCTTTCATCCGTCCTCCGACCATACCTCGTGCTCCTCAACTTAGGGTTAAATGTCAAGGTGAGCGATTGATAGAGAAAACACCCTCCAAGCTTTCCGAGATCGGCGACTTATGGGTTGAACTCACTAATTTTAATGCCTCTTTCTCAGATAGATATAACATTTTAGTTGCTGGGGAAGATGTTAAGCTAAACAGTACCCTCAAGAAAACCCAAATGGTGCTATATAGCAAGGTGTTTCAGTACGGTTTCCGACTTCCTCTTCATCCCATGATTTGCAATATGCTAAACTACTTTGACCTAAACCCAGCAGAAATTTTCCCAAATTCCTAGTCTGATATCTATGCCTTTCTCTAGATTTGTGAATTAAATGGTATACCATTTCCTTTGCTAGGCTCTTCCGTATATTTTTCAGCTATACAGTCGGAGGAATGTGGTGACAATTTTCCTCCATTGGGATAACCCTTCCGTTGAACCATTTTTGTGTAATTTTCAAAAGTTTGTGTCTTCTGTGCATGGCTAGAAGGATCGCTTCTTTATAATTGAGCTATCAGTGGCCCAATGGAGATCTGGGTTCAATCGAGCGATTACTGAAAAGGCTTGGCAAAAACCAAGTGAGGTATCAGCTGAGGAACGGGCTCATACTGATAGACTACTAGTGGTGAATACACCTTTTCACACAAGGAATCTTACCACCAGTGTTCGATTATCAGATTGCCGAGTTGGTGAGTTTTCTGAAAATTTTCCTTGGTAATTCAATTCTTTTCTAACTCTGATGTTGTTTTCTATTTTGTAGAAGTACCAAAGGGTTGATTACCGGAATCGCTTCAGAGGAAAGCCAGGAAAACTCAACAACTACGTTCAAGCAAGAGTTCCTCCGTCTAAGAAAAAACTACCGGTGCTTCCTCTTCTCGAGCAAGAGCGATACCATCTAACAAGGTTTCTATTCCTCCTCTGCAATTTATTTCTGAATCTTCTAATTCTTTTTTGACCGAAAACTCAAAAGCAGCCTTTGAATAGGAAGTTTACTTAGCGGCTGCGGAAGTCGAGGCTCAAGCACGCCCGACTGCAATTTACCATTCGAGCGACTTCGATAGAATTGCTTCCGGTTCTTCTTCTTCCACTTCAACTCTGTCTGTTGAGATGCTAGTTAATTTTTTTGCCTGCGTTTCCAAGTGCCATTCCAAACGGAAGAGGAATAAAGAAGGTTCTTCCGCTGATGTTGCACCTCAACCGACTCCAATTCGCCTTATGTCTGTTAGAAATGATAACAGTGTAGTGATAGCAAGAAAAAAAAGATCTTTTATAATATGTTTGGTTACCTATAACTGTAAGGCTGGATTTAATGATGTCATACATTTTTATCTCCCTGTATACTGGGATACTGGTAGCATCCTTAGCCCATTCACCCGTTTTTTGGAAATGCGGGGTAGGATCAAAGTGCCCTTTATTTGGGTTTATCAGGATGTGAGCCGTTAGCATCTACTGTCCACTGGTCCGTTCGCTGGAAAAACATCGTTGGATCAGGGCGCTCTTTCTTGGGTCTATCAGGCTCTCACTGATAGAGTCGTTAGCTTCCCCAGGCTGTACCATGGGTAGCCCATTTGGGATTATCAAGTTGTCTCTGATAAAGTTGTTCAGCGTCCCTATACCATCCATTATCCTTTGAGAACATAGAGATTGGCCTAGGTAGCCTTTCTTGGGGGTTTATTAGGTTCTCGCTGATAAAGATGTTAGATTCCCTAGGCAGTGTCATGGGTAGCCCATTTAGGTTTATCGGGTTATCACCGATAAAGCTATTCAGTGTCCCTAGACCATCCGTTATCCTTTGAGAAGATAGAGATTGGCCTAGGTAGTCTTTCTTGGGCTTATCAGGCTCTCGCTGATAAAGTCGTTAGCTTCCCCAAGCAACGCCATGGGTAGCCCATTTATGTTGTCTGACTTTTGCAAACATTTGCAATCTGCAAGAAATAAAGGACACATGTATGTTTTTTTAACGTGGTTCAATGTTACAACTTAGGTCCACGGTGTTATTACTCATTCAGTGGTTATAAAAAGCATATCTACCATTTGATGATACAATTTTAAGTTTGCAATATTCCAAGAGTTGATCAATGATGTACCGTTAAGTTTTTCTAAGTGATAAGCTCATTTTCCCACAATCCTAGTAACCCGGTAAGGTCCTTCCAGTTGGGGCTGAGCTTTCTTATTTGCTGTCCGGCAGCCTTTCTCTGACACAGCACCAGATCTCCCACTTTGGGTAATTTATCTTTCACGCGGTGATTATGATATTTTGCCATCTTTCGTTTGTAACGGAGTGTCTTGAGGATTGCTTCTTCTCGTAACTCTGGTAAGAGATCGAGATTTTCCCTGAGTCTTTCTTCCTTTTGTTCCTCATTGAAGTACTCTATTCTAAGGCTTAATGCTCCAATCTCTACTGGAAAAACTGCCTCAACTCCATAAGCCATTGCAAATGAAGTCTCTCTAGTACTGGTTTTAGTGGTCATCCGGTATGCCCACAAACAAACGGTAACTCATTAGCTCATTTCTTCCTTGCACCCTTCACGTTCTTTTGGATACCGCTGAGGATGGTTCGCTTCGTCACTTCCGTTTACCCGTTGGTTTGTGGATAGGCAACAGAAGAGAATCTCTGTTCGATCCTCAGTTCCTGACAATGTTCTTGGAATATAGCACTGGTAAATTATGTACCGTTGTCATTGATGAGTATCCAGGAGATGCCAAATCGCATGATAACTTGATGCAAAAAGAAATGCCACACCTTCTCCGTCGTTATTACTGATACAACTTCTATTTCAGCCTACTTGGTGAAATAATCCACCACTACAATGACAAACTTCCCCATTTGGGGAAAGGGTCGAGAATATCAATTCCCCAATTTGGCGGGACAGGTCCTATAAAATTTACCCCAAAAATCAAAATTTTCTCAAATCACTACATAAGTTATTTACATTTGATTCCTAACACTAATATTTTCAATTTTTTTTAGTAATCTAGACATAATTTACAAAAGATATAAAATAACACTATCATGGTGCAAGGTACGCACCACTCTTTGACATCTCACGTGAGACATCGCTAGCACAATTTTATTTATTAAACAAATAGTCGAAGTAATAAAAACAAATTAATAATTATTTTATATCAAATCAATAAAATATATATAAAATTTACAAGTTTTTGAAAAATTAAAATAGAGGTGGCAGCAAAGCTTATTTTATATTATAAAAATGTAAATATTTAAACCCATTCACTAAACCAAACTCAATGGTCTAATTTATAGACTATATATATTCTTTCAATTAATTATAATTATAATTTATGTTTCCATTATAATTATAATTAGTAATTTGTGGAGTTTTAATGATAGTACAAAAGATATATCATAAGTTTGAATGAATAATAAAATTATTAGACAAAAATCAAGCAGGATTTTTTTTATAAATATGAATATAAACTTAACCTCCAAGAGTACTCGAAGCTAACATCGCCACGTCCTCGTCACCGCTCGGTAGCTAATCGTAGAACTGATTTCGGGACTTTTGTTTTGTAATGTTGTAAATGGTACTCCCTCCGTCTTTTTTTAAATGTCTTTCTGGAATAGTAAAAATCCGTAGGAAAACAACTAAAATAATAAGTAAAATGAACAGTAAAAATCCGTAGGAAAAAGACATTTAAAAAAGGACGGAGGGAGTAGTAAATTATTGGAAGCAAGAGGGGAGACTTTATAGAGTATACTTTTATATTTTTATATTGATACATATTTCATACTTATGAAAGTGGGACCCGGGCTAGCCAGGCTGGAGCTAGGAAAGCCACAAGCCTTCTACACCAATATCCACTTTTGGTGGTAAGATTAAAGGCCACATATTATTACCCGTTACGATGCAACTGGCATCACTTGGTTAATATAATGACACGTGTGATGTGGACCCCTTTCTCTTACTGCCTTTCCAACGGGAAGGGAACAAAAGAGAGATACTCTTCTTCTCTATGGTAGTGTGATGACTGATGAGTCATCATGTGGCCCCCGGTCAAAAACTTCTTATAGTTTCTTATAGTTTCTCAAATTTCTACTCCAACGTGGAGCCAGTGGGACCAACTGTCCTATCTGAACTCTTTCTCTTAATTAATGATACATGTTATTAGTTTTTGCAGTGCTTTTGGAACCAGACCGGACAACGAACTGGAAATAAAAATTTCATTATTCGACCGGGTTTAACCGGAAAAAACTGGATTGAATCATTGAACCGTTTTGAACCGAACACATATCGAACCGTTCAATCTTACATAATTTAACCGGATTGAGCTGGATTGAACCAGGTGGTTTTTAAATTCTAATGGGCTGACCCATGCCTGTAATGGGCCGACCCATCAAATTTTCAAAAAAAAAATAACAAAAATCAAAACTGGGCTAGATACATAAATTTTTCCATTTTTTTAAAAAATATTAAAAAATTAAAACGACGCCGTTTTGGATTTTGGGTTCTAAACGGCGTCGTTTTCCATTGAACCAACCGGGTTGCTATCGAACCGATCGATTCCTCATTTGTCAAAAAACTGACCGGTTTTGCCGGTCCAACCCGGGTCACATGCATTTCGGTCCGATAGGCCGAATCAGACCGAAAACCCAAAAAATCCGATTGAATCGGACCGAACCAGCCGGTCCGGTCCGGTTCCAAAAACACTGAGTTTTTGTCTTGTAAAATTTAATAATTTGCATATTATATAGTGTTTGATTGTTTGTGATACGTTACGAGTTCGAATCTCATATTTTTTATTAGTTTTATTCACTATGAGTTTAAACACTATATAATAGTTTATGAAATTTTATTTTCTTTCATTTGTTTACTATTCTTGCTGTCTTTATAAGTGTTCTCTCAATCTCTTTTTGCATCATTGTGATCATACACTACCGTTGTATCATTGTCTAAGTTCCAAGTTTGCAGATATTTGGTTAATTCTTATTGTTTTGGCATTTCTGTAGGTGATCAAAGCAAATCCATTGCAGATCGATGTACCGGAAATCCAAATTCCTCATCACTTTCTTTTTGTTTATTTGTTTTGATTTACCAGATTCGCAGCACGGGATAACATATTATCATTTCAACGTAATTTATCTCATGGATGCAACGATTTCCCCCTTCTATCACCATATATATCATCCATCAATCGTGTAGAATGTAATGGTAATTAACAAAAAAACCTGTATGATCACAATAAAACAATGTTATTTCCTCATTAAATTGATAATAAATATGCTAGCTACAAGATTAGTCTCCAAACAGTAGACTGAAATTAATGAATTATAAATAAATAAATTAACTTAATTGATGAATGGCGTACCAACAAGAGCATATACAGACTCCTCTGCTCCACTGGAAAAAAATATTTGGTAGAGTAGAACTAATTTGTTTGAATGTCTCATCTTAGATAGAAAAGCTCCAAAGTGACACCTCAGTATCATAGTCATCATCATCACAGGCATGAGCAGCAGCACAATGAGGTGGGGGCAGCAGCAACCCTTCCGCCATGCTTGCCAACAAACCTGGCATCCCAAAAACCTCAGCCTCCACATCAAACACATCCTCCTCCTCCTCCTGGGCCACATTCTTCGGTTGCTCCTCCTCCTGCTTGTTCAAATTATTTTCTTGCGGCCGGAACGCTTCAGCGGCCTCCGCAGCGGCCTTCTGGATATCCCTGGGATGGGCGGAAGCCGGGACGGGGAGTCTCCAAACAGAGTCAGCGAAGTTCAAGCAGGCAGCCCTACCCCTCAAAGCCAAGGCAGCCACGTCATGTGCTCTGGCAGCCATTTCGAGCGTCGGGTAAGTCCCGAGCCAAATCTTGGACTTCTTGTTGGGCTCCCTGACTTCGCAAACCCATTTCCCGGAATCCCTCTTGCGCACCCCGCGAAACACGGGATGCCTCGTCTCCCTGAACTTCTTCCTCCCTGCGGGCTTCTTAGGACTACACGAAGCTAACGTCCCGAAAGATGGACACATTATCGAGAAGTAGTAGTAGTGATAGCTGGTACTGCTGGTAGAAGAAGAAGTACTGGCTGATGCTCTGGTTTTGGGGACGTTTGGTTTTATAGAGAAATATATTTGAAGGATAGGATAGGCTAGTATATTTGAAGAAGTGCCAGCAAGGATTCACACGCTTCGGGCTAGGGCTAAGGAAAGTAGGAAAACCACTTCTTTTTGGACAGTAAAACTAAGTGATGTGCTCGCTTGCTCTATTTATTGCCGCGTGTAGGCTCTGGACCCCATCTTTTTGGATAGTAAAATGTTTGACTATTTGATTAACTGGGAGCGAAAGAGAGTGAACCAGCGGGAGACAGCAGTAGCTTTCAGTGGCTGGTACTGCTGGTAGAAGAAGAAGAAGTACTGGTTGATGCTCTGGTTTTGGGGAGTTTTGGGTTTATGAGAGTGAGTGTACTGGAGGGGTTATCCATTGCAATGGTACAATGAAACAGAACAAACTTGTGTCTAAAGAATTTCTATAAAGCAAAGAATGCCATATTTTCATATATCATTTCAAATTTCAATCCATACTTATTTCTACATTCTAAAGATGCAAGGATTGCATAGACATTGATCCAATCAAAACTAAGACTTCCATGTTCTAAATGGTCGGACTCGCATTTGCATCCTCTTGGATCATTGTAAAAATTCGAGCTTGCCCTTAGTTCAAGTTTTACTTTTGCCCTTTACTTGAAGCCGTAGATTTGTTATTCCTTGGTTGCCATGAAGTATTCCTTAGACTTGTGTCTACTTGCTCCTTAATTAGTTGTAACACTCGGCATTGGCTTTGTTGGAATCATCCAGGTTTCCGAAACTCCAAAACTAAGTTGTGAACATTCGTGTTTCACATATCACCACAATGATAACAACCCGATACCTTCCATAAGCATGGGTCTCTATAAATTTTCCCGCACTTGGCATACGGCCTGGCCTGCAGCCTCCTCTTGGCACCGATGTTACATTCCTCACTGAATTTTAAGTTTGGCTAGCTGGAGAGATACTAGAATCTTTTGAATAATTCATAGGGAAGTTTCCCATGTTGCTCATTGGTTCTCTATTATACTATTCCAAATCGCCACTAGAAGTACTTCATTTCCGCTTGTTACACGCATTGGTCTCGGGGTGATCCATGAGGGCCTGTTCAATACGATAGGATGCATCCCCCACTTCAATGCAATTGTGGTACACACTCTCCTTAATTTTCTGCCTTATACTTGGCCTCAACCCTTAATATAGTAGGTGTACTTGGCGTGGTCATTTGACATCATGTCCATTGCAAACTCCAGCAACTCCTCGAATTTGGTTACATAGCCTAACACTGTCATCCCACCTTGTACCAAATTCATGAGTTCACGCATTTTTTCCCTTACGGTAGACCTTAGGATAATAGGTGATACGCCGGAGATGGCGAGAGGTAGGTGAGTGGAAGAAAGGACAGAGAGAGACCGAGAAGAAAATGAGTGGAAGAAAGGAGGATTAAGGGAATATAGGGCACCAATTTTTTGATTTGGATGGAGATTGGAAATTTTAGGGTTGACATCCGTTGGACATTCCGTAGAAATGTTATTTTATATATATATATAATATAATTGTTTATTTTGAATAACAATGTTATACTCCCTTCGGTGTGAATTAAACGTCGTTTTAGGATTTATTTTTACTGTAGTTTTTACTTGTATTTTTAGTGTTAAACCTACTGAATATTGGGATGCGAGAAAGATATTTAATTTGCACCAGAGGGAGTATAAATTTGTTAATTTCTATTTAAAATGTAATTGAAATTAAACTTTCAATAAAACCATTTTAGTAAGCTAGCTAATTAATAATTTACTTAATTACATATTAATATAAGATTATGTAATTTCTAATATATATATATATATATATATATATATATATATATATATTTACGGTAATTAATATGACTATATATACACTTTCATTTAACAATTGTTATATAAAACCAGAAATTAATTTTGGATACCACAACTATATATATACAAGAAAACTGCTATTCTTTGCGTACGTAAATAAAAATTTGATCAATATTCAATATTAAATAGGTATGTTCATAAAAGGAATATTAATGCCCGAGAAGAGTAAGGAAAAATATTGAACAAATTTGAATCCAAGTTATTATTAAAAATTATTTAAATTTTGAAATAACAATGGTAGTATGCATTATCGTAGAAATTCAAGACAACAAAAAACTGTACTTTGACTCTATATTTTGTTCAAAAATCTTCGTCAATTAGATCTACAACTATATATAGTGTATGGTATTATATTTTCATACGTATATAATTAATAACATTATTATTATTTTATATCGAAATTGTACTTTTAAAATTTTGAAATTAAAAAAATAAAGTATATGTATATATACAAGCATTATACATACATTGGTATATATATATTGTAACAGATGTTATCAAATTAATTTGTACGAATTAATTACACTTACTATATTTATAGAGTCAGAAAAATTTAACATAAAAAAGAGTACTAAAGGGATAATTCGACCTTAATAAACTAGAAGCTTAATGACTTAAAATCCCCCTGTACTTTAATGTCTTGTTTAATTATCTCCATATACTAATTGTTTGTTTAATAACCCCTCTATACTCAGTCTTATTTATTTAATTACACCCTACTGCTACGGATTGCTGATCTGTCGCATTTTTCGTTAAAAATAATACGTTACGTCAGCAAAATTATGTCACACTTCATCGACGGTATTTTCTGTCGCAACTGTCAAATATTTCCGACTGACTATTCCGTCGAAATATTTTTCACGAATTATTCGGTCAAAAACATCTTGCGAGATTATTTGGCGTGATACTTCTACTTAGCGCTAAAATACTGTGACGAAATTCCACCACAAATGTTACTATTTTTTGTCGCTAATGTGTTTTAAAATTAAATAAAAAAAGGTTGCCTTTTGCGACGGAATTGCCGTCGCGAATGGTCAAATTTTTCGACGGGCAGTTCCTTGTCTCAACGATTCGGTCGCAAATTTCTAGTTTTTTTGTTGTATAGTGAGTGTTTACACCAACCTAAATAGTAAATTGTAATCATGGTCCTCGTGCTACAATCTCCCTCTCTTGGCATAAGTGGTAACTCATCCTCTCAATTGATTTCATTATTAGCCATTTCGAACATAGTATTGACATGTATGCATCAAATATAAATCTTGAGCATGTATTATGGGAGCTACAAATCTTAAAACACACATTTTCACTTTTCATGTAAAAAAATTCTCCCGACAACCGTATATTTATAACTTTTGGTATAGGTCGAATTAGCCTTAACTTCCTTCATACTCCCTCCGTCCCTAAAAGAATGTCATTTTAGCATTTGCTTTTACTGTTTCGGAACGTATCTTAAGACGGCTGGAACAGTCACTATTTGAGATAATTTTACCCCGAATTTTTTCTCGGAAGTACGTTAAGGATTAACGTACGTTCGAAAAAAAGTACGAAATTTTTTGGGGTCAAATAGTGCTTCATCTGGCCTCTTCGATATGCGTTCCCTACTGAATATTGGGATGCGAGGAAGAAATCCTTTTGGGGACGGAGGGAGTAATAAATATGTGACATCTTAAGGTTTCCAACCATATCTTTATTCACTAGATTATTGCTTTATTTGCTTATTTTGCTAATTAACTTTTGATTTGTGGTATTTTTTTATTTATTTTAGTACTTGTGAAATTGAAAGGGAAAGAAAGCAGTGGCAGAATAACGTTGTGCCCTGGAAATTGTAATATCATGTCATATTTGTATAAATATAGTCAATAAGTGTGAAGTTTTTATGGTTATTTATGTGGTTAAATTTGGTGTATTATTTTGGTTTTGGGACATTTCTTTGTATAAAAATATTTATTAATGAAATCATCTATTTAATTATTTGTTAAAAAAATGATATGATGTGCATTCAGCAACTCTCCTTAATCAAAAAGAAGGTAGACCTTAAGCCTAAAACGAAAAGAACCACGAGAAGCACCGGACAAAGAAAAGAGAGTACCATATGCCTATGTGGATGGGACGATCTTTTAGACCATCTCCAGCAGCGGTGCAAATTGGAGGGCAATTTTGGGGCAACAAGGGCAGCAGGGGAGCAAATTTAACACCCTTGCCAGCTCCGCTCGTCCGGGACCAAAATTTGGTCCCGGACCAAACTGACACCTTTTAATAAAAAAAAAAAAAAAAATTGAAACAGCCAATGGCAGCGCGCCACGCGCGCGCTGCAGGGCTGTCACTGACAGCCCTGCAGCGCGCGCGTGGCGCGCTGCCATTGGCTGTTTCATTTTATTTTTTTTCCCCACCCCTCTTTTAAATCGAATTTTTTTTAATAAATACTGAAAATAATTTTTTAAAAAATATACCATTATTTTTAATTTTTCGAGATCTATAAATTGAGACTAGGTTTGTATTATTTGGACACTAAAAAAAATCGAATTTTTTACATTTTTTTCCTTTTTTAAATGCTTCTTTTCATAATAATTACTCAAAATAATTTTATACCATTATTTTTACACTTATTTTTAATTTTTTGAGATCTATAAATTTGGACACTAAAAAAATTAGAGTTTTTTATAATTTTTTTTCATTTTCTTCTTTTTTAAATGATTTTTTTCATAATAATTACTCAAAATACTTTAAAAGTAAAACATATTTGAAAATAAAAACACCCAATTTTTAATATCGTGTGTTACTCTTAAAAAATATTATATTATTTATTTTATTAAAAAAGTATAGATTTTTTGAAATCTGAAAAGAAATTATGAAATTTAATTAATTTATATTAAAAAAATATTATTTATTATTTATTATATTATAAAAAGTAATTATTATAGTAATTATAAATTTAATAAGAAAAAGAAATGAAAAATATGGTGGGGTATATGATAAATGATGTGGAAGGGAGAGAAAGTTTTTAACACCCTGAATAATCCCCTACTGTGAGCGCATGAGTGTTAAATGCTTTTTGGTTGGGTGTTAAGCTGATGTGGCAGTAAGAGAAAGTGAATAACACCCTAAAATTTGATCCCCTGCTGTGGATGGTCTTAATCGGAGATACTCTTAGTAGAACAAGAAAGACTCATTATATGAGTAGTGCATAAAATATGATATGATATTTCAAGAATATGCAATATTGCTAGTTGTGGTGAGGGAGTGCAAGGTATGCACTCTTTGACATCTAACGTGAGACATCACGCTTGCACAATTCTATTTATAAAACATATAATCGAGGTAATAAATTTGTGAAGTTTTAATGATAGTACAAAAGATATATCATAAGTTTGAATGAATAATAAAATTATTAGACAAAAATCAAGCATGAATTTTTTTATAAATATGAATATAAACTTAACCTCCAGGAGTACTCGAAGCTAACATCGCCACGTCCTCGTCACCGCTCGGTAGCTAATCGTAGAACTGATTTCGGGACTTTTGTTTTGTAATGTTGTAAATGGTAAATTATTGGAAGCGAGAAGAGAGACTTTGTAGAGTATATTTTTAGATATTTTACGGGGGAAAAATCCGAGTAGATATTTTCATGGATTAGATATTTCATATTCTGAAAATGGGACCCGCGCTAGACACGCTGGAGCTAGGAAAGCCACAAGCTTTCTACACCAATATCCACTTTTGGTGGAAGGATTAAAGGCCACATATTATTATTACCCATTATGATGCAACTGGCATCGCT
Organism: Viola odorata; assembly: GCA_963691705.1. Classification (NCBI taxonomy): domain Eukaryota; kingdom Viridiplantae; phylum Streptophyta; class Magnoliopsida; order Malpighiales; family Violaceae; genus Viola; species Viola odorata. The sequence continues at coordinate 66,061,791 of OY829540.1, forward strand.
TGGTTACTATAGTGACACGTGTGATGTAGACCCCTTTCTCTTACTGTCTTTCCTCTAGTCCCTCCTCCCAGGAACGGGAAGGGAACAAGAGAAAGATACTCTTCTTCTCTATGGTAGTGTGATGACTGATAAGTGATCATGTGGCCCCCCCGTCAAAAACTTCTTATAGTTTCGTCCCTCATTTTGGTCGATCCACAACTATTTCTCAAATTATTTTCTACTCCAACATGGAGCAGTGGGGCCAACTGTCCTACCTGAACTCTTTTTCTTCATTTATGATACATGTTATTAGTTCTTGTCTTGTAAAATTTAATAATTTGTATATTATATAATCTTGTGTTTGATTATTTGAGATAAATTGTTATTATTAGAGTAGGAGTTCGAATTTCACGTTTACTTGCTAGTACTTTATTAGTTTTATTCACTGCGAGTTTAATAAATTGTTTCACATTTATTTAATTTTTCTTGAATTAATCTATTTTAGGAAAGATATTAATCTCGTTCAAGATGGTATATTTTTGCATCATTGTGATCATACACTACTGTTGTATCATTGTCAAATTTCCAAGTTTGCAGACATTTGGTTAATTCTTATTGTTTTGGCATTTCTGTAGGTGATCAAAGCAAATCCATTGCAGATCGATGTACTGGAAATCCAAATTCCTCATCACTTTCTTTTTGTTTATTTGTTTCGATTTACCAGATTCGCAGCACGGGATAACATATTATCATTTCAATGTGATTTATCTCATGGCTGCAACGATTTCCCCCTTCTATCATCCATCAATCGTGTAGAATGTAATGGTAATTAACAAAAAAATCTGTATGATCACAATAAAACAATGTTATTTCCTCATTAAATTGATAATAAATATGCTAGCTACAAGATTAGTCTCCAAACAGTAGACTGAAATTAATGAATTATAAATAAATAAATAAAATTAATTGATGAATGGCGTACCAACAAGAGCATATACAGACTCCTCTGCTCCACTGGAAAAAAATATTTGGTAGAGTAGAACTAATTTGTTTGAATGTCTCATCTTAGATAGAAAAGCTCCAAAGTGACACCTCAGTATCATAGTCATCATCATCACAGGTATGAGCAGCAGCACAATGAGGTGGGGGCAGCAGCAACCCTTCCGCCATGCTTGCCAACAAACCTGGCATCCCAAAAACTTCAGCCTCCACATCAAACACATCCTCCTCCTCCTCCCGGGCCACATTCTTCGGTTGCTCCTCCTCCTGCTTGTTCAAATTATTTTCTTGCGGACGGAACGCTTCAGCAGCCTTCGCAGCGGCCTTCTGGATATCCCTGGGATGGGCGGAAGCCGGGATGGGGAGTCTCCAAACAGAGTCAGCGAAGTTCAAGCAGGCAGCCCTACCCCTCAAAGCCAAGGCAGCCACGTCATGTGCTCTGGCAGCCATTTCAAGTGTCGGGTAAGTCCCGAGCCAAATCTTGGACTTCTTGTTGGGCTCCCTGACTTCGCAAACCCATTTCCCGGAATCCCTCTTGCGCACCCCGCGAAACACGGGATGCCTCGTCTCCCTGAACTTCTTCCTCCCTGCGGGCTTCTTCGGACAACACGAAGCTAACGTCCCGAAAGATGGACACATTATCGAGAAGTAGTAGTAGTGGTAGCTGGTAGAAGAAGAAGAAGTACTGGTTGATAGCGCGGGGTTTGGGGACTTTTGGTTTTATGAGAGTGATTGTGGTAGAGGGGTATTTATAGAGAAATATATTTGAAGGATAGGATATGCTAGTATATTTGAAGAAGTGCCAGCAAGGATTCACACGCTGCGGGCTGGGGCTAAGGAAAGTAGGAAAAACCACGCTTTCTTTTTGGATAGTAAAACTAAGTGATGTGCTGGCTTGCTTTATTTATTGCCGCGTGTAAGCTCTGGACCCCATCTTTTTGGATAGTAAACTGTTTGACTATTTGACTAACTGGGAGCGAAAGAGAGAGTGACCTATGGGAGTTCATCGGAATTTCGTAATCGGAATTCCAAAATTTTGGTTATTCGGATTCGAAATTTCAAAATTTCAAAAATCGAACTTTACTATGAAACAAAAATGGGTAAGAAAATTCTAAAATACCGAACTTTTTGAAATTTTCTTACCAATAAATTTTCTTACCGAAATACCTACTCTATGTCGATCTCTCATTCTCAATCCCAAACAAACCCTCACTCTCTGTTGTCTACCATTCAGCTCTCCCTCTCCATTCTCACAAAAGAAAATACTCTCGCTCCCTCTTCTTCTCCCTCAAACTCATCTCATCCCTCTCAATCTCCCAATCGTCGCCGACCAACACCACACCAACACCCACTCCCTCTTGGCCCAATCGCCGCCACAGCACCATCATCCCCTCAATCGTCGCCGACCAACACCACACCAACACCCACTCCCTCTTGGCCCAATCGCCGCCACAACACCATCATCCCCTCAATCGTCGCCCTAGCGCCACGCTCTCTCTCCTCCCAATTCGGCAACCACACTAGAGAAAAGTAATTTCTTCCTCATCCATGAATATTCATCGTCTCGTCTTCTGTAAGGGTTGGATACGGGTTTGTTTGTAACGGGTATGGGTTTGTCTTTATTTGGTATGGGTTGTATTTAACCGGTGTTGGTTTGTATTTAATGGGTATGGGTTTGATTTGGTCTTGGTGTTGGTTTGGGTGGCCGGACTTGTAAGGTGGACGGCAACAGTGGCTGCTTGAGCTGGAGGAAGAAGATGGTGATTTTAGGGTCTGGCTGGTGGGCTGGCTAGTTTGAGTCAGTGAGCCGGCCCATCAAAAAGGAAAAGAATGGAAGATGGGTTGGAGGTTCGGAAGTTTGATTTTTTGAACTTCCGTTCCATAATAATTTTGGTTTCTAGAAAATGAAAGTTCGAAACGGAAAGGATTTCAAAAAGTTCAAAATTTCAGAATTTCCAATTTCAGAATTTCAAAATCTTCCGAAATTCCGATGAACACCCCTCGAGTGAAACAACGGGAAACAACAGTAGCTTTCAGCAATTGTTGTCTGATTTCAGTTTTATCAGTTTAATAATTAAAAAAAAGTATATCTTCGTCTTTTTTTTTTTGATCAATTATATCTGAACTTTTTGTTTCACTATTTTGAATATTTAATACCATCAAAATTGGCTTTAGCCAATTCGGTGGATTTAGGTGAATTCGAACATGCTAAATTGGGCTTGGTTTTGGCCCAAAATTAAGTAATCCATTATGTCTCAAACCCATTACACCCATTACCCAATTATACTCTTCTTCTTTTTTCATTCAATTAAATTCATTTAGTAATTATTTCACCTATTTTTTTTAATTTAGTGAATGTTTATTTCACTAAATTAAATATAGACTTGTTTTAGCCATATGAGTTGGATTTGATCACATATACTCATTTTATACCACTTAAGTTTGATTTTTATCATTTTAGTTTATTTTTTAACATTTATACTGGATTTTCTTCCATTTTTTTCATGTGGTAGCAATTCCTTTCCTCAATGGTGTACCAAACCCAGATCCTAGGTGCCCAATCAGCCCTTTCAGGTACATCTCCGCATAGAACGGCATCGCATCGACATCCGCTGAATCAACACTAGAGCTTGGCCAGTTAGTCTCTGCAACAACAACGGGCAAGTTCTTGTGTCCAGCAACCACTAAAGTTGTCACCACCGTGTCAACCATCATATCGAACAGGTTACGGTACCTCAGTCTAATAACCAGATCGTCACGAAAATTGCACGAATGCTCTTCAAACAAAGCAAACCCTAGCGGATCTCACAATTAAAAAATCACTTATACCCGATCGAGTTTTTGTTGCGCACTATAGCCGGCCATACCTGAAATGATCAGTTCGGGTATTATTTATACTCGGACCAAATTTAATTAAACTAAGTAAAATTCGGTCAAACGAGTATGAGCATGGACGAATTTTTATATTTAAGAAAAAATGGTGATTCCTAATCTAAACGATCAAAACTTACTTTAAGCAAACAAAAACAAATCTCCGTATTTCAAATCAACTTCAAATGATCAAGCTCAAATCTAGATGATCTATCATATATGTCATCGTCTCATAACGAGCATCTTTAGTCTTTCAATTTTTCTTCAATGCTACCATAATTGTCCTTAAAATTTAATATTTTATTATATTTAAAGGAAGAAAGGCAACAAATATGAAAAAAATTATGGATTATTACGATAGAGTTTAAGAAAATATGGAATTCCGATAACACTCTAGATAAAAGAATGAATGATAATGGTAGGCATGATAAACAACGCAGCTTAATGTTATTCTTACAATTTAAATTGTTATTCATATACATTTTACTTATAAATATTTTCAATAGTAAAAATAGGCTAGTGTAAAAAAATCATAAGTAATGAATGTGAGAATAATAATTTAAGGTGTGAGAATAACACCACCCAATGCAAAGCTCGATGATACATTTATAAGAGAAAAATACTTTTACAACGAGTTTAAGAAAAAAAGTATACTTTGATGGAAAAAAAAATATACTTTAATGATTCAAAAGATCCATACGTTTGTTGTTTTGGACAATAAAAGTCCTTGTATTTAATTAATTCAATTTTTTCAATTTCATAAAATTAAAGAAAATAATTTTCAATATTAATGTCCTACATTCAATAAATTAAATGCTATTAAAAAAAATCCACGTGACACTGGCTAACGTACACTAAAGTCCAAAATCCGGATTTTGTTCCTCTAATGTTCCTTGTAACATGACTGGTCATGTTACAAGGATCTGAACCGTCTAATAAAATTGAATGGTTCAGATTAAAAGTCTAAATAATTAAATGATAGGGCTAACGGATCTGATTAAAACACCGTTAACTTATTTCTGTTAATTAATTTTTTTTTTGTTAATTATTTGCCCTCCCTCTTCTTCTTCCTCACTCTCCATCTCCTCCTCCTGCTCCACTCTCCTCTCCACGCTCCTTTACGATTTCTTCCTCAAATCTCTTTCAGCAAATCATGAGCAAACCAACCACCACCGACGCCTGCGGCGGAGTCTCCGCCCTTGTTTCCGCGCGGATCCTGTCTGCAGTGTTGATGGCGTGACTTACCGGTGCGGTTGCCATGACGCCATCTATAGCGGCACCCGCGTCGCTGACGCCATCTATAGCGGCACCCGCGTCGCTAAATTAGGAGCTTGTGAGGTCGGTAATAGCGGCAGTGCTTCTCTCCCTGGTCAAGCACTCCTCTTGGTTCACATTGTTGGAGAAATAAAGACCAACCCGGATCTCTCTTAATGGAATGATACTGTCCGCTTTAGGTCTGCGCCCGCACGGTTTTCACAAAAGGTCTCATTCCATTAAGAAGATCAACTCCTCTTATATTTAGTCTTTCTCTCCCTTTTCTTTCCGACGTGGGACTTTATTCGCACACCCCAACAATCTCCCCCTCGAACTAAGTACCACAGAGCCAACCACATTGGGCTCACCAATCTCCCCCTCGAACCTCTCGACCTGGAGAACCACCATACTTTTCAAGTTCGGCCAAGAGATTCACAGCGTGCCACCCACATCAAAGCCCAATACTCAGGCCCAGTCGAACCTTCGGCTCCGCTACCATTTGTTGGAGAAATAAAGACTAACCCGGATCTCTCTTAATGGAATGATACTGTCCGCTTTGGGCCTGAGCCCGCACGGTTTTCACAAAAGGCCTCATTCCATTAAGAAGATCAACTCCTCTTATATTTAGTCTTTCTCTCCCATTTCTTTCCGATGTGGGACTTTGTTCGCACACCCCAACAATCTCCCCCTCGAACTAAGTACCACAGAGCCAACCACATTGGGCTCACCAATCTCCCCCTTCGAACCTCTCGACCTAGAGAACCACCGTACTTTTCAAGTTCGGCCCCAACAATCTCCCCCTCGAACTAAGTACCACAGAGCCAACCACATTGGGCTCACCAATCTCCCCCTTCGAACCTCTCGACCTGGAGAACCACCGTACTTTTCAAGTTCGGCCAGCAGATTCACAGCGTGCCACCCACATCAAAACCCAATACTCAGGCCCAACCGAACCTTAGGCTTCGCTACCATTTGTTGGAGAAATAAAGACTAACCTGGATCTTTATTAATGGAATGATACTGTCCGCTTTGGGCCTGAGCCCGCACGGTTTTCACAAAAGGCCTCATTCCATTAAGAAGATTAACTCCTCTTATATTTAGTCTTTCTCTCCCATTTCTTTCCGATGTGGGACTTTGTTCGCACACCCCAACACACATTGTGTGGCTCTTCTTGATAGGGTTCTCTTTGCTCTTCGGCCTCTTCTAATTTGAGAGTTTCCCTTCATTTTTTATGCCGGATCTTCATTGTAGATGGAATTTGATGATTATTTGATTATTTTGTTGTATTTTTTCTAATTATGCAGTATGATTTTTGTTATTGGTTGTAAATGAAATTCTTTGTATTGAGAATAGTAGATACTGATTTTATCATTTTGGATCTTTCATTTACTGGAATTTATTTTATGCCGGAATGGAAGAAACCGAAAAAGAAAATATCATAAGTATCTATTATCGACTTTAATTTGATCATTTCATTTCCATTTTGGACAGTTGAGCGTGTAAATTCACTTCCAGTTTTACATTCTTTAAGAATAATACAAGAAAGACGATTCCTTTACAGACAAATTCTTCAAAGTATTACATACGAATGGCGAAAGAGATGATGCTCTTAACTCTTTGGCTGGATATGTTTACACTTAAACTACTGTAATGGAAGCCCGAAAAATAATAAGCGAAGCGTTCCTACTGCCTTTTTATAGGTGTACCAGTTAGAGATGGGGAAGAAGGCAAATAAGTTCAGGACACTAAGCACTACCAATACCCAGAAAAAAGTAGTCAATGTGACCATAGTTTAAGTTGTCTGGTATCCATCCTGGCTTTCCATGCGTAGCAGTGATGCTGATGACAACGGTAACAAGGAGAGAGCTCAAGTAGTTGCCAAGGGCTACGGTGGTGAGTGATAGAGCAGAACACATGCTCCTCATCGCGTCAGGCGCTTGCTCGTAGAATAATTCCAACTATCCGATGAATGTGAAAACTTCTGCACACCCTATGAGGAAGTATTGGGGAACTTGCCAAAATATGGACAGTGGCATTTCTTTAATCTCGTAGTAGTTGTGCCTCCTCACCATTCCGAGTCTGATATTTCCTAGAATTGCAGCAGATACCATGGCGAATATCAATATGAAGAGGTCAATGCCCATCCGTTGCAGCTGAGTGAAGCCATGTTTGTGACCTGTCAGTTTTCTTGCAACTGGGACGATGATTCGATATGGAAGGTGGATTTGCCAACGCGCGTATCCATTCTTTCACCTTGCAGCACAAATAAATTGCCCATCTGACTGTAAACAGCTGCAAAGATGATACCAGTGGCCCATATAGGGAGTAATCGGATGATCACTTTTAGCTCCTCCATTTGGGTGACAGTGCAAAGTCTCTATGGGTCTACTGAACCCTTTACCTGGTCAGTTTGTTCTTCCACGGCTGCCTTGTCGAGGAAACTGCAGAATGAATATTTCAACAGTCAATAAGAAATAAAATAGCTGATAAATAAACACCCCTGAAATCCATCAAGTAACAGACAATAAGTACAGACACTAACCTAATATCGTTGGTATGGTCAAGCTTGCGGCTTCCAGCAATGTTGGATTCAGCCTCTGCAGTCTCGTATAGAAGAGACTTGTCAGCAGGTACTTTGACTTTGTACTTTCTAAAGGATGCCACCAGCACCTGAGACATGCGCGTGAGAGGGCTGCCTCCAGGCTTTTGGTACCTATACAGCCGAGTACCTGAAAAGAAAGCCACAACAGCTATTGCCATGGCTATAGCTGGAATGCCAAAACCCCATCCCCAACTAACAGTATCTTGCACCCAAACAAGTACAGAAGCAGCTATCAGAGCGCCGACATTGATAGAGAAGTAGAACCAGTTGAAGAAGGAGCTCTTGTGCTTCTTCTCAACTTCAACCGCATCATCAAACTGATCGGCTCCATAGGATGAGACACAAGGCTTAATACCTCCTGTCCCGAGTGCTATCAGATAAAGTGCCTCAAAGAAAAGAAAAAATAAGGCTAGCAAGAGGTGCAAAGAAACCCATTCTTAGTCAGAAATTACCTTTCCTGTCAGATTCTGTTCATTGCACGGCCATTTCCAAAGCTTCTGAACCCCATTTGATCCCAATGCCAAAATACCCACACCAGAATTTGTATATAGAAGTCTAACTACCTGGTTATCAATGATACAGTTGCAGGCTTGTAAGCTACATGAAATAAAAAAACTATTATAATAGAAGAATTGAGCACACCTTGGCTATAGTATCTGTGGTGTTTGGAAGGGTAACTAATCGGCAGTCACCATGGTCCACAATTTCAGCCAGCTGCCAGGGTTTTGTTTTACCACTTGCATCATTCCATGCCTCTATTCAGGGCGCCAACTCCATTCTTAAATAAGAAAACCAAAAAGTAGAATCAATACTTTCCCCTGAATGAACCAACACAGTAGTTGTAGAAGTTTAACAGAACATAATTTTCATACAAGCAAGAATCTGTAGTTATGATTTGAGGCAATAAATCAAATATATTTTGACAGATAAAACAACGATCCCAACAATTACAAGACTACTTGGTTTATTAGTTCATAAGACTTGAACAAACAACACTACAAGAACGAATGACAGATCGTAAAGATGTGAACTCAGTTAGAATCTCCAAAGTAAAACAGCAGATGAATCAAACACATATTTAATAAGAGATTATCAATCTCAGTTGATTATCTAAGTAAATTGCTATAAATACCTGACAAGCCAAGAATTCTTTAAAAAATGAGCAAGCAGTGAGAGAACGACAAGCAAGTAGGGTCACACTCTCGTGCGGCGCGAAGATCGGTAACAGCTGCGGCGCGAAGGGAGGGGTCAGAAGTGAAGGTGTTGAGGAAGAGATCGTAAAGGAGCGTGGAGAGGAGAGTGGAGCAGGAGGAGGAGATGGAGAGTGAGGAAGACGAACAGGGAGTGCAAATAATTAACTGAAACAACTTAACGGTGTTTTAATCAAATCTGTTATACATGTCATCTAATTATTTAAACTTTTAATCTGAATCATTCAATTTTATTGGACGGTTCAGATTCTTTATAAGAAACATTAGAGGGTTCAGATTTTTTATAAGAAACATTAGAGGAACCAAATCCCAAAATCCTTCATAGAAGAAAGGAACGAAAGAGAATGCGAACTCTTAGTAAAACGAGCGATCTTTGTTGTTAAAAAAAGGAAAAATAAAATAAAATAAAATAGGATGTTCTATTCAGTATTCACCACGCAGCATCACCACGGCATCATCTTACCCACTGATATACTAATACTCCTCCGGCCACGCCGTACACCACCGTCCTTTCCCTAATTCCCGGAATCCCTCCGCCGCACCCGGCGAAACACGGGATGCCTGGTCTCCCTAAATTTCTTCATCCACGCACGCTTCTTAGGATAACTCGAAGCTAATATCACTTCCTCGTCCGAAAGATGGGTACGTCGCACTATTGATTTTGCTATTTTGTGCATCTTTTGTTTCTCGTGCGTGGTCTTGAAGCGAGCGCTGGTGTGATGATGATCCGATTTGCAAGTAAAGTCTCTCTCTTTTTTCTCGATCATTTTTTTATTCCGAAATTCGATCAATCTGTTTATGTAAAATGTGGAGGGTTTTGCTAATATGAGTAAATATGTAAGTGTATATAATTGGTTAAGCTTAGTTAGTTTGGTCTGTATATAGTTATTTCTTATCGCAAACTTGAGAACCATGAATTTATCGGCAATAATGTAAAAAAAATAGAGCCATTGACAATATGTTCAATAAATTTATCATTTCTGGTTCCGTACTTGTCATTCTTGTTGCACGTAGTTGAATAATGTTGTTCCTATTGAGTTCGCGTTCATATCAGAAGTTCTTCCAAAGTATGATTATGGGTTCTCTGGTCGTATTGTTTGCTGGAAATTCTCATGTTTTTACACTTCTCTATTGATAACTTGGTTGCACATTTCAGCTTCCCATGGCCACTGGCTGAGTCAAGAGTAACTCTAAACTTTCTTGGCGTTATTGCCTAGATATCGATTTAGTGACTTTGGAGTTTATCTTGTGGGTTAGTATATCTTCACCATTTGGTGTGAGGATTACTGCGTTGCTGTGTGATTGTAATGTCTATGAAATACTAATAGCTATCTTGGGTTACTAAAATGGAAAATTACTTATAGGTGTGTCAAGCAGTGTGAACGGTCTGATGGGAAACCAATTGATGGACTCTGGTATCTACAAGAACCGCTCTACCTGTGTAGGGAAACAATGCTTACTCATGCTCTTCTTTGAGAAGAAAGGAAATTTGATCAATTTGTTTATATAAATTTGAAGGGATTTGACAAATATGAATCATTTTTGGTTCCGTACTTGTCCTTCTTGTTTTCCTAGTTGAAGAATGTTCTACATGTTGAGTTCGTCATCATTACGGAGGTTTTCGCCAAAGCATGATTATGGTTTCTCTGGTTTTATAGTTTGCTGGAAGTTCTTGTGTTTGGAGATTCTAGTATTTCATTTGCACAGTTGCATCGTTCAGCCTCCCAAGGCCATAGACCAAGTCAAAAGTAACTCTTAAACTCTTTTGGCTATAGTGCCTGAATATTGATTTAGTGACTTTGGATTTATATCTTGTGGGTTGTTCCCTTGTTGTGTGATTGTTATGTCCATGAATTATTAGTTGTTATATTCAGTTACTAAAATGGAAAATTACTTACAGGGCTTGTGTCGAGCAGTGTGAACAGTCTGGCTGTGTTGGGAAACAATGCTTCCAATACTGTAAATTCTCATCTGATGGAAAACCAATTGATGGGCCGTCTTATCTACAAGAACCACTGTACCTGCAGTGCAAACAATGGGACTGTCGTACCGACTGTTGATACCACTGCATGCTTGCCAGGGAGGAAGAAAAAGATAAACTTGGTGAGCAACCTGTCAAATACCATGTAAAATGGCCATTTCCATGTGTTTACGGGTTCCATTTGTTTGTATAAAATTCCCCAAGGCATTGTTTCTTTATGTTTTGGCATGTGTAGAATGTACATTAAACAAATGCTGTTTATGTTTGCAGGAACCTTTTTTTGGTGCTCTTTCAGCACTCAATCTTGCCATTCAGTTTCATGGTTGGGTGTCGTTTTTCATCCTTGTATACTACAAATTACTATTAAGGCCTAATGAAAAGCCATATTATGAATATACTGGCTTCTTTCACATCTATGAGATCCTCTCAATGAACTCCTGGTTCTGAAGTGCTCTTTTCCACAGTCGGTAAGCTGTCTTTCTAGCTAGAAAATAGTTCTCAGGAAGCTCAAATTGTCTTCTGACTCCATTTTTAGTTAATTAAAAATGATGGTACCTGAACTTTTATAACCTTGATTACTTTAAGTCTTGTTGTCTCATGATATAATATATAAAACCTGTTTGAACATAATAGAATTGCAATATGAAATTGCTGCTTTCCTGTCTATTTCTAGCAGACATAGATTGAATCGATAAGATTGTATAAGGGTGAGTAAAATAAATTAAGCTGAGAGCAGCTTTTTCTCAGCCATTGGGGATTGTCCTTTCCGATATTCTCCGCTATTCTTCTACCGTTGTCCATCTTTTCCTTGGACATATTAGTCATGTATTGCATTGGACGTTGTCAATGAGTTTAACTATTAGTTTGGGTCTGGTTGCAGTATTGTGTCACTAAGGACTATTAATGAATTGTTATTGATGATTGAAAGCAGAGCATGGGAAGTAATGGAAAAGTAGTTAAGTGTGACATGAGTAGTTTATGCATCTTTATTGTAAGATGATCATAGTAGGTTATTTTGCAGGTCTGAACATGAAAGTTTGTGTGGCCATGGGTGTAGCTCAGCTTCCCATTTGGGGAGTGTGGGCTGGTATAAGCCTCATCCATGGCGTTGGAGATTGTTGATGGTGGTCGTGGGAGGAGGTCTTGCATTGCTCCTGGAATTACATTACTTCCCACCGTACCAAGGATACTTAGATCGTCTCCCGCTCATATATCTGTGGTGGAGTTTTGTCATGGTTGATGCAGAGTTTAGGACAAGCATCCTCAAGAAAGCCAAGTAGAATACATGGTACTGTCAGCTTGCAGATATCCCATCGATTAAGCATCCTCTTTTTTCCCGTTTTGTATTGTTGTTTGGCATTTCGGTTGGTGATGAAAGCAAATCCATTTCTGTATGTGTACTGAAATTCAGATTCCTGATGACTTTTGTTCTGATTTACCACAGCGACAGGGGAATATTCATGTTTTAACTTCAATTCAGTGTAATTCGTTTCTTGTTCATAATTGTAATGTCTTCTCGACTGCTGGGACTGTTTGGTTAGTCGGCTGATAATTAGGAATTATGAGTATAAAACTGCGGAGACTAACTGTAATTAACTAGATTCAACATATTTAACAATGGCATACATTAATTCATTAGCCTTATGCCAGCGACACACCACACAAATCAATATTTACACACTACTGCTTCAAAACTCATTACAAAATCCGTACACTTTCTTCACAAAAGAAAAAAGTTCCAAATACGGACTACGAAAAAGAATCATCTCTTTATATACTCTGGTGGAAATATAGAGAGTATACTGGAAGAGATGAAGAAAGGAAAAATATAAATACCAATACCATCCTCCTAACTCTCATTTTTTCCAACTATGAGTAGTACTACTCCGCTATAAAATATTTGGCAGAGTAGAAATTATTATTTAGATAGAAAAGCTCCACAGTGACACGTCAGCATCAGCCACGGTGTCATCACCAGCAGCAACAGCACAATGAGGTGGGGAAAGTAGCAACCCTTCTGCCATATTTGCCAACAAACCTGGCATTCCAAAAACCTCATCCTCCATAAAAAACACATCCTCCGCCGCCACCGCTGGCGGCTCCTCCTCCTCCTGTGGGCGAAACGCTTCTGCCGCCTCCACCGCAGCCTTCTGGATATCCTTCGCATCAGCAGAAACCGGGACGGGCAATCTCGAAGCAGAGTCAGCAAAATTCAAGCAAGCAGCCCTACCTCTCAAAGACAAGGCGGCGACATCGTGCGCTCTCGCCGCCATTTCCGCCGTGGGGAAGGTCCCGAGCCAAATCCTGGACTTCTTGTTAGGCTCCCTCACTTCAGAAACCCACTTCCCGGAATTCCTCCGACGCACTCCGCGAAACACGGGATGCCTCGTCTCCCGAAACTTCTTCCTCCCGGCGCGCTTTTTCGGACAACTGGAAGCTAGCATCACTTCCTCATCCGACAGATGGGCGCGTGGCACATCTGTAGTAGCAGAACTCCCGCTGCTAATGTCGTGACAATTAGACCATAAACCGGACCCACCATAAGAGTTCTGCGGGTCCACGTAATAGTGATGATGAGAAAAAAAATCCATCCAAGAAAACAAATAAAGAAGTAATGATTCGCTAATTTTTGATACGTGTTGGAACTGACCTGGAACAATTTGTTGTAACTTGTGACTGATAACTGATAACTGAAATTGGGAAGTTGAGGAGTGTTAGATATAGAAGATATATGGGAGAGTTTGCAAATTAAGGAAAGGGGGAACACGTAAGAACACGAACACGGAGATATTCATATAATTCCAATTATGATAAGGAGCCAGGCTGTCCCCACGCTTTTTACATAAGATTTCATCAATCTCGCTTTTCCTCGTTTTACCAGCTGTTGTTTTGTATTGGTGACACGTGTGATGTTGACCCACCTTCATTTTCTTCTAAGTTCTAGTAAGTGTTTGACTGTTTCCGTTTTGGAGTTCTCTCTTTTTTCTAGCGAAACTGGAAGGGAAAGAGAGAATGTCCATCTCAATCTCATACCGTGGCAGCAGTTGCGCTTGTAGTTTCACTTTCAGCATACAGAGTCAAAAACGTCCATTCTCATTACAGTTTTGTCCGTTTTCAGTTTCTGTTAAATCAGTTTTTAAACCTCACCTCAAAATAAGTCGTGGATTTATTTTTAAATTAGTTAAAACCTTCTTATGGTTAATGCTCATCCGGATGCACGTAATAGTCCAAAATTATACAAAAATGGAGCTAACAACCTTTTACTAGCCAAGAAGATGAACTGTATGACAACAATGTTTGTCCTAAAATGTTACTCCCTCTGTCCACAATTAGATGTCGCCCGCACTGTAGATACGCATGTCGAGGAGGCCGGATGACGCACTATTTGACCTAAAAAAAATTTGATTTTTTTCTCGAACGTAGGAAAATGATTAATGTGCGTTCGAAAAAAAGTACGAAATTTTTTGGGGTCAAATAGTGTGTCATCCGACCTCCTCGATATGCGTATCTACAATGCGGGCGACATCTAATTATAGACGGAGGTAGTAACATTTTATTTGGTCGGAAGGGCAAAAAATACTCCACAAATAGAAAATGAGTGAATTTTCAGTTTTGATTTATGTTCTTTTTTTATTATTCTTCATGTTCATTCTTTAACATTTTCTATTCTTAATGTTCATCAAAGTTACATTCTTTTTTCACTTATCCATGATCATATTTTCCCTCTAATACAATACTCTCCTGAATTATTTTAAATGACGTTTTAGGTTCAAAAATTTTATTTTAAATAAATGACATTTTTTAAATTTTTTTGGTAATTTATGATTAATTTATTCAATACGGAAGAAATAGAAAAATACTTATTGGTCAATTTATTTAATATTAAAAATACTCTTACCAATCATTACTTTTATTCTTATCCATAATTTTTAAATATTACTCCCTCCGGTTTTCTTTAAACGACTTTTACTATTTGGCACACATATTAAAGATGCCGAATAACTCACTATTTTAGACAATTTTGCCCCGAATTTTTTCTCGGACGTACGTTAAGGATTAAAGTACGTTCGAAAAAAAGTACGAAATTTTTTGAGCTCAAATAGTGAATCATTCGACTTTCTCAATATACATGCCCAAATAGTAAGAGACGTTTAAAGAAAACCGGAGGGAGTATTTATTAGTGTCCAGATGGGTATTAATTTATTCCTTATCTTAAAAACTTATACTACTAGAATTGTTCACCATTTAGAAGTTCCTTATCAGGCAGAAGAAGAGTGGATGATGAAGGTGATGATGATAACTGCCAACAACTCTGACGTCACACCCAAAAACATTTATTAATGGCGTCATCCAAAACACGGTGACAGTTTGCCACGCGCTAGTGGCTGACAGAGTGAGTGACAGGTTCTCCCGCGGAAACGCGTGGACCACGTGCCTCATACCACGTCCTCTCCCGTCTCCACTGACACCTAGACTCCAATCCACTCCAAGTCCCAAGTCCCACGCCACCAGATTTTTCCACACAAGTCACAAGTAGTGGCACTAGCATCCTAAAAATAAAAATACAACTCAGTCCTTGTATAAAAAAAATGTGCAAATCAGAACTTGTGTTTGAGGGCTTAATTTTTCAGGCAGGTGGGATCATTATAATTTTCAATTTTTTTTTGTTTTCCTTATTTGAACATGCAAAGGAAAGTGGGGCAGAGGGCCGGGGTGCATGCATGATTGGTGACCATCCATGGGCTGGGAGGTTAATTAGGCTTTTGTAGAAACGGGTAAGGACCATGTACCGATAACGACTAATTGGTCCCTGGCAGCTCTCACTCTCCCCAGTCCTCCTAGTATAGAGCTTTGGCCCTCACCTCAACAAATTAAACCATTGTAAGCAAACTACACGTGAAGGGTCAGGGCAGGGCAAGTTGTTAGCCTAGTACCTCAGATTCAGCTACTGGACCATGTCTCAATACACTGTGTGGACAAATATAGGGACCATGAAACCTTGAAAGTAACTTCTTAACCCTACTTGAGTATTTGAGAGCAATAGCGGTCCAATGTGGTGATCGAATATCACAAATATAAAACCATAGTTGTTTCTACTTCCACTCTTCTAGTGCCATTTTACCTTTTGCACTTTTGTTGTCGAGAGGGTGTATACACATTTGATTAAGCTGATCTTTTTATTTTGTTGGATTGCACAAACACCTTTTAAGGAGATTTTCCTTCATGATCGCTTTTATTTCCTAATCCTAACCCGGCCGAACATAAAATCATTACACATAGCTTTAACTTTGTACGACACAAGCGATTGTAGTTTAGTAGGAAATTTATATGTTTTATATTTTGAAGTTATGAGTTTGAGCTAGTGGAAGTCCCCCGTTAAGTAATTTATAGCTTCTATTCTTTCAAAAGGAGGTTATTTGCTTCGAGCTATTCATATAAAATATACATTTATTTTTTAGTTGGTTAATCTGATATGAATATAATAAAAGAGCCATTTTTTTTCTTGTAAGAAAGGAGGATTCAACTTTGTAGTTGCATCATGTATAAGTATTATAAGCTCTATCGGCAGTGCACCCACGGGTTATCTGCTTAGACGTGCTCTATAATTATATGTTCCTTCTTTCTCATAGCCGCATTTAGTATAGTGTTTCCTCATTTGACGTTAACCGTGCCCACTTTTTTTCTTTCCGCTACCTGTAAGCAACAGGTGCTTGTTTGGTATCAAATGATTCCCGAAGATACTACTCCTTCCGTTTATTTTTACTTGTCGTTTTTTCATTTTTTACAATAACTAAAATAATCATTAGATTATAATTATTGTATAATTTTTAACTAAACTACCCTTATTAATTATGAACCATTCCTCTTTAATTTTCCTCCAAAAAGTAGTTAATTTAAAATTATTTAGAGTTAATTTTATCATTGACTAAAAAGTGATCTTAAAAATATAAAAAGTATTTTTAAAAATTAAAAAGCAACAACTAAATAGGAACAATCATTTATTAAAAAAACGGAGAGAGTGTAACGTATGGATTTTCCATCTTTGTGAGACTAAAACCACTTTTGTTTACCGACTTTAATTTGCATCCAACGAAGAAGAAGAAGAATTTCATTATTGTAAATACATACAAAGATTTTAAAACCAAAACATTGCAGTAAATCAACACGAGAAACAATTCTAATAAAAAACCATTCATCATCTATGAAAGGAAAGTTTCCATCTCCTTAAAATCCTTGAAATACTGTTTAGGGCTGATCCTTAAACTCTAACACAGTAAAATGTGGATTAATTTATCATGAAAAAAATCCGAAACATCACGTTATATAAAAATAAATAGAGTTCAAATCATAAATTGAAATCGTTACATTGTTTTCTCAATGATTATTATCAATGCTGATCAGTTTTGTGGTATGTCTCAAAAATAATTTCATTTTAATTATTTGAAGTTACAATTTGTTTTAGAAACATCATTCTTAATTATTCTTTATTTAGAAAGAGACTCCTCAACCCCTCCTTATAGCTTACTTCGGGAACGGTCAGTCATAGTTTACACTCTGTTATAGCTCTACACTTTGGGCTCTAAACCAGTCCTCAGGATTGGATTACGGCCTAAGATCATGTCTGACATAAACCTAACTTCAAGTTTAAACTGGAGCCTCGCATCCGGCCCAAACCCAGAAGCCCACTATTGATCAAAACAGAACATGTATTTCAAATGTGGCCCGAGTCAACATAAGATACAAAATCCTCCACCACGTCATCCTAAAATTATGCTAGAAATTCTCAACTGATCATCATGATTGTAACCCTCCTTTCAAGAGATTTATGTATCTAAGTAGATTATTTCATGTACAATAAATACATCATTTGTAAACCACAAGGGATCTTCTCTTCTTCATCTATCATTATTAATAACAATTCTCTTTTTGGTATTCATGTAATTCTTGCTTAAATTTCATACATCAACATTTGACGTCGTTCGTAGAAATTGAACCCTCCATATCAACACACTCACTCACATAAATAATAAAATTTACCACTATTATAAGATCTATTATTTAAATTATATAGGTAGAAAAAATGAAACTCGCCATTTTATGTAAATTAGTGAGTACATTTGACATGTGAATCTCGTAGTAGGCTAAATTGCAACTACAGTATGTCTTGGCTGGCTCAGCTAAACAAACAACACTTTATATGTAAACTTGTCATGCCATAGTTGTCGACTGGGCCTACGACATGAATATGAATACATGAAGCTTCTTTTATATATCTTCTCGTTTTCAAGATTGACATGTAAGTATCGCACACGGCAGAGGGTGTCGATCTGTTGTCAGTTTGTTTTTTTTCCCCTTAAATTTTGGTTGCTCATGTCAGTTCAAAGATAATGGTTGAGGTTATGAGGATGACCGGCCCCTTTAACAATTACGGATTTGTTGATTTCTACACTCAATCCTGCAGACATCTCAGTTAAGAGAAGCAGAAGCAACGATAAAGCATAGATTTATTGGAGCTTATCTGATAAGAGACCAATCTTATTGACAGTCAGTCAAGTCAAATTATGTAAAGGTAAGAGGTATCAAAAACTGACTAGAAGAAGATCTATACTTAATTCGAGGGGAAAAGAAAGTATGTGAAATTGGTAGCAGAAATATATGCAGAAGAGGGTTTTTTACCATAAAATTATAATCAAGATCACCACCATTTGTACAGTATATGGTACCATTATTAATTATGAAACGCCCCTCGACCTCAAGTCTTTATCAAAATGAAATACATACTGTGAAACGACCATACCTTCTCCTCTCATTTAAATTATGGCAGACCAGTAGTTGCACCAATATCAGCTACTCTACATGTGTATATTGCAGCTGTAACCTACCTATATCTATATATATATATATGCTCAAATTGAAAACATCAATACAGCCTATTTTAACACAAAAATATCCAAAAACACCCAAAGAAAATGCAAACCAAAAAAATTCAAAACTAAAAGGCTTGATATATTAATGGTGGTTAAATTCTTCTATATGAAGATAGACCAACCCAATTTAAATATGATTAATCCCAACCCAACAAAAAATTTATAATCAGCAAATTTTTTGAACTGAGGTGAGTATGGGCAGCAGATCAATTCTGACTAAGCGTGTTCATCCTTAACCTAGGTGTTAGGTTTAAGTCCGCCGAATAAAAAAAACTATGTTAAGAGAGCCATTCCTTTTAGGTCTGATAATGTTCGAACGAGATTGGTCTTTTGCTCGAAAGAGTTTGAAAGAACACCCAGTAAAAACCAAATAAAATAAAGGTGAAAACCATTAAAAAAAATTATGGGAACAAATTACAAAGGTAGGTGATGATCGAGCTTGATTTTAATTTACTGATAAGACCATAGGCTTTCAGCGTCTGAATTTCCCGGCGAATCATCGGATGAATACGGTGTAGTGTCTATTCTGGGTGGGCTCACCAGCATTCCTTCCGCCATGTCCACCAGCAAATTCGGCATATTCAAAAGGGCTTCCTCATCAATAAATTCTTGACCGCCCGATTGAGGATCAACACAACAACCAGCAGCAGCAGCAGTAGTACCACTACTACTACTTGATGATGCCCCTTCCGTTTGATCAGCCCGACCGGCTCCTCTATTTGACCCGGTCTCCGGCGGCTTGGGTAGCTTGGTTGCGGCCGCACCAGCCGCCGCAGCTCGTATATATGGAGCTGACGTGGAAGCCGGTATTGGATAAGAGAACATACATTCCGGGAAGTTGAGGAGCGCGTCAGGGCCCTTCAGCGCCAGAGCCGCCACGTCATGGGCTGCTGCAGCCATTTCAGGAGTTGGGTACGTGCCAAGCCATATACGTGTCGTCTTACGTGGCTCCCGGATCTCGGAAACCCATTTCCCGCTCCGGCTCCGAATCCCCCTGTAACTCGGGTGCCTCCCGCTCGTGGGCCGCGGTGACGGGTTTGATGACGTGGAGTGTGGGGATTGAGAGTCGGGTATTGCAGAGGATGGAGGGTCAGGGACTACAATAGATGGATTGAATGGTGCGGGTGCGGGTGCGGGTGCAAGTGTGGAAGCGGATGCGGATGCGGATGATGCATATAATAACGGCTGATGAGGTGGGAGTTGTTGGGTAGATGAGTATGGCTGCGGTTGCTGAGTTGGGTTGGGATGATTAGGATTGGCCATATATAATATATGGAAACTTGAAAAATGGTCAAACTATATAAAGAAGATTTTTGTTGTTAATTGTACAAGATGTGTCTTTGGTGGGTTTTGGTGGTTTGCTTATATGGATGAAAGAGCCAATGGGGAAAAGCGTGGGGAATTCGCGGACCTTTTCTACCGCTTAGCACTTATCGGCTCTTTTTTTCTCATTTTTTGTTTGTTGGTTTCAATTTGAACATGATTGCAAAAGGTACAAGGTTACAGGAGGCACACGTATTAGGTAGCAGCTAGCACAACAAAACAAGTTGGCCGAGGTTCATATCATTAATTAGCTGGAACTTACCTGGTCGTCCTCATATCGTTGTCATCAACTTCAATTCTCCATTGAAGTCAGGAAAATCTTGCAACTTGTTAGTTTCTTCTAATTATAAGAACACAACAAATAGGTAACTCTCCCTAGATAAGAATCCGACTTTTATTACTTCAATTCACCATTCAAGTATCTCCATGGAAGGGAAGAAAATCATTCAAAGAAGTCTTGCAATTTTTTAATTTGTTGGTGCACAGTACACTGAATGGAATGGTTAAAACATGAATAGCTAGGTCATGCTTACCGCTCTCTCCTCTAGTGCTCTGCATTATTATTTTGTAACTGTGAGCTTAGTTTATTTTTCTTGGTGGGCTGCATTCATGATCATGTGCCTCAATTATTCTTTTAAGAAAATGATATTATTGGTGTCTTCAACCTTAACTATTATTTGCTCTCGGTCTTGTAACTACTCCCACTCGGAAAAGAGAGAATCTTCCAACGTAGGAATTGAAATATATACAGCACCAAAACCAAAAAGGAAAAGGATTGGCCCAATGAATGAATCAAAAAGTTCTTTTTGACTCTTTTTTAGTATAAACCTGAGAATTCAATTTTTGCAGCAGCCCCAGAACAAGTCTCCCTTCTTCTTCTTTTCTGCTTTATTTTAAATTTGTTGTACAAAAGTTGAATCCTCAGTTTGCAGTTCAATCATTCTTCATCCTAATTAGGAAGGTAATATTGTTTCCTAATGTAGGTATATACATATACTAATTAAAGTTGCGGACCTCCCTTAATTAGTTTATTAATTTGCAGATTTTACGGTGCAAATTATTCTGATTATATATATCAGCTACTTGAGTTCTCTTCTCCGGTCTCCAATCTAACACAACTCTTGTTAAATGTAGTATTATGTTTCTATATTTGACTTGAATTTTATGGACACAACCATCATTTATGTGATACCGCGAATGAACGTACGTTTCATTACTGATAACACAAAATGTAGAAAAAATAAATAAAACAATCCTTTAAATTTTAACAAACAGTTTGGTGACCCATCAAAAACTCGGGTAAAAAGTGTTTTATTTTTTCAAAAGAAGAAAACTCATGCCCAGATATTGCAAATAAGTGAGCGTGAAAATGTCTAAAAAAGGTAGGACAAAACAAAGAGAGAGAGATTAGGGAAAGTTATAAAATGAAAGAAAATAGTCTCAAAACGAGGAATTGGACGGATATGAATTGAAGGACCTTAAGTACTAGTACTGTATTTTCTTTCTTGACCTCAAAGTTTCCCAACACAACACACACCGGGTTTGGGTTTTCTTCTACATCTGATCGAAACAAGGTTGCGTTGCATTAATTACAATCTTCAAATCTTCCACATCGGTGTATATGTACTGTTGCATGATAGCTATTAGCTAGGGATTCTCAAATGTCCACCGCCTGGTCATGGTCCCACTCACAAACTCACACATGGATAGGGTCAATTGAAAGTTTGCTGTCACACTTCAGACTCCCCCCTTACTCACCGTTTATACGAGTGAGAGTACCTTATGCTGACCAATATTAATTGCAAATCATCATTTAGCTGTTGCTATTCTTTTCCAGGTAGCGGGTCGCATGTATAGGATTAAAAAATATACTAGAATTTTGATTATAAATTTTACTATTTATATGAACAAATCGCTTACTTCGGTTTCGATCGATATTTTCTCTTTTTTTTTTAAAAGAAAATAAAAAATAGCTCCAACACATAAAGTTAACTGTTGGTCAAAGGTGTGAAAAATTGTGAGGCAAAACTTTTGATTTGAAACCTAAATCTTTTGGTCAATGGAATCAATACTTTTATCAATTTTGACTAATTTTTCTTCGCAAATTTTATTAAAATTTATACTTATTAATATTCAAAAGTGCAAATTTTATTACAATTTCTACATAGTAATTATTTTAGTTTTATTTTCTGAAATTTCTACTTATTTTGATGCCAACAATATATAATAGATTGCATTCTTTATATTTATTCATGCTGTAGTTTTTTTAATGTAATTTTTAATTATTTAAAAAAATTACAAAAAAATTGTTTATCTATAAATAACTACAAAATTGCAAAAGTACATTTTTATTTACTTGAGATTTTGATTTCATAATTCTATTTAATTTTGCCTTTTTGAAATATTGAATGTTTAGTCAAAGGGAGAAAAAAAGTCAAAATTAAGATATATAAGTACTTAATTGCATTGATCAAAAAGTTTAGGGCGTTCAAATCAAGATTTTGTCAGTCAAGGAGTCTTTTTGCCTATGAAGGGGAGTACAAATTACCGTTTTTTCTTTCTCCTTTAGGGCTTGCCTGCCTCTGAGTAATTACCTCTTAACCTGAATTTTCAAACCCAAACACAACCAAGTTAATTAAAAGCCAGACCTAATTTGGGATTTTCAAATAAGTTAAAACCGTTTTTTTTCAAAAAAAAGTTACTATATAAAGTAAACATGGTTCGACTTCAAAACAACTATTCCTTCCGTTTTTTAGTTGTCGTTTTTTTTTTTAAAAATAGTTTTGTTTATTTAGTTGTCTCATTTTATTTTTAAGATCATTTTTTGTAGTGAAAGATAAAATTAACCCTAAATAATTTTAAATTAACCATTTTTTTAGAAAAATTAAAAAGCAATGATTCATAATTAATAAGGATAGTTTAGTAAAAAATTATACAAAAATTATAATCTAATAATTATTTTAGTTATTGTGAAAACTGAAAAAACGACAATTAAAAAAGATGGAGGAAATAACTTACATCAATAAAAAATTAAAAGAAATTAACATTAAATTTATTAAATTAAAAAAATGCTCGCATTTAAACTGAAATGGGAGGGAGTAAATGTGAGTGTAAAGAATGAGATAATTATATGGCTCGACCTGGCTACCGATGGACAAGTATATATATAGTTCAAAGTTCCATATCTATTAATTGTTCCACATTCTTAACAAAATGCTATTGTTGGAGTAATCTTGAAATAATATTATTCAGTTTAAATTCATACAGTTTTTTTAAAATATCTCTTATATTCATTTTATATTTCTTTTTTTTTTCCGACTTAGGTTACACTCACAACAAATATTGAACGTAAAATGCAATTGACAAATACATGGTTTCTTTTTTACGCACAAACACTGGCACAAAATTGTTATAATTTAAATAAAGGTTTCAAGTTAGAGTCTTAGATATGTATAACTTATAAGAAAGAGTTTTGTCGTCTTTTGGGATCCTATTAAACTTAAATTTAGATTAATCAATACCCAATACAGTGATTGGATTGTTAGATGGTCTTTGGTAAAACAAAATTAAATAAATACGTTTTTTATAAAAGGTATGTCAGGTTATCATGCTTGGTGTCATGAGAAATGAGATTTTTAGCCTCTAAAGTTAAATGCTTGGTTGATTTTAAAGCTTTTTTCCAGAAAAAAGAAAAACCCAACTTCAATACTTTTCATTATTTCTTTGGCCTAACAAAATTAATTACCTTGTTCTTTTCCTCTAGTCCTACATGCTTGATTTCAAGGGTATTTATATATTAGTATATATTTTTTATATAGGCAGTGTAGGGTATTTACGTACGAATGTATTAAAACTTCTTGGTGAACTCTTTAAAACATGATTTTAAGACCGAATTTATAGTCTGGTGGGTTATTCGCATTTCATTTGATGGTCAGAGGCGAATTGAAAGCTAAGTAATAATAATTTTAAAAATTTCCTCGGGAAAAATAAAAATGTCTCCTACGTTACTTCTAATATAGGGAAGTATCGAGTTTGACCTGCCTCACAAATGCAAGAAGAGTTTGTATACTCAAGTAGAACTCATAGAAAAAAATTAAGGCAAATAGTTTTAAATGCAAGACTGGACAGCGAATCATTTTAGGTTTCTGGTCAATAATTTAATAGTTCAACTGAGTTCGATCGAATAGTTTTCAGAATCATTTTTACGTTAAATCACTCAACTCATGAGTTATTAGTTCACTGGTTTATCTGAATCTAACCAGATTGAACTGGTTGGTTTATCAAAAATATAATATACATACAAATTTATACATATTTTAATTAAAATAAACATAACAAATTACTAAAATTGTGTTAAAAAAAAGAATTTAGTTATATAATAATTAAAAATTACTAGATTGTGGTCATAAAGGACTTGTTCACTCCCCATACGAGTTTTAATAATAGAGAAAAACTTTATTGGGAGAGTTACCTACCGTCGGGGCTTGACAATATTCCAAGAGGATTATTCGTATTTAAAATATAAAAAAATTAATATCATGAGTCACATTATGGTTTGATTTTGTAGATGATGAATCCAGCCATGAAATCAAAGTAATTCAAATACATAAACGAAAACGAAAGGAGCGGAGGAGATGAGAGATATGGGCGGTTTTTTTTTTTTTTCAAATTAGTTTTGGTAAAAATAATTTAAAAAATTTAAGAACCAGGCGGTTTGATATAAATCGTCCGGTTCGTCCAATTTGATAAAAAATCAGTCAAGTCAATTGATTGAATCCAATTTTTGTATTTTCCATCCGATTTTTAAATCTATTTACATAACTGAAATTTCCCAAACCGGTCCAAGCTAAGGCTGCGTTTATCTCAGGGAATTCCCCAAAAAATTCTCCAGGTGGACTTTTTTTCTTCTGAAAATGCGTTTACTTTGCGCTATTTTCGTTTCTGTTTTCGAAATGAAAATTTTCAGAATAAAAACTCATGGGTAAGTTTTGAAAACAAAAAAAAACCTGTTTTCAAAATTTCTAACTCATCCTTCTTCAAAATGAAAACACGGTTTTTTGTTTGAAAATTAAATGAAATTTTTTTAATACACTTTTACCCCTCACCATTTCTTCACATTCTTCTTCCTCTTCATCTGCTCACGTTCCTCTTCTCTTCTCCCTCCAACGCCAGCCTTCTTCTCCACTCTCGGCTCCGTCCGACTGCCCTCGGTCATCACTCTCTCGAGTCTCCCCTCGCGTCGCCGTCGCGCCTCCATCCAATTCCATTCCAGTCTTTCCAGAGACCATATTCGCTGCCTCCTCTCACTCTGTCATTGATTGCTTGCTCCCTCTCTTGATTCGCTTGCTCTCTCTCCTGATTCGCTCCCTCCCGGCTGGCAGCCGCTTGCTCCCTCCCTCACTCGAAGAACGAATCAAAATGGTAAGATTTAGGTTGGGCATTAATTCGCTCGCTGCGACCTCTCACTCTGTTGTCTTGCTTCAAATCTTCACTCACCTTTATTTGCTTTTGTTTCTCATCTTTGTTTCCTTTTCAATTTTTATACGAGGGTCTATATGAATTTAGGTTGAGCATTGATTCCCTTGCTAGGCAGTTGGATTTCTTGTGATTTATTGATTATGAAAATGTATTTTAATTTTGGAAATCATTGAGTATTGCTGCAAGAATTTTGTTTGATTGGGTGGAAATTTTGAGTATTGACTATTGACTATTGAGTATTGCTTAATTTTGGAAATCATTGAATAACAGTAGTATGGTATTGAATTAATTGACTGATAGGGGCAACGACGCCAAAATTTGACGCGGCCGTCGAAGCACGCTCAAAAATACAATTTATAACCCTAGGCCTAGATGCACAAATAAGCTTGTGTATAGTAGCAAAGGGATCGATCCACAGGGACAAAGCGTTGACGTCGAGGTCTCGACGTATAACAAGGAAAAATCTGCAACAAGAGCAAACGAAATCAGTAACAAGGGGGGGTTTACGCTAGTAGATGTATCTACTAGCAAGATGATCTTGGGAGCTAACAAAGACAATAAATAAGATAATTAAATCAAACCAATCAAATTAATAACCAACACACAAAGAAGATTATACAAATCACAATAAACAACAATGATAAAAATACTTGAGATAGAGATAAAATCAAATGGGAGAAAATTCCTAGCAAGGGTACATAGGGTTACGTCGAGGTCTCGACGGTCATTGACGCGAAAATATTCTGTTCCAAGGTATAGACATGTTATAGAGACCAGGTGCGCTTAGGTCTCCTACTTCTCTTCTTAATAGAAACCAAACCCAAGGTACGCTTATGGGTGAGATCTTGACACTCTGCCGTTCACCAAGGTACGCTTATGATGACAATACTCAGAGAGCCCATGAAGTTGAGAGAAGACACATCCAAGTCTCGACACTGATAAGTCAGACCTGATCGGTTGCTTGCCCTAGATGAGAGGATTAATATGATCAACCATCAATCTAGTCGCCTACTACCTCCTTTGACCCTCACGTTAGTTATTACCCAAAGGAGTGACTGTAGATTTAAAAGATAAGTTAAGAGGAGATCAATCAATTAACAAAACTCTTAAAATCATGAAATAAATTCGGAAACAATCAAATATATCATAAAACATATGAAGAACGTTCAAGTCTCATGTCCAGACCTCGCAACCCTTAATGGCCCCTACTAAGAAGAAGGATTTAGCTACTCATATTCATGGATAAGTGATAAATAGATGTAATTGACATAAACATAGAAGGAAAATAAATAAGGAAGGAGAAAATTGTATTAGAAACCGGCCGGAGCTCAAAGCTCCGGATTGAAGGAAAGCTGGTCGAGGTCTCGACACCAAGAAGGACGAACAAGCCCTTCAAAACCTCTAAAATAAAACCTAAACTATGATGTCTAAAAATTGAGTGTGTAATTCCCCCTTTCACAATGAATGAAGACTTCTCTTTTATAGGGAGGAACATCCACAAAAGGGAATAAACTAATTAAATCACCCATACACACATGGGGAGCAAAAGGAATCCAGCTAATTAAACAAATACAAGAGTGGGGAACAAGGTCTGGACAGATGCTCAGGGCAGGAATATTCGTCTGACACAGCATGGAGGAAAATATTGTCAGGGCCTGGATCAGACAGATAAAATATTACAAGAGTGGGGGACAAGGTCTGGATCAGACAGGCTGGACAGGAATATTCGTCTGGGTCCTGACACAGCATGGGCTAAAGGAAGTGAGTGCGATTTAGACGTGGCCACATGGAGGAAAGGAAGTAAGTGCGATTGACAGATGGTAGCATGGGGGAAATGCACGGAAATAGTGAGAGCACTTTCAGAGAATATTCCTGGGAGTCAACTGACATGATCTGGAAAGGAAAGGAAGCTTCTGAAATCTTCAGGTGTCGAGGTCTCGACACATTCTGACCAGGTCTCGACTGCAAAACATGTCGTCCAGGTCTCGACGAAAGAAAAGTGCATAAAATCCTCCAAAAAGCTAACAATTCCACGAATTCCTCATCTTTAGTCTAATTCTGCAAATAAGGTGAAAACAGGAGCAAATGAGAAGTATCATGCTCAAAATGGGACTAAAATCAATAAGAAAAATATGCATTTAAACACCATATCAATGGTATTGAATTAATTGACTGATAGGTGACCTACTGAATCACATTTAGTTGGAAATTGATTGGAAGTTTGATATCTTACCATTTTTAGAATGCCTGTCAGCAATCAACTTCTTGTTCTTACAGTTGTGTTCAACTGCAGATGAGGAAAAGAGCAGAAAGAAAGCCCTTTATTTCATGATTTGAACTGGTCCATGCTTCCACCTTTCCTTGAAATATATTTTATTTTTGTCCCTTTATTTTTTCTTCTGTCAGTAGCATATATGGTATTTGGTCAAAAGTAGCATGTTTTGTTGAATTTGCAACCATGTTTCTGTCGACTTTGGTTCTGCTGAGCAGAAACGCATTGATGGAGGGTGGGTCTTCATTCACTTCAACTGCACAACTTGAAGATTTGTAATAATATTTAGTTTTTTGGATGGATTTGTTGCTTTTAAGTTGCTGGTAATGTATGGTCATCAAAAAATTAATGATTGAAGATTTGAAGTATTGGTTTACTTAGGAACATATACTTTTGGTATCTTTGAAAACAGAACATGATTTTGAGTTGCTGCCTTTGTGACTTTATCAATGTTTGTGCTTGAATTTCTTGGTTGGTTTGTTTTCGTGTTTGGTATCTTTGAAAATGGAACATGATTTGCATTGTGATTAGGTTAGTTTGAGACGGGGAGTTAACTGAGGGTTTATTTCTTGTCATTATGTTTTCGTGTTTTCACTGATTTCCTCATCTGTATGCTATTCCTGGTGGATTGGGATGATGGTGTTTGATGTGTATATAGGTTTTAGATGATAAAAATTTATGCGACTGAGTGGTGTTGCTGGACCCAGTTACAATATCATACAGTATAGTTCAAGATGTTATTGTGTCATTGTGGTTAACTTGAAAGCATGTTCTCTTTAGATATTTGATTAATTTGATCTATTTCTCGTAGTGTGCAGTAATCCAATTACCATCCCAGACATTGCTGCTTTCTGTTTCTGACAAAACTTGCCGTTTGATTGGGATGCTTTTTCCTGGGGTAAGATGTTTATGCACTTACCTTGCTCAACATTTCTTAGTAACTTCCTTCCTAAAACTTCTGTTCTTTTTTTGTCATTTTCAAAACTAGTTTATGTTTGAAGGCTGTGTGGCATGTCATGTCTTATTGTGTTTTGAAATTGGGAGTTTCAGTTTGCTTCCCCTTTGTTACTATTAGTTGTGGGACTAGGATTTGCATATTTTCCTTCCCTTTTAAGTTATATAAGTTTCATGTGGTACTAGGATATGGTTGTATTTAAGCCCCAAATATCCAGTCAGCAGCAGCAGCACCAGCAAATGCAACCCCAGATGTAGCAGCAGCAGATTCCACAACTGCAACAGCAGCAGCACCAGCAAATGCAACCCCAGATGCAGCAACAACAACAGCTACCACAGCTGCAACAACAACTCGCACAGATGCAACAACAACAACAACAACAGCAACAGCAGCTACAACAGCTTCCGCAACTGCAACAACAGCAACAACAACTTCCACCATTGCAGCAACAGCAACAACAAATGGTTGGGCAAGGGATGGGTCAAGCGTATGTTCAAGGTCCAGGCCGTGCACAATTAGTTTCTCAGGGACAAGTTTCATCACAACAAGTGCCATCTAACATGCCTGATGGGGGCTTTATGAGTTAGCGAATTATGACTGAGTCGACAATCATGCTGAGACTCTAGATTCAATTTGCTAGAATAAGTTTACCTGTAGGAGTTAAGTTAATTAGTCTTGTTGTAGTAAAATGAGTGTAGTCTCATGGTTATATATGTTGTGTAATTTAGAGAGACTGAACCTAATAATGCTGATACCGTTTTGGGAAGGAAAGGTGATAGAATTCCAAAGATTAGGCGAGAGTTCCCACCATTCCAGTCTATACCAGTTTGCATCTTAGAAAAGAAGTTAAGGTTCATGTGCCAATCTCTCTGTAATATGATACACTTTTGGTGTAGGGATTGGACCTCAAAGGAGCATTTTAATGTTTTGAACCTTAGTCAGGCAAGTTGCAAATTGCAATCGGGATTTTGACATATACCATATTCGGATATTGAAGGATATTTTTATAAACAAATTACTTGGCATGCAAATGATTTATTATTGATATAGTAACCTCAATAAGATTTTGATTAGAGGGTTGTTTCGATCCCGAATTCTTTTATTTTTTAGTGGCTGATGCCCTTAAAAAAGATTGATTTAAATAATGTAAATAAATAACATTAAAAATGACTGATGCCCTTAAAAAGTATTATTGATGTATTCGCATAAAAAAAGTAACTCAATAGGTAATAGATTAATAATGAATAGATAATTGTGATTTTATATATGTAAAATTTTAAAATAGCGCTCAATAGATTGCTTTTATTTTCATGTAGGAATATGAATTACAATATTTAAATGCAATATTAGAAGATTGATGTTATATTTAATGAGTTTTTTCTTTTTAAAATGACTATTAAATTTTCAAATGATTTCTTCTTTTCATTACAAATATTTTCGGTTTTACCCAAAAAATGAAAATGCGCGAAGTAAACACGTTTTTCAGTTTTCAGATCAGAAAATTCTTATGCGAAATAAACGCGTTCTCCAGTTTTTCTGATAAAAAAACAAGCGCGTTTTCCAGTTTTCAGAATGAAAATAAAATTCTCAAAATTCAGAAAAACAGCAAATTAAAAATTGAAAATTCTCCCAAGTAAACGGGCCTAAGCTTTCCGTACCTAACCGCTCCCGCTCTTTCTTTGTTTGTAGCCATTGAAGTTAGTTACCTTATCCAAACTCCAAAGGCCGCACAAAAACAAAGGAATAATGAAATAAAATCGAAAGATCGCATAGTTTTACACAGTTCACCATCGTCAATGGATGCTCTGCTGAAGTCAGCATTCCCAATCTTCTCCAATCACCCAAAAACCCAAAAGGCTGCAAAACCCACGAAACCTTTACATGTTTCGGTCAAGCCTCCGCCGCCGGAGTTCGATTTCAGGTCAGAGATTTTGCAAGATTCGAAGGCCGCAATCGCAAGAACCTGCCCGCAATTGCTTGACTTGGCCGATAATGGAACCCTAGTGGTGATCGAGAAGCGTCAGTTTGGTCCTGTTCCGTCATGGAGGACCGAGTTTGTTGAACCGGATGCAATCTGGTTGGTTGGGACCAGTCATATCTCTACCCAATCCGCCGCTCAAGTGGAGCGCGTAGTCAGGGCTGTGAATCCTGACAATGTGGTGGTTGAGCTTTGTAGGAGCAGGTAATTAATCATATACTAGCATGCTTTCTTATTTTCTTATTATGGTTTCTTTGTTTTTTTCTTGTGTGTTGCTATAATTTATTGCTCTGTAAAACTTCTTAATTATTTGAGTAGTTGTTATGCTGAAATTCAATAGTTTAATATATATGGTAAAGCAACATCCATAATTAGGGACACCTGACTTAATATGGTGGGTTTAGAGATAATTGTGGTTCAAGTCGATACTTAATTAAAAAGCATCGTAATATGAGCAATCTATGATATCTTGGTGACATTTTATATTTATAGGAAAACATGTATTTGTCCACCAGCGGGCGGGTCGCCTCCACCTTACGAATAATCATGATCATTCATTAAGCCTAAACTACTTGGCTAAAGATTGATCGTTGAAAGGTAAGTTACTAGAATTTGATTGGAAGTTAGTAGATTCGTTAGCAAATGTTTCTAAAATTTGATCGAAAGTTACTGGAATTAGTAGTAGTGGCTGGCCAAATAGGATGCTCCTTATCTATATTTTCCAGGAGTACTACTTGATTGAAAATCTTGTGTATAGTTTCCCGGTTAAGAGTGTGATTAATCACCGTCTTGATTTCAAGTATACTCTTTAGTCTTACAGTAATAGGATTCCTCATGCCTGAATCCTGATGGGGTTAGAGTCGCTTAGCGTAAGTTTTGCTTTGATGTGGCTCCTTGCAATGCTGTTTTTTTATCAAGACACAGCTGAAACTTCACTTATTGCAGAGTTCATTTGCAGAGCTGGGATCATGTACATTTCCAATGAGGATGAGGGTGGACAACGATTAAGATCAAGTGTGTTTTCTTTGACTGGAAATGGATTTTTTGGTGCAGTTGGCCGTAGTATAGACTTGGGTAAGCACTAAGATCTTGTGTATTAATCGGTTTCTTTAGAAGAATTTCTCTTGCTTAACCAATACTCATACCCATCACAGGTGGTCAAACAGCTCTAGCCTTACGTCTACTTTTGGCACTTTTCTCTTCAAAAATATCTTCTGATGTTAATCGCCCTTTTGGAGATGAGGTACTTTCCATAAGTTAATTTCATCTTTGACAAGCAACGGTAGACTAGCTGGAATTAAGTATTTCAAGTTTCCCAAAAATTTGCATGCAGTTCCGAGCTGCTCGAAAAGTATCTGAGGAAATTGGTGCTCAGCTTGTTTTGGGGGACCGGCCTATTGAAATAACAGTACGCATTTTCATTTTCCTAGCTTCATATGATATGGTCAAATTTTTCAAATGGATTTTCTGCTTTTACAGTCATTTACATGATCTTGCACAGATGGTCTTTTGAAACAGTGTAGGCAATGCTTTGGTAGTTATTAATGGTGGAATATCTAGTTGCAAGCTGGAACACAATTTGGAAATCTTTTCAAGTTTGGTTCGAAGTTTTTCACTTCTTGGTGATTCATTTGTTCCTGCAGCTTGAAAGGGCTTGGAATTCTCTGAAGTGGACTGACAAGCTTAATTTAGTGAATTCTGTTGTTCGAGGAATTACCTCACCGTCTGATCTTGCCAAGAGTAGTTTGAAGGTATGACTCTTGCTAGGATTTAGTTAGTGTCTCCTAGATTTATGTTAGTTCAATCATTTGCTTGCTAGTTGCCTTACACCATCTAGAATCTGATGTACGTATCACGTTTCCTGGGTCAGGACTTGGAATTACCTTTCCCGAGAATAGCTTCATGTTAACCACAATTAACCATCCAATGTACTGAATAGAAAGTTAGTACTGTATGATGAAGATGACTTCCCTGCAATATTTCATCAAAACTAGACATCTTCTGTGTTCTGTTATTTGATTGCAGGAATGTAGCACGGACGATGACACCTTTGAGCTCTACAAGCAGCTAAGTTTTTCATATCCTTCACTCCTGCAGCCTCTTATCCACGAACGAGACACTGTATGTATAATTATAATTCATACTTGTGTCCTTAATGCTAACCGACCATAACCGCTTAAACTTTGAATTACTTGCATTACATCTTATTATACAAATCTGATGACTTCTCCTACATCTTTAAACAAAGTTTCCGATTTCTGATTGCGCTGCATTGCGTGTCTTTAATTAGAAAGCTGTTTTGTGTGTCCATGATTTGTTCAGTACCTAGCATGGTCTCTAAAAAGGAGCAAGGCTGTGAATAATTGCAAGAGAGTGGTGGGTGTGATTGGAAAAGGTCACATGAATGGTGTCATATATGCATTGGTATCAGACCTCGGAGACCTGAGGTTTCGGGACCTTGCCGGAAAGAGGGCATCCGGTGATGGGTCTAATGGACTTCTTGATACTCTCCTTAAAAGCTTGATTCGTGATACCGTGATCGGCGTCCTTTTGTGGGCAGCATATGAGCAGATAAAAAACGCTCTATAAGGAAAGAGTATTGAACAAGAGAATTGTATTCGAAATTTGTACTCAATTTTTTTTTATTTTTTTAAAGAGAACATGGAATGTGTCATATATATATTTAAAAAATTGATTATATTATTCATCGTTACAATAGCGGAGGCGGAACTGAAAAAGATTTTCATTTTTAATTTATTTATAATTATTTTTTAATCCCATAAATGGAAGACAATATTTCGGAAATCTTCTTTCAGAATATACACGCCGTTTCTTTCCGTTGCATTCCGTTGCATTCCAAATTGGAAGGCTTTGATGCCATTGCAAATAACCATTGCGTTTGCGTTAAAGATGTTGTCTATTTCTAATTGAGGTCTTAAGTTTGAGTTCTTTTTAATCCGAGCCGGATCTTATCCTCACAGCAAAAGATTGCACTTAGACTAAATCGGTGAGAAATCTTAATTGGACGTCATTTGAAGAGTAGATCTTGAAGAAAAGAGATAGAGATCTTGGATATTAAGGTTTACTCAATCAACAATCCAAAACTCTCAATGAAAGCACCAATTTGATAATCCTCGATTTGGGGTGAGGGTGATTTTATAATCTGGAGTGTTGATGTGGACTGTCTCGCTCCTCTTACGCCACCTGCAAAGTCAATATACATGATGAAAATAGGTAGTAAGGGAGAACTATCGGGTGTAGGTAGGTAGTTGGGCAAAGCTTTTGTACGCGTACGCGTGTATGTATATATGTTCATGAAGAGGTGATAGGGGGGTATTTATAGCCTCGCCCTATGGGTCATCCTGGACACGTGTCGTTTGGGCTTGATCAGCCATTACCGATACCTGTCCTTTTTCTCGATAGTTTCCCTGACATGTCGTACAAGTAATATACTTACCTGGTAGGACCGGTATGTGTAGCCTTAGCTATTGTTGAGGATATATACAGGGACCCCTCGTTGGTGATGAAAGGTCGTAATTGACCTTGGGTGCTTTGTTTTTATTATCAAATAGTAAGTAAGTAAATATAATTTATTTATTTTATATATATCTTTTTATATTCATTAACTAATTCATTTCTTTATTTTTGGCAATGTAGTAATGTCATCAAATGACAGTGAAAGTGTTATATTAAGCAGTATGCAAAGAGGAGTTGCATTTTACGTTGTGAAACCATTTAAAGATGATGATCTAAAAAACATATGGCAATATGCGATTACCTGTAAAAAAGCTAAATCTCTTCTTATTGAGGAACGTCTGAAAAGTGATTTAGGAAGCGGCGAAAATGTATGCGCTTCGTCCTCCAGTGAAACCTCAGCGTTATCAAATCATAAAGAATGCAAAAAGAGAGGAAGAAAAGATTCCAAGGAAGATGAAGAAGAAGATAATCATGTTGCCCCTAAAAGGGCAAAGTTGCTTTGGACCAATTCACTCCATAATAGTTTTTTGCAAGCTGTAAATCATATCGGGCTAGAGAGTAAGCATCTTCTCCTTGCTGTATGTATGTTTTCATGATGACTTAAACTTCATGGATTTTATGCAGAAGCTGTCCCTAAGAAAATCCTTGAGTGCATGAACGTCCCAGGCTTAACTAGAGAAAATGTTGCTAGTCATTTACAAGTTTGCACTAAATGAATGATGATATTTCAAATCCCTTAAATAATTATTTAATGGAATACCGCTTATTATCTTAATATTATGTTTGAACTTTTCAGAAATACCGCTTATTTTTGAAAAAAAGTTGCCGAGGAAGGTTTCTCTTCAATAAAGAATTCATCAGAAGAAAGTGTAGATTTTACCTCCCTTGATTCCTTTTTGATGATGGAAAATGAGCAACAAAACTATTCACAGATGTTAGAAGAGCACCAACTGAAAGCGTTACTCCAAGTCCAACCAGCTAGTCTTGATCAGTGGAATATGTCTTTTATTGGTCAAAATCAACAACCTTCAAATGCTTCCTCAGCTCATCTCTCGTATGAAAATTCATTTGGGTTTCAACAACAATCAATGTTTGGCAACAATAATCCTTTTTATCAGCCCAATCCGCGATTTGAGTCGGGCTCTACTAATAGCAGATTCATGAGTTTGACTGGTATGAATAACAAGGATGTGGCTATGTTTTCTTCTTTGGGCCAAGAAAGATTTTTCCCTGTCAGGTTTGGGAATGCAAACCAGTTGCCACCGGTACTCACTAGTTTCAATCAAGAAAGTGATTCGTTCATGCCACAACATGGAAATGGAGGAGCTCGGAATCCATGTGCTTTCAACTATCCAATGAACAATCACTCTATCTTCAACGCAGTTTCTACTCAATCTCAGTTTTACCAAGATGACTTTACTCAAGTGCTCTTCCAACCAATGAATTTTACTACTCCTAGTGAGGTACGGATATATCTAATTGATAATACATCAATGATTCAGGTAACTCATACTTGTTTTAGTGGTACATTGAATTTCATTTTCTTTAATTAAGCTTTCAGTATAATGTTTGTTGTGATTTTTGCAGAATTGGGATGATGAATTCATGAACGACCTTTGTGGAAGTGACCCGATGTCGCAGGATTGACATGCGTAATAATATCAATAGTTAACTTATCCGAAGCTAGTAACTCCGTTGTTCAGTTAAAAAAGACTCGTGTTGTTCATTCGAATTATATTTTACTATTTTTTTTTTATAAAAAAAAATCTTATCTATGATCCTTGCAAATTTATATTTTCTTTAATATCCTTGTTAATTTCTACTTTTGTTTATTCTTCATTTAATTTCCCCTCTCGACTATTTTGGTTTAACGCCACCATTAATAATGAGCATAACATGAAATTTAGGAGTACATGCTATAAGCAGTTTTGAGGAATTTTTGTTGTTGATACCATACAAATACATTGATGTCCCTTTCTTTTTCTAGAAAAAAAACATTTAAGACATGTGGATAATAGAGGATAATTGAGGGTGAAATTGTCCACTTAGACTAGTATTATAAATATAAATATAAATTATAATAGTTGAAAAATGAAATAATGGAAAAGTTGCGCAGTTTGGGGACGATTGTGTTTTCTGCTCCAAATTATAGTACTCTTTTTCCTTAATTATTTTGGGTTAAAAAGCACAATCCGCACTCCCCATGGTCATCTCCCGAAATCCCAAACACAGCAAGGACCTCTCTGCAAAATCCACGTCACTATCAATTTAATCTCTCTTCCATTTAACGCGTTTCCCTTACCTTGGCAAGTTAGAAAAAATCTCGGCAGCATTACGCTTTTTTAGCTTTGACTCTCTCCTCTTTCTCCTTTTAGGGTTTCGAACTCGCAGCTCCTTCCAGCCTCTCAACAGGTAAACAATTCGAACAACTATCCAATCCATTCTTGTTTACATGCTGTTTCGTTTCTGATGAACGACGAAATATATTCTAATCTCGCTGGTCTCTTATAGAAGAAGCAGAAATTTAGCTCAGATTTGTGGTTCAGCTGTAGATCTGTCTGTCACCTGCTTAGATCTGGATCTAGTGTTTTGATTTTTCCTCCATGATTTTGGCTTTGTGCATCTCGTTGACCTCTACAATTGTTGACCGAATGCTGCGTAGGTACAATGAGGCCAATATTTTGTGGGAACTTTGAGTATGATGCTAGGCAGACTGAGCTGGAGCGGCTGTTTCGGCGGTACGGGAGGGTCGAAAGAGTGGATATGAAGTCCGGTAAGCTTTTGTTTGTTTGAAATTGAAAATGCTTGGCCTTAGTTCAAAAAATAAATGAAAAGTGTACCTCGAGTTTTTCTTAAGAAAGGATTTTGCACTTCACATTGAGTTTGCACGAATTACGTTTTACGATTATGGATTAGTTTTGATTAATTGAAATTAAAATGATTTGATAATGTGGGGCACGAGCTGTGTATCTCATTTGCTTTGGCCGGTTGGTGTGAGTTTAGTAACTGGACAACAAGGTAAGGCTCTTCCTCAATTTTTCATGAGAAACTGATTCAACATAGAGTGAATATCATTGATGCTTTTCTGCATATGAGAGAATGTGATATTATCTACTCTATGAGTTGACAAACCATACTGGAACGAGTCAGAATGCCCACAACAACATTGACACTGGGCCCTTTTCCCAACGTGATCTTGTAGTTCAGCAGCGTAATCACATCCTCGTTCAGAATGTGCAATCCCATCCGACAGCATCGATATTCCTTCGTTGAGTTGCTATGGGGGTTCAAGATGTGCTAAAGAGAGAAAAAGTTTGTTTTTTGAAGCATAAACCCCCAATACTCAACATTTTCTTTGACGCAGGATTGTTTTGGGAAA
Organism: Viola odorata; assembly: GCA_963691705.1. Taxonomy (NCBI): domain Eukaryota; kingdom Viridiplantae; phylum Streptophyta; class Magnoliopsida; order Malpighiales; family Violaceae; genus Viola; species Viola odorata. The sequence goes on from OY829540.1 coordinate 66,099,478, forward strand.
TCCCTATTCTTTCCGGCTAATGGATGGACTGTTCAGAATACTGTTTCCTGCCAGTGATGAGCTTCCTCTTCTTGTTTTCAAGAAGAGTCACTCTGATCCGCAATGGCAGAACAATACCAATTTTCCTCAGACACCATTGCCTTTCATTCCTCATGACTTTTTCCCAGTCTCTAATTCAGACATGTTTCAACATAGAAACATTGCCGACCTCACAGCAGAGGCAGCAGAATAGATGGAGAAGGCACTCATTTTTCATTGACCTACCATGAGACATCCACTTTTGGATTCTAGTCCTTTGACATCACTTAGTTCTTCTCACACAAGGTCTGTTACTACTTTTATACTGGTCACTAGTTTTAGATTTCACCAGGATTGCACCGAATTTTATACTGGTCACTTAGTTCAGGGTTAGGCTGTTTGTAAGCTGCTGACTGAGGAATTGCTCCTGCATATTAAGAATCCTTTCAAGGGGGGATTCCTCATCTCATTTTCCCCTTTCATAACATGTACCGAAGCGATCCATTTCCCTTCTCTAATCTTTTTTCATTTGCCATTTTCTAGGTTTTGCATTTATCTACATGGAAGATGAGAGAGATGCTGAAGATGCAATTCGAGGACTTGACCGGATGGAGTTTGGTCACAAAGGCCGCAGGCTTCGTGTTGAATGGACAAAGGTCAATTTTCTCATCCTGAATGATTTTTTGTGCAGATTGTCTAAGTTTTGCATCTCACTTGACTTAATTTGTTTTCATTGTTGTATTATAGCAAGAACGGGGTATTAGAAGGCCAGGTGGTTCCAATTCAAAAAGATCTGCTAATGCACGACCTTCAAAGACATTGTTTGTAATCAACTTTGATCCACATCACACTAGGACAAAAGACTTGGAGAGGCACTTTGAACCATATGGGAAGATAGTCAGTGTAAGGATAAGAAGAAATTTTGCTTTTGTTCAGTATGATGCACTGGAAGATGCAACCAAAGCACTGGAAGCTACCAATATGAGGTTAGTTTTCGTCCATCCTCTCTGTTTCTGGATTTGGTATGTCCATGTCCACAACACACTATCCATTCTTATGGTTTCTCTTCAGCTGATCCTTCTGATACAAGTTTGTAGTAGTTCACATGTGCTGATCTGTATTTGTAATTTTTTTTTTTCATTTTGTAGCAAGTTAATCGACCGAGTTATATCAGTTGAATATGCTGTTCGAGATGATGATGAAAGGAAAGATGGATACAGTCCTGAAAGGGGCCGGGACAGATCACCAGAGCGAAGAAGCCATGACAGGAGGCGCTCCCCAAGTCCATACCGAAGAGAGAGAGGAAGCCCTGATTACGGCCGTGGCCCTAGTCCTGGTCCTTATAGGAGAGAGAGAGATAGCCCAGACTATGGTCGTCGCCGCAGCCCAAGTCCCTACAGGAGAGACAGGATAAGTCCCGATTATGGCTGCGGTGCAAGCCGCAGTCCTCATAAGAAGGAGAGAGTGGGCAGCAGGGAGAGAATAGACAGTGAACAAGGGCGTGGCCCCAGCCCCAGTCCATACCGCAGGGAGAGGGCTAGTCCTGACAAAGGCCGTGGCCCCAGCCCCAGTCCTTATCGTAGGGAGAGGGCTAGTCCTGACAATGGCCGTGTCCCTGGTGGCAGTCCTTATGAAGGTGGCAGACGTAGCCCTGACAACGGTCGCGCCCGAAGCCGCAGTCCTTACAGACGAGAGAGGGATAATACTGACAATGGTCATGGTTCCAGCCGTAGTCCCTATGATAGAGATGGGGGCAGCCCTGTTAATGGTCGTAGGACCAGCACAAATTCCATGGCTGAGGAGAGGGACAGCCCAATTGGAGTTGAAAGCCCTCCGCATCAGAGATACCCGAGGTTGTTATCATCTCATTAAATATTTGATTTTATGATGATTGTCTTTTTAAACTAACATCACTCCTCACATAATGCAGTGGATCGCCCCCAGCAGATGAATGATACTGATCCCATGAAGCTTGAAAGAATGCCCGCCAGTTGTATTGGTCCTTATTGATTGTGGGATTACAGTTGACAACCCTTGTTGCAGGAACCAGGACCAATTCTATTCGTGCGCTGGGTCTTGTGTGTAGGCTCTAGTCAGTTGTAGCTTGTAATTTTAAGCTTCATTTTCAGTGCAAAGATTGTCGGATTTTATTGTTCTGTTTTGAACTACAAACTGTTCGGTTAAATGTGACTCATGCTTTGTTTTAATTGTGACATGGTGGATGGTAGGTTTCTGTTGCGTAGCGAAGTGAGATGACATTCTTTGATCCTTGAATGCAATCTACATAAGATAAAAAGTTATGTTTTTCAAATTGAAGTGCAATTGATCTTCCTCCTGTACTAGTTCTTTTGTCTAATTAAAGTACAGCAAACTGCACGAAATAACCCATCATGAGTTGGACACGTTTTACATATTAAACCTAATCACTGCACGTGCGTGATTATCATTTATTTCAAATAATGGGCTAGTGAACCTTTCGTAGATTTGGGCCTAATTATGGGCTAGTTTCTTTTTTGGGCATTCTCAATTAATCTCTCTTCAACAAGGCCGGGAAAACCATTTGTTTGTAGAGATCTATAATCATGATTCATCTTTTTTTGTACCGGATGATGATAGCAGACTAACACCAGCTAAGTACACGTTTAGTACTTTTCTCCACCGTTCAAATTAAGGAAGACATTAGACAAGATAAATAAGAATAGCTGTCCTGTTTAGAATGAACGGTTACTTTATTTTTAACCATCATATTAATCCTTTGATTACTTACGGTTAGTTTGGAACAACAAATTCTTTACTCGTAGATAAATGACTAAGATTTAAATTCTAGTCAAATTATACCTTTTATATTTTTATCAGAAAATAAATCCCAAAAATTATACGTTGTTATTTGAGAAAATTTACAATAAACCCAATAATTAGTTAAAAGATTGAAAATTAATCTTTTCAAGAGAAAAGTGGAACGAGTCTTCTTTGTCCGGATTGAAAGTGGTGAAGCAGAAATGTGAAGTTGGGATATAGGTTTCTTGGATTAGAGGCGAAGGCCAAATAACATACACGATCTTTTGGCTCTTTTCACCTTTTTGAATGGAAAAGCAATGCGATGCCATGAAAACAGCAGCATATATATCTTAAATTTCAAAAGCATATATCTTCCAATTGTGCCTTCAATACTTTATTTTGTTCCCTCTTCTTTTCTCTTTACACCATAAATATAATATAAAATAATAACACTTCTAGAACTAATCAACCAATGCGTACGCAATCATCTCAAAAAAGTCCGCCACTTCACTCGTGTATGAACTTAGCATGCGAGGCATATACCGAACAACTCCATCGATTCACACTCGTGTCAATCTTCTTTCTATAACAATCAAACATTCTAATAAGAGAATAACAAGAAAATAAAAATATCAACAAAAATATCCTCCATTACAATTTAGTGACCGATCAATACTGTTCATTTTGAAAAACTCGAAGTAAAATTCGATTTGTCAAAAAATTGCTAAAATCAAACCAATCACTATCCGATGGTAGACTTAAAACTTAAAACAACTTTCACTTTTTGCTCGACTTCAATCAAAATCATAAAACATGAAATCAACCACCATACTTTGATTTCGATCCAATTGGGTTAAAAGAACCCCACTCCAAATCTATTACCTCCAATCTCCTTTTTTTTCTATTTTCTTTTCCTGTTTTTTTCTTTTTCTCTTTCCATTCCACCATTCACATAATTACTCTATGGTACTCCCTCCAGTTTTTATTAATTGACGTCTGTACTGTAGATACGCATATCGAGGAGGTCGGATGACGTACTATTTGACTTCAAAAAATTTCGAATTTTTTCTCGGACGTACTTTAAAAAAAAGTACGAATTTTTTTTGGGTCAAATAGTGCGTCATCCGGCCTTCTCGATATATGTATCTACAGTACGGGCGTCAATTAAAAGATTGTGAAGGGGGTACTAAATAAGTGAGATACCACAATAAGCCTTTACAACTACTACAGTAGTAGGCAACCAAGCAAAGATGGAAATGAAAATGATGACGAGGGATTAATGGGTTTAAACCAAAATAAGATATGCGTTATATTAAAATTAGAAGGCTTCTAATAAGTGAGCAAAGATTGTTTCATTTTGAGTTTTTTTAGGGTAAAAGTACTTTTGGCCCAAAATTTGTCCATTCTCCTTAATTTACACTTTGTGTTAATAGAATTAGTCAAACTGGTCCAAAACTTTAAACTGCACCCTCCCCTAATTTACCTTTTGTTATCTTTTTTTCTATGTAGCATATCTAATAGTATTACGTTACATATTTCATAAACTTTTAAACCACTGTGTTGGGAATTATCATGATACGTTATATGCTGACTGGACATATGAGAGTCACGTCAGTAGTAGCGCGCCATTTCAACCCACCATGACAAATGCTGATGTGACACTTTTTTTTTATAGAAATTTATAGTCTCAGTTTTAACTTTTAAAATAATTCTCGTAATAATAAATATGCCACGATATAGGAAATTAAATTTATTTTCCTTTACAAAAGATTTACTAATATATGAAGAAATTAAAAGAGGGTGTTATTTGAGACACATTTGAGAAATATAAAATGCAATTAGGAATTTCATTTATATATAAGGTGCAAATTTAGAAATATAAGAAATATGAAATAGAGCGAGAGACATAGAGAGCAAGATCTAGCATCCTCATTGTTTGACGTAAATGCATATAGTTTCATTAAAGTCAAATTTTCGTGTGAATAAAATTAATCTTATGATACGGTGGTTCAAACCGAATTAATTAATTAGAATTTAAAAAGCTGCAGGCTCCATGATTTTTTTTTCTATAAATTAAATATCTAACCACAGAGTTGACCTCTTAAGGACTTTTTTTTTCCTCTGTTGCAAATCTGACCTCTGAATTATTTTAATTGTACAAGTTAATTAAACTTCCCATATGCCATTAATCTTTATTTATTTACGTTGACCATCATTCTCATATTCATAATTGAATTGATTTGATTGACTATCTCTATTCTCTAGCACCTTATGTAATATTTATAAATTTTTGTTAACTTACAAATTACCTAAAATAATTAAGGCCGAAATGGATTTTGAGCCCCTGCAGTCTAATTGATTGACTTATTTCATCATTCTGACAGATTTTTGACTTATCTCCTCCCTCCACTGAAGCCCAACAATTTATTTCACCCCTCCTCCTGACGCCGCCAACCTTTTCCGTCTGTTTGCTGACGTGGCGTGCCACGTCAATTGACACGTCAACGATTGATGACGTGTCACGCCCCGTCAGCAAACAGAACCGGGTCGAGCTCGAAACGGGTCGAAAAAATGGGCTGAATTTTAAATAGATTTTGAGTCCCTGCAGTCTAATTGATTGACTTATTTCAGCCCTCCACTTAAGCTCAATGATTTATTTCATCCCTCCGCCTAACACTATCCACATTTTTCGTCTGTTTGTTGACGTGTCGTGCCACGTCACCGACTGCTAGCGTGTCACGCGACGTCGATTGACACGTGATTTTTTTTCTTTTTTTTCTTTTCTTTTCTTTCTTTTTCTTCTTCCTTCTTCTTTCTTTCTTTTTTTCTGCACAGCCACGGACCTTCTTTTTCTTCCTTTTTCAATTTTATTATACCTTCTTTCTTTTCCAAAATTAAAAATCAACACCCACACCATACCACTACCCATCTCTCCCATTATCAGGTGGTTTGGTGGTTTGATTTTGCAGTTTTGGAAGTTTTGGGGAGATGGTAAAATTAAAATTAATTAATTGATGATGGTTGGTGCTGTGATGGAGGAGGAGGAGGCCAAGAGCCAATGGAGAGGGAGAAGGTTGATGGCCGGTTGGTGACGAAGGAGGAAGAAGAAAAAGAAATAAAAGAAAAAAAAAAAAAAAAAAAAAAAAAAGAAAGAAAAGGAAAAGAAAAAAAAATGACGTGGCGTGACACATCAGTAGTCGGTGACGTGGCGACGTGCCACGTCAACAAACAGACGAAAAATGTGGATGGCGTTAGGCGGAGGGATGAAATAAATCATTGAGCTTAAGTGGAGGGCTGAAATAAGTCAATCAATTAGACTGCAGGGACTCAAAATCTATTTAAAATTCAGCCCGTTTTTTCGACCCGGTTCTGTTTGCTGACGTGGCGTGACACGTCAGCGGCACGTCATCAATAGTTGACGTGTCAATTGACGTGGCACGCCACATCAGCAAACAGACGGAAAATGTTGGAAAATGTTGGCGGCGCCAGGAGGAGAGGTGAAATAAATTGTTGGGTTTTAGTGGAGGGAGGAGATAAGTCAAAAATCTGTCAGAAGGGTGAAATAAGTCAATCAATTAGACTGCAGGGGCTCAAAATCCATTTCGGCCAATAATTAACCCATAAGATAAACTAAGTTGTCCGAAGAACATGTTTCGTCGTTTCTTCAGGAATTGCATCGCAATCTTGTAGCGAACCTAATCGAAAACGCTAACAATCCTGTATTTCACTTGTTTTGATAACGCCATAGCTTTATCTGTCGCAGCAGCTGTACTCCAAATTCAATTTTCACTTCTTTTTGTTTCTAACTCAAGAATGGATTTGGAGAGCAAACTAAATCAAACTTTTATTCTATTTATACATTTATATTACCGATTTTATACACCTCTGCAAATGATTTTTTTATACGCTTCTCTTAAATTGACGATACACTTTTTCTTTTGACATTTAAGATTTGTTGGTAATTCAATACTATAACAAAATCTCAAGATTAAATTAAAATAAGAAATCTTTGCCGAAGTAGGTGATGCGTATTCTCGCCGGACGCTAGAAGACATCCAAGTCGGTCCAAAAAGAATGGCAGTGAAATCTGTAGTGGAGTTCGAAGTCCAACCGCACAGGCCGTCCCGCTCCTTAAACCCCTATAAAACCCCCACTCCTCTGTTTCTCAATACTCCCCCCCTCTTCTCTCTTACGCATTTCCACAAACAGAAAATGTGCAACCCAAACTCTCCTCTCCTCTCTTCCAAGTCCAGATGCAATCAAGACGACCCAGATCCTAGTTTTCGTACCCCATTGATCCCACATATCAAATTCTCCAACCAAGAACACCAGAAACTGCACAATTCAAGCAACACCCACTTTTCCCTTGTCATCAATGAATCAATCTCCACAGCTAAAATTGCTCTGCCCATGATCGTCACTGGTCTCTTGCTCTACTCTCGCTCCATGATCTCCATGCTCTTTCTCGGCTGCCTCGGCGAGCTTTCCTTAGCGGGTGGTTCCCTTGCTGTTGGGTTTGCCAACATTACTGGTTACTCAATCCTCTCAGGTCTTGCCATGGGAATGGAACCCATTTGTGGTCAAGCTTTTGGGGCTCAAAAACACACCCTCATAGGCCTAACTCTTCAAAGATCAGTGCTTTTGCTCCTTCTTGCTTGTTTCCCAATTTCTTTCCTCTGGCTAAACATGAAAAGCATCCTTCTTTTCTGTGGCCAAGATTTGTCAATTGCCACTCAAGCACAGTCATACCTTCTTTACTCTATCCCTGACCTCTTAGCTCAATCTTTCTTGCACCCACTAAGAATCTATCTCAGAACTCAATCAATAACCTTACCTCTGACATTTTGCGCCACTCTTGCAATTCTCCTACACATACCCATCAATTATTTTCTTGTCTCACACCTCAGTTTAGGGATTAGAGGGGTTGCTCTTAGTGGGGTGTGGACTAACTTTAACCTTGTTGGGCTTCTAATTATCTACATATTCCTCTCTGGTGTCCATAAGAAAACCTGGGGTGGGTTTTCAAAAGAATGCTTTAAAGAATGGAAGACCCTCCTCAATTTGTCAATTCCAAGTTGCATATCAGTCTGTCTTGAATGGTGGTGGTATGAGATCATGATTTTGCTATGTGGGTTGTTGTTGAATCCAAGAGCAACTGTTGCATCAATGGGAATTTTGATCCAAACCACTTCTCTCATCTACATATTCCCTTCTTCTCTCAGCTTTAGTGTCTCCACAAGGGTAGGAAATGAATTGGGAGGTCAGCAGCCCAAAAAGGCAAAACTTGCAGCCATTGTTGGCCTATCTTTGAGCTTCTTTTTGGGGTTTTCAGCACTGATTTTCGCAATTATGGTAAGGAAAATCTGGGCAAGTATGTTCACAAAAGACAGAGAGATCATAGCATTAACATCAGCTGTTTTGCCTATAATTGGACTGTGTGAGTTAGGGAATTGTCCTCAGACAACAGGTTGTGGGGTGCTAAGAGGGACAGCTAGGCCTAAAGTTGGGGCAAATATCAACTTGGGTTGCTTTTACCTTGTTGGTACACCTGTCGCTGTGTGGTTGGGATTTTTTGCAGGGCTTGATTTCAGAGGACTATGGTTAGGACTCTTGGCTGCCCAAGCCTCTTGTGTTGTGACCATGTTGGTGGTCCTCGGTCGGACCGATTGGGAGCTCGAATCGGATAGAGCTCAATTGCTGACCGGTGGTTTGGTTGCTGCTGTCCATGACAGCCAAACTTTTGAGGAAAACAAGCTACCTAAAGCTGAAATCAAGGAGGATTCTTTTAATTTAATTGGTGATTTGGTATTAGACAATAATTATTTAGGTGTTTAATGGTAACTAATCCTTCGTTATTATAATTATTTTGTTTTAGTGCTCAAAGATGTACAGAGAGTGGGGAATTGAAATAGATAAATGAGGGCAATTAACTTTGCTTCTTCTTTATTTTCTTTTTTTTCATCACAATTTTGGGAGTTTGGGGTGTTTAGTTCAAAGTTTCAACAAGCAGCTTCTAGTGTTCTCCCACTAAAATTCAATTTTACTAGTTGGTTTGGTTCGAGTTCAGATTAGAGTCTGTAAGTACGCGGATAATACTGTGTTGTTGAATAGTCATTATGGGAGCGTCTAAAATCATAACCTTTCAACTTTATTCATTGTCCCCCATGTACTTATGCTAAACATAATGTTGAGGTGCGTGAATTAAAATATCACATCGGTGAAATAAGAGAAATTGATGTATAGAAATGGACGTAAAGCGGAAATTATAAGAACTCAAACGTAAAGCGAACAATATCATTGCATGTATAAAGATGGACGTAATTGGTGTTAATTTTATTACCCAACACATAATACAAAGATTTATTTCAAAGTTTTGAAATGTTTGGTTTGCATGCGAATGTGTTAAAAGTACAAATTTAGTTGAAGTCAAGTTAGCAATTTGTCTTTAACCCTCAAAGTCATTTATGGATGAAAAGAATCGTTTAGATACGTTCTAGATGGTTAAACTCTAGAGCAGCACCAAGAGCACGTTTCATTGTTCTTTTTTTCTTTCTTTTTTGTTTGAACTAGCACGTTCCATTGTGCACATCAACAAATTACTCTTAGGAGTAATAGACAAGGCCAGCTAGGGATACCAGGAAAATATATATTGCCTTATCGTAAACGAAAAATCAGAGTATTTTGAAAAGTGACACGTCATATTTTACTTTATATATATATATATATATATATATATATATATATATATATATATATACTTTTATATTTAGGATTTGTTTGGGATTATATTATATTTTTTTTACTATCAATTTAATGATTGAAATAGTTTCTTGTAGAAATAATTTTAACTGTTAATTTGTAGTGGAGAAAAGTAGAATACAATTTTACGACAGACTCTTAAAAAGAAATGAAAAGAAATGATAAATAAGTAATAGTAGATGTGAGTTATGTCTCTCATGATGTATGATTCGATGATATTCAACTATATATTTGTGGCACGGTAAGGAATGTCAGCATAGATTACTAGTAGATAGATGGACCCGAGGAGTTACTTAAAAAAAATGGGGTATTCAATAATCTATTAATCCTTTTAAATTTGATCACACAAGCTTTTGCATGCATGGCAATTGGCACACATGTTCTTAATCTTTTCTTCTTTCGTTTCCCCTCCCCTTGAAAATGGTCAACTTTATAAATTTGAATGGGTAATCTATCCTACAATCCTGAAAGAAGCTGATCACGTCGGGTAAAGATGGATGCATGCTTGAAATGATATGGTAGATTAATGCGATTATGGGTCTAACTATCCTACCTCTTTGGAATTGCCAAACACCAAAGTTACAAAAGTACAATGTTTATTTATCAAGAAGCTAGTGACTAATTCTGAGAATCATGACAACCTATGTGGAGTATCTTTCGAGAAAATAAAAAATATACTAGCACTTTGGTTAAAATAAATTAAAATAAGCATTAATCTCCTGATATAAAATATTAAAGGGCGGTGCCATATAGACAAATGCCTTTAAGTTTTGATGTCACAAAATATACGAGATTCACGTCGAGTTTTCAACCTATTTAATATCTTTTTCTTGGATATAATATTTAATTATTCTTTGATTCAATCGATTCGACCCAATCTAATAAAAATAATTTTCACAAGAATGAAATAAATTGAGGTTGTAACTTTAGGAGAATTATTAATTGCAGTACAAGTAGAATTATTATCATGCAAGATTCGTTAAACTTGGGATATATAAAATTAAAGCAAAATTAAAGGGAGCTGAAGAGCCCTAATTAAATTAATTAATACTACAAATTAGTTATCTCTCGGGATTAAGAAGGAGACGCAGAGTGCGATGATACGTTACACATCGAAAGCGTTTCAAGATTTGTGGCTCTACAACAACGGGAAGGGGATGAACTATAGTAATTAATAAGATCCCATCTTCCGCTTCTTTTGAAAAAAAAACAAAGAAATCCCATCTTCCTTTTGTACCAGTAGACTAGGGTTTGAAAACAGAAAGGATGTGGAGCAGATAAAAAGGAACTAAACCAAAGTTGTCACAAAGGATGCGGACCACTTAATTGGAATAGTTGAAATTAACGAGGCCAAAATAGATGAAGGTGGGTTGAAGTTGAAGGCACTGATTTGAATCTGTGGAGCACGAGGTATATAACATAAGGTTCATGGCTCCCTTTGTAGGAGACAGAGACAGCGCACGCAACCTGCGTTTTGGCCTCCGAATGGAAGACAGCCCCCCTTCCCTTTTTGGTGTACACTTATGCATGCATAAGCTGATCCCCTGCCTCAAAACAAATCCAAATCCACAAAAATAATACAACGTTTTGAATCTCATTTTTGCTTATTAGAAAAATAATACATCAATTATTGATTTCGATCGATGGGTTGAATCTGAAAGGACCGCAACTCTGCGGTCAACAGTAATGGAAGGGCCGCAACTTTTGAGACCCTTGGGGATCCAGAAAAGGCAAAAGCCAAATCCCTCTCTTCTTAATCTTTATATCAAGCCATGCATGCATACATGCATATGTAGTTTAACAATTATTAGGAGGATGTATATATAATTAAGCATGTCTTTCTGAAAATAACGAAATCGAGTTGAAGATATTACGAGCTATTATACTATCTATAACGAAACATTTAAATATTTAAATTCAACTACTCAATTATAAGCTCATTAATGATGCAGACAAAACACAACAACTATATATAAATAAATAAATAAGAAATTGTTCTCAACTAAATCTTATGTTTATCTTAGTTTTCCTTAAATTAAGTGTGTTGTAACAATCTCAATTAATTGAATGAGATGAAGATGTTATACTATATTATATAATTGTTTGCAAGTTGGAATAGAAAATTCTTTACACACGCGCAACCTTACTACACTCTTAAACGATTTTTTATACGGAATAAATATATTAATTAAGTCATAATTAAAAGTGTTTGGTGGGTGGGTATCAGACTAGCAGTAGGCGTAGTGGTGGCAACGGGTAAGCAAATGAGCAATGATAAAAGGTTGAGACTTTGAAAAGTTTGTGGCGCTGAAAATGTGAGACCAAAAATTAAAGCAAATCTGGTAATTTTATAAGTTGCTCTGAGTCTGAATCTGACTCGGACCTCACCAACCCACCACCACATTCACCGCCGCTGCCGAAGCTTCCATTCCCACGCGGCCAAGTTTTGTACTTTTTTGATTTTGAAACCACCCAATTAATTGCTTTCCGAAATGGCGGCTTAATTAATGTCTTGCCAACGTAATATATATATCATAATCAGGATCACCATTCGTACTTAATTAATTGATATTTTTTTAAAATTAACTATCGTATTAAGTCATAATTACGACTCCTGTATTCTGTTTTTATTTTGGCACCCAATCAAATTGAAAACTACAACTAATAAAATATTGTCAAAAATTATTCTCTTAATTTTATCTACTATTTCAAAATGTCAATTAATTAAGTCCGGAGAGAGTATTATATAATTAGCTAGCATATTATAATTCTTTTAAGAAAATAAAAGAAATTGAAAAAAAATTGAGATATATATAGTAAATGAGGCATTATTCTAATCTTATCATGTTGATATATATATTATATATATAGTAAATGGATGATTACGAATCCCATACTTATATTTATGCTCGTCATTGTAATAATATTCCTTCTCTTAAATAAATAAAACATTTGCAAAAAAGAAAGGTAAAGATAAAGATAGAGATAAAGATTGTATTTTTTTTTTTTACTTTACTTGGGATAATGGCAACAGCAGAGGTATCAGCACCCGGCATGGAGACAACATGGTGTGCGAGGAATATGTGTGTAAAAATAAACCACCACATGTCCGATAAATACCATACTCCTAGTCCGAGATCTCGGCTGGGTCCTTTCGTGTATCCACGTATTCATTTGTCACTAGCCAGGCCCATGGCCTACGGTTCCGACATACACAATCCTGAAGAAAAAGGAAAAGATGACAAAATCCCTTAACCCTTCACTTGTAGCTAGGTGCACTAAGCGCGTAGTTCTACCATCGGTCACTCATATGCATGGGTATATAAATCAGCAAATATTGACCCATTTTTAATTTTAAAAGATAAATTAAATGGAGCCGCTGTGAACGAGCGAACGTAAAATTAATGGAATATCTAAGGTAGAGCTATATGTAAGGGTCAAGTCAAATAATATATATTAAAATTAATTTAATATTTATTTATTTTTCTTTGATTAACATTTGTTTGAAAAAACCATGATTACCTAGAAAAATTTTAACCGACAAGGATTGAGGAAAACCCACAATATTTCAACCATATATGCATGCCAATGGTAAATATTGGACTGTGCCTTTGTCATCAAATCATTACCATAACTCTCCAAGTCTTACAGATGCCAAAAGATCGACGAACTCTGGATTTGGGCGGTGAACACTATCATTCAACGACCTTAACTTGAAGAGATGTTAGTATCGGTAACAATTATATATGTATGTGTTATTGTTTTTTTTACCCGACGACAACTATCCTAAACTCATTGATTTATGGCTAATCATGTTTGAATCTGATTTTGGACTCTTAACATATTGAAACATTAATTTATATTCTAAGAAGATAATTTTCATTAGGGTCCCTATTTAAAATTTTAGATTTGACCAAAATAGTTACTATATAATTTTGTGCTTATCTCCTATACATGCATATTAAATACCATTGGATTAAATATTTAATTTGCGTACGAAAATTTCAAAAGAACAATCCTTTTGATAATCGATTGAAAGTAACGCAGAAAAAATCCCACAACGTCCATCTTTTAATTCGTCAACAACAAAATCCTCTCTTTTTACTCACCTTTTGAGTTAAAGTCTTGTAATTTGAATCCTGTCATCTTTTTTTGATCTCGTTTTCCTAATTAATCACCTCTTTTTCCCCCAAGTTAGATTAAAAATGCTCAACTTTCTTTGTTTTAAAGAAAGAAAAACGAAAAAAGATCAAAAAAGAGTGAAATCAAAAGAGAGGTTGGGGGAACGTAGAAGTCCAAGTACAACTCTATTGTGGTTCACGCTATCAATCAAGATCGTAATTAAAGTACATACGTCATCTTTACATTCACAATAAAAATAATAATATAATCTAATTAGAAAGGGTTAAACCCCAATCATATTTTAACACATCTATTAGTATAATTTTATTAATAAAATAATTAATATCTCAAGCCTTATTTAAAACATATATATGGCTCGTAAAAGTAAGACTAAAAAACTAAGAAGAAAAAGGAGGTGTGATGGTCCTGAAATGGGTTAAGAAATAAACTACAGTGGGCCGTGGACCAGCTAAAATGGATCCTTTAGTTCTTGATCCAGCCACGTCATAGTATGGGCTTATAAATATTATCGGCCCATCAATCAAAGTTACAATTATATAGGTCCAAACCAATGCAGAGAGAAATTGGATTACAACGCAGGGCCGTTGTCCAACATCTAACCCATTAACTGCAACAGCAACAGCAAAGGCTCAATGCTTGTTTCGATCCTCATAAATAAGTCAAGCCCAAAGCTATTGTTAATCAATCAATCAATTATAATCACGTATCTGATTCGGTTCAATCTAGGTCGGTTCTAAATCGAATCAGATTTTCCTTATCTCAAACCGAACTACAACTGAATGATATAGTCGGATTTAGATTTGGATAAATTCAATTAGTAATTGACCAAATTCGACAATTTCAATTCAAATTTCAGTTTTACACTAAAAGATCAAATATTTCAAGACTTCGGTTGGGATTATATATGAAAATGGTCAAAAATTCGGATTTTTCAATTTTTCAATTTTTCATTATCAGATAACTGATTAGATTTAGTTCGGTTCAGTACAAATCAGATAAAAAAATTCAGATTTGAATTCCGAGGATGAATCTGGACAAAATTGTCTACTCCTAACTATAGTGATAAAGTATCAATAAAATTCAGATTCGAGTCGAAAAGGTGCCAGACACAGTTTACATGGTGTTTTTATTTTTATTTTTAGCCACTTGTTAGGTTAGAATATATATGTAAAAAATTAACACAAGCAATGTCATTCCAAATAAGCTGAATGGATTTTATGGCTCTTAACTATTTGGCACAAAGATTGATACTATGACGTTATATAAAAAATGTATTTAGATAATTAAATGCTAGTTAAGGTCTGAAAGTTTGACTGAAACCCTAGCTACTATACTTTCCTTGAAGTTGCTTTCCAAGCCGACCCAATTTCAATTTCATGGTCTGTTCGTACAGCATCATTTATAGCACCGAGCCACCGGCTGCCGACGATTTCAGTTTGCGCTTAGCTTAATCAATTCTTGGTTTCTATGATTTGATTCTTACTCTTTAGGTGTTCATAACTTGGATCATCCTCCCGATAAATTAAAATTTTAGCTTTTTTCATGATACAATTGTGTTTTTTAGCGTAATCTCTCACTTATATAAAGAGAAAAGAAAAAATTATTTTTCAGTTAATTTAAGAATTAAAAAGAACCCAAATGATTAGTTGTTTTTTTTAATGTAAAGCGTTTTTAGGTGAGCTAAATATTTGCAAATATAAAAATTAAAAAGACATAATTAAAAGGGGGCATTGTTGGCCATTGGTTAAAATTTATTGCAACCTGCTAATAAAAAGTTGATATGCAGGCAGAATCTAATTAGTTGGCCAATGACCAACGTAAGATTGTGTTTGAAGATTGAAACGTGTGCCTCTTGTTCTTGATCGCCCCCCACAACGCTATGTTCTTGATTGTGCTATAGACCAGCAGCATCTAGTGATTTCCTATTCCTTTTCTTTTCATTTCTTTTCTTTAAGCTATTTACTTTTGACAGTTAATGGAGAACGGAAGGAAGAAGTATATATCAACAATGACTTGATTTCGATTTTCAAACCTTTTTTTTTTCTATAATAAAAAATTATTAATAATAGTAATACGACTTCTAATTAAAATAGTTTAATTTTGTTTTCTATCTTTCATTTCAATCCTACGTGTTGCGTTATCACACTGACTAAAAAAGATCTTAATAAGCACAAAACACGGCACATGTAAACATGGAGACGCACGAGGGTCTCTCATGAAGGCGTACAACACGCCTTGCCAATGTTCTGCAGAGCATTTGGGTCACGGCAAGTTGCACAAAATTGCTAAACCATAGAATTATAAGATCATCAAACTTGTAAACACAACCACACCTAAAACGCTCGCAATCAAAGTTCGCGCACATCGGATATATGAAAATGATACTAATCTTTTTTAAAAACCGTAAGTGTGTTTACTTAAAACAGATAGTATCATTAGAAGAAAAGAGACCGGTAATTGTTAAATCGCGTGCAGTCATATTCCGCGAAATGGATGCCATTGATGATCCCCATCCTGCACTCAATCTGAAGAATCTGAAACCCTGTTTTTGGTCCATGAAGTTTATACTTTTTTTTTTGGATGTAGCCATCATTATTGTAGAGCCAAAAAAGGAAATCTTACCAAAACTAGAGCAAGTGACGTGTAAACTAATTATACTTGGTACCCTAAACTTTTTATATCACTAAAAAAGATGGTTAAATTAATATGTTCTTATAATTTCTCCTACCGCACCTTTATGACTTGTAGTCTTCCTATTAGTTGCTTAGCTTAGATAGCAAACTTCAACCCCTCTTTTTGTCAGCTAGTAGCCCCTACAGCAACAAGCAACCTCTCCTCTTCCATTTGGATTAATGGGTCAATCAGAGATGTTACGTTTGGCATTACACATTCCCTTCAATTCATCTTTAAAGTAGAAAAAAAGAAGAAAAGGCTAAAATCTCGTAAGAAAAGAATCTAAGAAACATAGCCTTGCCTCGCTATAAATGCTTGCTTACAAAGATGTCTATACATATATATATATATAATATGTGTATTATCAACACAAGAACCATACAAAATGGCAAATGAATTTGATGACAGCGGAGTGTATATATGAGATAGGACAGATAAAAACCATTGCAGTAACCCAAATTTATTTCTGGTGAACTGAATGACAGATTTCATAGAGGGGGATGCTAATTATAATCAATCTAAATACATCAAAGAATGGAGGAGATTACAAACAAACCAATAACTAGATGCAATGTATCCTCAAAGCACATCCACACACACACAAAAATAAAGTACCGAGTGGGACCGATCGAGCTTAATTAGTTGAAGAAATCCCATGGGAACTTGGGTTGATGAACTGCATTATTGGGGGCAGAAGAGGTTGCAGGTGTTGATGAAACCGGCATTGGTGCCGGGGTAGAATCAAATGTTTCCCATTGTGTGGTTACAACAACTGCCCCAGATGACGAATTCCTCGCTGGCTGCTGCTGTTGATGCATCAACAAATGATCACTGGTGTCCCTGGGTTGCTCTTCCTCAATTGGTACTAGGAGTGTATGCCCATTATGGGTATACCGGGATTGCCGCGCTTTGCTCGGGGCTTGTTTTTGCCTATTTGGGTCGGTTCCATTATTACTAGGCAAGGAGTTCTTGATCTTCAACACATCAAGAGTCTCGACATACTGTTGCACTCTTCTAACCTTAAATTGTCAGCATACATAAGAAATTCAGGAGGCTTGGAATCACTATATTGATATTTATATGAAAAATCAAAGTTAATTACCTGCATTTTCCTCTGTAACTTCACATCCCCATCGCCCATAATTCCATCCAATTTAAGCAATTGATTCATCAATAGCTCAATACAAGTAAGCACATCTTTCTCTGCTACTTTCCCACCTTTGGTAATAGCAGACTCAAAAGCTGAAACCTATACCCAATTTCGAATCAAGAAATGAATTACTACAACCAAGAACACAAGAAGAACTCATTTTAATTATCAAGCAACAAACAAGAGGTAATTGATCTTAAAAGAATACCTGGCCGGCGAGGCGATCGACTTCCAAGCTGATTTCAGAGATGGATTTTGAAGCCTTCTCCATCTTGGCATTCTT
The DNA here is from genome assembly GCA_963691705.1 of Viola odorata. Taxonomy (NCBI): domain Eukaryota; kingdom Viridiplantae; phylum Streptophyta; class Magnoliopsida; order Malpighiales; family Violaceae; genus Viola; species Viola odorata. The sequence goes on from OY829540.1 coordinate 66,117,282, forward strand.
CCTCATCTCAAGTAACCTTTTTTCATGGCTAATCGGGTCCTCAACAAGAACAATTTTGGACTTGTCCTTCACCCCTGACATGTCAAGAAATGCATTCGAATCCCTCTCTTTGTCTTTGTAAAACAATTTTTGATCTTGATGGTGTAGCCCGGTTGGCCCAGTCATCATCTTCTTCAACTCCCCTGCCCACCCACCAAAAATTCAAACCCAAAATTCAATTCCCAATCTTTAATAAATTAAAGAATAACGCTTGAGATACCAATAACAATAATGACAATAAACAGTTACCATAAGTGAAAAAACAAATTAATAAATGCTTACTAAATGTAGCTTGAGAGCTGATACACATTTCGTGATACGTTGACCCGTACTTAACCTTAACTCTAATTGTCGGTGGCGGGGCGGAGCTCCGATCAGAATCCGGGTTTCTCTTCTGAACTAACATTCCTCCTGGTCTAACCTCCCACTCTGCCGCCGCGCCAGAGTCACCAGCAGCTGAACCGCCATTCGTATGTGATGTTACCCCTGCCGGTGCCGGCGCCGGCGCCGGTTTACTCCTCATCCTCATCATCTTTAACTGCTATTCTAATAATAAGGATATCTAAGTATCTGATTTCGTATTTCCGTTACAAGAGAAAGAAAAGAAAAGTATTTGACTTTGAAGCAAAAACAGAACAGAGCAGTAGTAGTAGCATTACAGCTTCAGATCTCTAGAAATCAGAGGCACCCATCTGAGAGAAAGGTTGTTATCCTCTGTTTCGAAACCATTACACGAAGTCCAATCCCAAGCGCCACGCGTATAGAAAGAGAAAGCGTTAACTTCTTCTACTGCCTTCTCCTCTTTTCTTTTTCTCCTTTTTCACAAATCTTTCCAACAACAATCAATGGAGTCTGACAGAAGGGGAAAAAACACAAAAACACATGCAATGAATCTCTGTAATCCTTGCAATTCAAGGAAAAGAAAAGAAAAGAACCGAACCCAGATCTCTCCCCCCCACCCCACTAAATTTGCAACCAAGAAGCTTCAACAGCAATCAAAACACATAAAATTACAAAAAAAAGTACCTATGTTTCTAAGTAACCGCCTGAAAAACCAATGGCGGATTCTGTTATTCGACCGAATTTCAACTCCTTTCCTTTGCTGGTCGAAGGTCTGAAGGAGAAGAAGAGGAGGAAAAGAGGACCGGAAAAAGAAAAAGAAAAAAAAAGGAATAGAGAGAAAAGGGAGAGAAATAAAAAAAATGAGTGGACAGCTAACTGAGCTGTTTCTCGGTCGCCAAAGAAGTATATTTATATGCATTTGAAACTTATTTGTATATAAATATATTGGCGGTTATTTTTATATTTTTAACGAACGAAATAATAATGCAAAAAAGGAAAGAAAAAGAAGAAGAAGGAGGCAACAAAAGCCGCCAAAGACTTTACTACTTTTCTAGGTTTTTACCTAAGCGAGGTAAATAGGTAAATAGACAAAGGTTGCAATTGCATACATGTTGGTGTAAGTTAAACCGGAGTGGGCTAGATCTGTGTATCTGTACCACGTGTGTGGTCTAAGGGTATTATGGGTAATTTAACAACAACCAAGTTGATCAATCATTGCCGTCCTTCTTATATGTGGTTGTTGGTGTGAGAGACAGAGTCCGCAATGTGGGGCTACGTGGCTGTTGTTGCTAGCGAGTGTCTTGTTGTTCTTGTGTCTGCTGGTGAGATTAGCTCTGCTACCTGTAACTATATATAACTAAATTAGATGGATTCACCCCCTCATTTTTTTTTACCCTCAACTAAAATTTACCCTTTGCTTTAACTAGCTGAAGAAAAAGAAAAAGAAAAAGAAGTGTCATTGACTACAAAAGTGACCTTAAAAATAAAAAATTATCTTGAAAATCGAAAAGCGACAATTAAATAGAAAAAGACATTTGTTGAAAAAACGACAGTTATATAAAAACGAATGGAGTATATCCCAACCACCACCGACCAAATTAATTGCACCATCATAACTATCTATTAAGTGTACCTTGACTATGAGTCATTCCTATGGCTATATATACCCATGCATATATGTTGCAACAACATAGTGAAGAAAAGTAGTGTAGTGAAGAAAAGAAGTGAAGTGAAGAGAAGTAGTGTAGTGAAGTAAATGAGTGAAGTGAGGAGAAAATAAAAAGAGAGGGAGTGAGGCAGAGTAGAGAAATAAGAGTGTGTGTGAGAATGTTAGTATGTTTATCTAAAAGCAATCTCACTTGTAGTTTCCACTTCCATTTAAATTAAAAGTTAAGTTTTTGTAGCTGGTATCTCTCCACTCGAGTGATTATTAGTTTTGTTAATTCGCACCACTTGTTCAACAATCTGGTAGCGGAGCTTGGTTGGTTATCAGACCATGGGTGACCTTCAAGTTGTTGGTGGAATTAAAAAGCTCAATAATCAAAACTACACTTCTTGGTCTACTTACATGCAAGGACAAGATTTGTGGGAGATAGTAAATGGAAGTGAAGTCACACCACCAGAGGCGGAGGATGCAAAAGGTGCTCTTCGGAAATGAAAGATCAAAGCAAGCAAAGCAATGTTCGCTTTGAAGACAACAGTTGATGAAGAGGTCCTGGAGTATATCCACGATGCCAAAACTCCCAAAAAAGCTTGGGATACGTTCGCCAAGCGATTCTCAAAGAAGAATGACACAAGATTCTAACTTTTAGAAAGTGAGTTATTGTCAATAATACAACATGACTTTACAATTACTCAGTACTTTCATAAAGTAAAGTCGTTGTGTCGAGAAATTTCCGAGTTAGATCCAGAAGCCTTAATCGAAGAAACCAGGATGAGAAGAATAATCATTCATGGTTTGAGGCCCGAATATAGAGGGTTCATTGCTGCAGTACAGGGATGACCAAGTCAACCATCACTTATTGAATTTGAGAATTTGCTAGCTAGTCAAGAAGCATTAGCCAAGCATATTTGTGGAGCTTCGCTAAAAGGTGAAGAGGAAGCACTCTACACCAACAAAATTCGGCAAAATTTCGGGCAACAATCAGTTGATGGATCTAAAAGAAATGTTGAGAAGACGACGAGCAATCACGGTGAAGGAAACGCTCGCGCAGGGGGAGCTAATGGCAAAAATAAAAGGTTTGAAGGGAAGTACTACAATTGTGGGAAGATGGGACACAAAGCAAATTCCTGTTGGTCAAAGAAAAAGACCATGGAGAGCAACGTCACTACTTCTAAATATGAAGAGTTGGATATGGAGGCAGACTTTGTTACAAAAGAGGAGGAAATTGGGAAGATGGGACACAAAGAAGAATCTTGTTGGTCAAAGAAAAAGACCATAGAGAGCAATGCCGCTACTTCTAAATATGAAGAAGAGTGAGATATGTAGGCAGACTTTGTTGCAGAAGAGGAGGAAAGTACTTTTATAGTAATAACATCCAATCGAATCGATTGTAAGAATGATTGGATTGTTGATTCGGTAAGGTGGAGCACTGCTAGATTACATCTCTGCAGCAATGAGTTCGATTCGGTGCTTGTAGAGGAGGATTTAGCTTCAGTTAAGAGCTCGGAGTCGATGGTAACCCAACCTATGTTACAGGGTTCTGCAGACATTAATGTCCAAAGTGAAAATAGCAAGGAAAACATCGAAAAGGTGAAGCATAATTCTACATCCTCATTGTTTCACCGAGAAGATGCTGCAATTGTCATCCAATCGATTTTCAGGAATTTTTTGGCTACACGCAGAAGCAAATAAGTTCTACTGAAGGACAAGAAGGTGGAGCAGGGTCCTCAAACGGAGAGTCCATTTTCTGATCATATCCTAGAAACTAAAATCCCAAGTAGAAATTCCATAGACACATCAAGTGAGGTACAGACCGAAAATTTTGCAGGAGTCCTCTCTATCAGAGAAGAAGGTGCAGTCATCCATCATCACATGCAAAAGAAAGCTAAAGCAAGTATTATGAAGTTAAAGAAAGATTGGGATGATAGCACAATGAGTAGCAATATATCGAAGATGAGGGTAGGAACAAGCAAGATGCAACAATTCGTCGTGAGAGGGCACTGGCGTATGCTTTCTCACAACAACTACGAATCTGTTTGAAGAAGCAAACCAAATCTTATGGCACACAAACAAGCATGAGTTGGAGCTGGCCGGTACGGTGGAAAAAGTGAAAGTTGGTATTTAGGGGGAGTGTTAAAGTCAACACCAACACATGCATAGTTAGATATATATCCCAATCGCCACTGACCAAATTAATTGCACAATCACAACTACCATATTAATTGCACCTTCACAACTACCTATTAATTGCACCTTAACTATGAGTCATTCCTATGGTTAAATATACCCATGCATATATGTTGCAACAACGTAGTGAAGAAAAGTAGTGTAGTGAAGAAAAGTAGTGAAGTGAAGAGAAGTAGTGTAGTGAAGTAAAGGAGTGAAGTGAGGAGAAAATAAAAAGAGAGGTAGTGAGGCAGAGTAGAGAGATAAGAGTGTGTGTGAGAGTGTGAGTGTTTGTATGCCTATCTAAAAGCAATCTCACTTGTAGTTTCCACTTCCATTTAAATTAAAAGTTAAACTTTTGTAACTAGTATTTCCACCCGAATAATTATTAATTTTGTTGCTTCTTCACAAAACTGTTCTATTATTCTGAGTGGGAGATCAAAAGTGTCTATTTCAACTTTTAAGTCTTAATCCATCCCAAATTATATGACATTTTAGATTGTATAAATAACTAGCGTCTTTTTGTCATTTCTTTGGTAATTAAGTTTTTGTTTAATTTTATTAAGGAAGAGATGATTAGCGTAGATAATAAAGTATGATTAGTAAAAATATAACTGTCAAAATAAACTCAAAAAGTGTGAAAATTATTCTAAAGGACATTTTAAATTGTAGCTGCAACCTGCAGCAAGTAGCTAGGCAACAACCATTCAGTTCACTTTGGGAAATTTTCTATCCGTGCACTTAAATTTTTGCGCTAATTATGACCATTAATTATTATTTCTGCAAACCTAATTTAAACTTTGAACTAGCTAGATACGTAAACTTAATCCAGACGTTTGACCAGATGGTGATGATGGTAATGATGATGTGATGATGTGATGATGGTGATGATACACTCTCTTTTACCAATCAAAATACGACGAATGTTGTAGCATGGTTAGCTCCTACTATCTTTCGTTAACACCCTCAGTGTCCTCCATGATTTTGAAAATAATTTCAAAGCAATTTTCTTGTTTTTTATTTACTACGTACACTGGCCACTGGCGATTCAAAGCTTCTCTCTTTCAAACCGCATCTATACCTCTAGGATAAATTATAGTGTTGTAAATTATAAGTACAATATAATTTACTTTTTACTTCGGTTAACTAAATATAAGTTACTTCTTTTTAACTGCAAACTGCTTTATAATTAATTTGTTGTACTATTTCTTTTTCCAATATATAGATATGAACGTAAATAATGGCGTAACAGTGAGCTACCAGTACATTGACAATTTAATTGTACGATTACTATCGACATTTTGTAACTACAAAAGTACCAGAGTATTCGCCTCGTAACTGTGGTTTGGTCATTGGTGCACACTTATTATAGTTAATGTTGTCCGGAAAATTTCCTGTCTTGGGTGTTTCTTCGTTCTTTCTTCTCACATGGTTTCAGCAATTTTGTCTGGGCTAGGAAAGGGCTTTCATCACCAAAAATAATGGCTATTCCTTTTTATTAACGAGTACAATGTCTAGAGTCAACCGTTTTGACCGAGTAGCACAACAACAATGACGATGGTTTGGTGAGCCCCGCTAAATGTGATTTGATACCCGATGAATCTTCAAACTGAACCAATGGCTAGGTTTTAATGATGAGTTCTTTACTACTTAGTTCAAGGGCGAACATAATGTACAAAATTCCTGACCGAATTTAAATCGAGTAAACTTTAATAGTGGGTTGTATGATGCTTAGTTTGAAAGGGAGAAGTTGCGCGCCCAAATGGTAGTGGATTTTGTGGTCCGGGTAATTGTTGGGGTGTAAATTTGACGTCATAAAGGTAAAATAAATAAAAAGTAAATATAAAAAGAGTTGATCTTCTAATGGAGTGCGGGAGTGTTTTGGTTCAAAACGAACAATATTATTTTTTAGTGGAATTTTATTTCTCTAATAATTTGAACTCGAGACGAGACCTTACCCCTCCTACTTTGTAAGAAATACCATTGAGATATTACTTTATTAATAATTAAGAATTCAATCTAGGGTAAACTACATAAATAAATAAAAACTTCATAGTTTATAAAATATTCCACTCAAACCTCTTTAGTATAAAAACTTGCAATGTAAACTCTATAGTTTTCTAAAAGTTGCAATCTTAACATTTCTAGTAGTTAAAAAATTCAAAATAAATGGTAAAATAATTCAAAAAATTGTGCAAATTTGAGAAAAAATGTAACAAATATGGGAGAATTCACTCCACCAAAAAATTAAAAATATAATAAATGATTTCCAATTAAACCTAACCTCATAACGTGGAGCCCGAATTACTAGTCGTACATATCAGTTATTTAGACTAGTAATCATTATTATTTTTTGTTTGTTTATGAAGTTAAACTAATTTTCTTTTTATCCCCGAGTGTTCTCTCAATTGAGACTAATCTCGTTCAGGTTTTGTCGGCACCCCAAAGGGTAGTGGGTCTCCCAGAATAGTTTTCTCTATTTTCAATATTTAAACTCGAAACTTTAGTTAAAAATGAATAAGTTTTATTACTATTTGGCTACCGCTAATATCGATAAAAAAAAATAAAGAAAAAGGAGTAATAAACATTTTTCTCCTTCCATGACAAAGTACAGCTTAATTAACTTACATACATGGCCGGCAAAACGGGTAAGCAGTGAGGTCAATGTATAAATAAACTAGTTAACAAGTTGGACAGGTTTGTCTCATCTATTCGTCCATATAAATAAACGGGTGCATGAATTGAAACTTGAGCAACTAATATCTGGAAAAAAATATCAATCCCATTTATTTAATTGGACAGAATTGTCAGATTCGAACTTATTTATTTATATAAATCGGGTTGAACAGACGACGGCTGCTCAAAATCTGAGTTCTTAGTGTTTGTTTTTATAGTTTCACCGCACTCTTTTTCTCTTTTCAATTTACTGTCCACCACCGACAGTCCACGCGCAAGCGGCAGCAGAGCAATTTGCCACGTGGCGGTTTCTGAGCCGTTCAAAGAGTCACCACGTGGGATTAAAGTGGGTGGAGTCATTCTATATTTTATTTCCTGCATATGCGACCTGATCAAAACAATACTCCAATAGACTAATTTGATCGTAGGGGAGAAAATGATCAAAGATTGCTCCGATTGAGGTAATTAACGGACTTGCTAACATTTTAAGACCAAAAAAGAGAGAGAAAAAAAGAAACAGAAGTTCACTAGTTAGAGGAGAACTGCTGTAAACTCTATAGTTTATTTTATTAAACTCAATAAAGAAGTGGAGGGGAGGAATATTTTAAACATGAAGTTAGTCTAATTTTTTGTGTACCACATGGTACTATATAAAAACTAATATTACATATTTTTTTTTACTTTTTATACATTGAGATTTAAATTTTCATATTTTTACTATCAAATAACTTGTAATTAGGCAGTAAAACTATTGATAAATCCAAATTCTTTCCACTTTTGCAGAATTGATTGGAGGCACGATAAAAGTAGGACAGCAGCAACAAATTCGAAATCAGCTTCGAAATCTATCTTGGCCACCTTCTTAGCAGTTACAGTGAAAATAAGTAATCTAACTCAGACTTCGATAAGAGACTTGAAAAGCGAGCGCGAGGATAAAAGATGACAGTTACAGTGACAATGAGAATTGAGAATTTTTTTACATGATCAGACGTCTAAGCAACAATTCTTATCAGATCTCCCTCACAAATAATAATTGATATTATCTGAACAATATTTTATCCTCTTTTAGAAAAGATTGTGTTTAAGTAGGATTAGGATTGTAGCTAAGCTATTTAAGCTACAAGGACTCTTTGGAGGCATCTTCTTCTCCTTCTCTTTCTCCTATTTTTTCGGTCTAAACTTAAATTTTCTAGAATTTTGCTATGTAATCTTTCGATTTGGAATTTACAGATTACCGTTTATGCAATTAATTAAATTGCTTTCTTCATCCATGTCCATGTTCGGCTAAATCCCTCATTCTTGGTAAGAGCTTAAGAGTTGTGTTTCTTATGTTTTTGTAAGATCTAAATTGTTCTTAATAATTTTTAACTTTGCATTTATGAGTTTTCTGAAATAACAAATCGCTTTCAAATTGGGTTTTGACCTAACAAACCTAAACTCTAATCTGAATAGTTGATGGGTGCCGAAACCAACAAAAATAAATCATACAATTCACCATGCACAATTAATTAAAACTGTAGCAAGTGGTAAAAGGATCGAACCACAAGGATTTCTGGACAATAATAATTTCTGTTAAAAGACCAAAATTGTAACAGTGGTAAAAACCAATGAGTGGGATTTTGGGTGCAATTAATTAAATAAATGTAGAAAATAATAACAGTAAACAAGTGGTGATTGGATTAACTCAGATGATAACAGATTCCCGGTAAAGACTCTTTTCGGGTCACGATTCATAAATGTCGATCATTGATGCAAGTGTTTTCAAAACCAAATTTAATAGAAAAGCTATAGAGACCAGCGGTACTCTGAGTCTCCTGCTCTCCTCCTACTCAAGATTCCTAAGGCAGTACTCCTACTAGGATCCCTAACCGTTCAATAACTTTAAGGCGGTACTCCTAATAAAGTTTAATTGAAGGGTTGATTAAACACGGGGAGAGACCTTTCCCGATTTAGAAGAGAATTTCTTCTACTCATATAAACCGGATTCTACCCTTTTCTAATTAGATCTTACACTAATGAGTTACCTACATATTCCTATCAACGATGTAGAATCCAATGTTTCTAAGAAAAGATGTAATCATTCATATTTAAAATCAAGTTAGCTACTCTTAACCAAAACATGAACAAATTGGCATTTAAATAAAAAGAATAGAAATACAAACTTGGATTTTATGAAGCTTAATTTGATCTCACAACATATGAATCATAACCCTAAAGTCTTTACCAAGAATAGATAATTTAGCTAGAACAAGACATAATTAATTCAAACAATTATTGTGCATGAATTAATTAAATCAAGGAATAAAGAAGAAAAGAATAATATAGATGAAATCCTAAAACCAGTAGCTGAATTCTTCCCAGGAAGAAGAGATGAGATCTCTTTCTTTCCTGCGGTATTTAACAAGCCAAGTCTAACTAAAATCCCTAGAAAATAGGATTTAGATAATTATTAAACTAATTATTATGTTTTAAATAATTACAAAGTATTGTTCTTTGATAATTCCAGTACGCGTCCTTCTCTGCTCCTCATGGGCCCAAGCCCACTAGCAATCTCTCGGCTAGATGAAGCGCAAAACGTGCATTAATATTCAGCCCATGGCCAGCTGACTTGGAACGAGTTGTATACTGCCCAGAATTACTTCTCCTCACAATTTCCTGCTTTGCAATGGGTTTTTCATGTCCTTTCCAATAATCACCCTTTTAGAAATGCTTTCTGCAAAAAGGAATAAAAAGTGCCCATAATTAGTAGTATCGACATCCAAATTGGTAGGAAAAAAGGATGAATAATAAGACAATTAAGCACTCAATCAAATTCCCCACACTAACCCAATGCCTGCCCTCAAGAATTTCATCAAACTAAAACAGCCCCCAAGTTTGAACACAAACTGTCAAATCTAAGCACAGAACAAAGCTACCATTCATCCACGCACAGATCCTTTCAGAGCACAATTTCTACCTAGATAGACACCTGCATCAGATCAATAGGATAACGACCCTAGAGAAAAGACTTTCACACACCAGACCTATTCACAAGTAATCCTCACAAGATAAAGTGTTTGCGCTCACACTCGAAAACAAGGCTAGGTGTATATCTCTCAAAGAAACGCGAATAACACAACACATAGTCAAGTTTGCAATGTCAATCCATGAGTGAGTAGTACACATGCTTGGGTAATCTAGCAATCAAATCATCTTTGCATCAAAAGGGATAGAAAGAAGAGGGTATATGAGTGATTATGAGAAAAGAGATGAAGAATAACGACAAATATGAAAAGAAAGGAAATGAAATAGAGGAAAGTTAGAGGACAAACAAGATTTGGAAGGATTCCTTGGCTAGAAAGAAGGAGAGTCGGTGGGGAAATCTTCTTCAAATCTGATACTGTGGTCCATGCTGTTTTCTTTTGGTAACTGCTCCCTTTTTTTTCTTTTCCCTTTTTTTTCTGTTTTTCTTTCTCTTTTCTTTTCTTTTGATTCGCCATTTTACATCTTGGCTTTGCATTTGATTGTTCATATTCTTTTGCTTTTAGTATCCATGACCAATTGTCTTGTTTTCACCTTCCCCACACTATGCTCTTGATTTCCTTTTTCTAGCCCCTGCTGTCAAACAAATGCCACTCACCTGCCAAGAAAATAATCAAAGAAAATAGGCTCAAGCGGTAAGATGAGAAAACAGGGGGGTCAGTAGCGTTAATTGGTTAAGGTGGAGATGGTGAAAAGAGAAAAAGAAAGAGGGAAGAAGACTAGGATGCAAAAATATTTATCATGTTGTCGCTTTCCCAAGACTAATCATGCCTATACCCTAGATATTATGCAAATCCAACCAGTGTCTAGCTATGCATTTAAATCGCACATGAAAAATTATATGCCATGAAGGCTCAATGCTCACTAGGTGCTAAATTTGATTACAAATGTCTAGATCTGGCGTATTCATAAGGGCTAACAGGCAGAAATATATGCAAATCTGCATGATCAAGTGAGATGCGATGAGTGATAGCTTTTCGTTCTATATGTGCAAAAGATAGGATGCGTGTGTCCATTCGAGGGGGTCTGAAAACAGTATTTAAAAAATTGCAGAAATGTTTTTCGAAAGCACAAAAACACATCAAAAATATGTCCAAAAAAATCACATCTCATCATCACCATTCACATCCAAGCAGCAAATATCACACAATTCCAACAAAATTCCTTCCCCACACTTAAAGGACACATTGTCCTCAATGTGTGAGTTAGGATAAATTCCAACAAAATTGAAGACTAAAAGCTTGAATAAATGATAGATGGAACCTGGCGCGTTAAGCTCGGGGTGGGGTATAGAGTCGGTGGTCGAGGTGGGGGCGAGGCAGTGGCGGCTGGGCAGTCTCCGGCGGTGTTGGCTGGTCTGGTCTCGACGGCGACGTTGGAGGAGTGGCGTAGCGCGTCGTGAGCGCTGGTGGGGCTGGAAACCGAGGGTTTTACGCCGAATCTAGTGGAGGAGAGGACGGCGGCGCTGGATGCGAAGGCTGGTCCCGGTTGTGGCTCCTCCGCGTCGTCCTCCAGCTGATACGGCGACGAGGGGCTCGTTTGTAGGTTCTGGTCTAGGGTTTTGCGGCTGGTTTGCTGCTGACGGCGCCGGCGCCACCTCTTGTCATGACCATCGCCGTGACTGGTCGGATTTGGTGTTTGGGTTTTGAGTAGGGACGGCGGCTAGGGTTTGGGGGTAGAAGAAGATGGTTTGTGTTTTTGATTATGGGAAAGAAGGATGGATGAACGGCATGTGTTTGTGCAAATGGGCTTAAGTGACTCAAGCCCATTAAGCTCAAACGGCTAACATCTGTTCATAAGCCACGACCTTGTTAATTCCCTCCCCAGGCTTCAAATAATTAATTCAGCTCTCATTCTCCTGTCAAATAAAAAACACAAATTCAAAACATCAAACTCTATGAGAATGTCATTGACAGGGACGAAGAAGAAAATAAAAAAAATAAAAAAATAAATGAAAGTAAAAAATAAAAAATAAAAAATATATATAATAAAAATAAAAATCAGTAAAAATGAAAATATTAAAAACACATGGGTTGCCTCCCATGAAGCGTCCCTTTTTATAGTCTCGGACTAGACATTGTTCTCGATCAGTCTCCAGCAGGTAGGTTGTGGATTGCGTCACTGGTATTAGCTATCCTCCATTCAATTTCCGTCTTGTACTCCTTCATATTTCTCACACGCTCTTCTTCCTCCATATTCATCAGCTTGCTGAAATTTGTAATTGGCAGACTCTTTCCCAGGCCTGGGAAAGAGTACTTCGGGTAATCTGATAAAATTTTCAGCTCCAAGTTAGGGGCCTGCAAAATTGGAGGTAGAAGTTTATTGTGAGTCTCTGGTGGTTCTAAAATCTTAGGAGCATCAGTACAAGGTTTGGAAACATCAGTCTTAGTCACAGCTTCATTATTTTCCTCATTCATATCCAAACCTTTCTCCATCTCAAGCATTTTTTGCTTGTCAATATTTCTGCTAACAACACACTTCAAGGGGTCAGTAGCAATTAATTTATGAATATTATCAGCATCAGGATCAATAATATCTATGCAATTAACACTATGCATGTCATCAAGAAATCTCATGGCATCATACATATTAAATTTAATAAGTTCACCACAAAATTCCAATGTCAAACTCCCTCCAGCCACATCAATCATTGCCCTTGTTGTCCTCAAGAATGGTCTACCCAGCAGTATCTCTGTAGATTTTGTTGAATGCTCATTATCCATATCTACAACATAGAAGTCAGCTGGAAAAACAAAACCATTCACTTGAACTAGCACATCCTCAATGACTCCTACAGGGTGTATAATTGATCTATCAGCTAATTGAATTACAATCATTGTCTCTTTCAATTCACCGATATTCAGAGTCTTAAAAACAGTTAATGACATAACATTAATCCCAGCGCCAAGATCGCATAGCGCCTTCTCAATGGACTGCTCTCCAATTTTGCAAGGTATCACAAAGGTTCCTCCATCCTTGCATTTGTTAGGCAATTTCTTTTGAAAAACAGCAGAGACATTCTCATTCAAGTTGACCCTTTCTATACCTGAAAGCTTCTTTTTATTAGTGCATAAATCTTTAAGGAACTTGGCATATTTGGGCACTTGCGCTATCATATCAAGTAAAGGAATATTTATGGCTACTTTTCGAAATATATCTAAAATAGCCTTCTTGGACTTTTCAGCCCTTTTGGGAAAAGGAAGAGGGATTACCTGATTTTCCTTTCTTGACAACGTCTCTGGAACTATTTTTTCAGAAATTACCTTCATTTCTGGTTCAAATTCTGGTGGAGGTGGAACTGCCTCTGGTCGACTCTTCCCCAGGCCTGTGGACGAGTCCGCCATGTCTGAAATTTTTGTTCCACTCCTTAATGTCATGGAACTGACATTATGTATAGGGTTGTCCACAGTAGTTGATGGTAACCGTCCTCCCTGCTCTTGTTTACTGAGTTTCATCTCCCCTAACTCCCTTTGTAAAGTAGCAATACTGGCTTGGGTTGATTGAGCGAGATTTGTAATGCTGGCTTGAGTAGCTTGCATAAACTGCTTAAGCATATCCTCCATTGAGGGTCCAGTAATCAGTAGGGGCTGCTGTGGGGCTGGGAGTTGTGGAGTATTGGGTCTAGGGATGAAATTTTGTAGGTTCATAGGTGGTGGTTGTTGCTGGGCATGGTATTGAATCGTGGTGTTGGAGCTTGTGTTTCCTCTCCAACCAGGATTGTTATTATACTGAGTTTGGTTGTATTCAGGCTTGTGGGGTGGATACCTACCATACTGCTGCTGATACTGCAATACAGAATTAACCTCTTCGGGTGTTCCTTTGTTCAAGATGCATTCATCTGTATGGTGTCCTTGTTGCCCGCACATACCACATATCATGGTCGGTTGTACCTGCTGTACCTGTGATTGTCCTACACAAAACTTATCTAGATGATTAGAAAGTTCATCCATTTTAGTTTCAAGTACAGAAACATTACCTGTAGGATTTTCTCTTTCGCTTGACTCATTTAGCTCGCTATTTTCAGCCAAGATCTGAAGCAATTGATTCGCCTTTGTGAGGGTGCAATCTTGTAACGCTCCTCCAGCAGCTCCATCCACAACCAGCTTGTCTCTAACACATAAACCATCATAGAAGTATTGCACTTGGTTCCAATCAGAAACTCCGTGGTTTGGGCAGATTTCTAATAGGTTCCTGAAGCGTTGATAATACTCCCCAAAACTCTCTGTAGGGGACTGTTTGATGGACACTATATTCTTCCTAGCATTTCCAACCTTACTAGAGGACCAAAATTTGTTGAGAAAGGTGCTCAACATTTGCTGCCATGTGTTAATCGAGTTATGCGGTAAGCTTAGGAACCAATTCCTAACTTTATCCTCTAGGGTCCATGGAAAAGCTCGGAGTTTAGCTCGGTTGATATCAACTCTAGGGGGTTTGTGAGTGTCACATTCCCAATGGAGATATTGCAGGTGCTTGAATGAGTTTTCGCTAGGAAAACCGTAGAACTTCTTAAGGTTATGGATCATGTTGGGTTTTAGGTTCCAATCATGCTCTACGGGCGGATATTGGACACAAAAGTGTGTGTCCGGTGGTGGTCCTTCACTGTTTCGCTGCCTAAAGGTCTGCTCTAGAGGAGGAGGAGGTGGTGGATGCTGGTCGCCTACAGGGGGTCCATTTATGGTTTGAAATATGGATTTTCTCTGACTGCTGCTGATGAGCTTTCCCCCAGGCCTGGGGAAAAGTCTGCTGACTGCGAAAAACTGTTTTCAGAAACAGTTTCTTCAGATTCTGTCCTCTGCCTTTCTGCTCGCTGCTTCCTGTACTGAGCTTCTGTTTTTTTCAACTCTGAGTTGTATGGAAGTAATGGCAGTCGGACCTGGTCATAAAACAAGAAAATTAAAATTAGTACCGAAGAAATCCCCGGCAACGGCGCCAAAATTTGATGGGTGCCGAAACCAACAAAAATAAATCATACAATTCACCATGCACAATTAATTAAAACTGTAGCAAGTGGTAAAAGGATCGAACCACAGGGATTTCTGGACAATAATAATTTCTGTTAAAAGACCAAAATTGTAACAGTGGTAAAAACCAATGAGTGGGATTTTGGGTGCAATTAATTAAATAAATGTAGAAAATAATAACAGTAAACAAGTGGTGATTGGATTAACTCAGATGATAACAGATTCCCGGTAAAGACTCTTTTCGGGTCACGATTCATAAATGTCGATCATTGATGCAAGTGTTTTCAAAACCAAATTTAATAGAAAAGCTATAGAGACCAGCGGTACTCTGAGTCTCCTGCTCTCCTCCTACTCAAGATTCCTAAGGCGGTACTCCTACTAGGATCCCTAACCGTTCAATAACTTTAAGGCGGTACTCCTAATAAAGTTTAATTGAAGGGTTGATTAAACACGGGGAGAGACCTTTCCCGATCTAGAAGAGAATTTCTTCTACTCCTATAAACCGGATTCTACCCTTTTCTAATTAGATCTTACACTAATTAGTTACCTACATATTCCTATCAACGATGTAGAATCCAACGTTTCTAAGAAAAGATGTAATCATTCATATTTAAAATCAAGTTAGCTACTCTTAACCAAAACATGAACAAATTGACATTTAAATAAAAAGAATAGAAATACAAACTTGGATTTTATGAAGCTTAATTTGATCTCACAACATATGAATCATAACCCTAGAGTCTTTACCAAGAATAGATAATTTAGGTAGAACAAGACATAATTAATTCAAACAATTATTGTGCATGAATTAATTAAATCAAGGAATAAAGAAGAAAAGAATAATATAGATGAAATCCTAAAACCAGTAGCTGAATTCTTCCCAGGAAGAAGAGATGAGATCTCTTTCTTTCCTGCGGTATTTAACAAGCCAAGTCTAACTAAAATCCCTAGAAAATAGGATTTAGATAATTATTAAACTAATTATTATGTTTTAAATAATTACAAAGTATTGTTCTTTGATAATTCCAGTACGTGTCCTTCTCTGCTCCTCATGGGCACAAGCCCACTAGCAATCTCTCGGCTAGATGAAGCGCAAAACGTGCATTAATATTCAGCCCATGGCCAGCTGACTTGGAACGAGTTGTATACTGCCCAGAATTACTTCTCCTCACAATTTCCTGCTTTGCAATGGGTTTTTCATGTCCCTTCCAATAATCACCCTTTTAGAAATGCTTTCTGCAAAAAGGAATAAAAAGTGCCCATAATTAGTAGTATCGACATCCAAATTGGTAGGAAAAAATGATGAATAATAAGACAATTAAGCACTCAATCAATAGTTGCCTACAATCTTGAAGGGGGCGGAAGAACACGGAACCAGATAAATACTAAGTAGACAACTAGTACTTGAGATAGTCCAGAGAAAACAGGTAATCTAACTCAGACCCGATTGACAACGTAGGGCCTAGACTTGGAGGTAAACTTAGATTAGGTGTTGTCTTCCCCTTGCTTCATCAGCCAAATTGGTAAACCCTTTAACCAACAAGGTGTTGTTTGGTTAGGATTGTCTAGTAGAGTGTCTCTCTAAATGATTTGATATAGGAGGGAAGTAGGAATTCAAAAGTGTCATTGAATTCTATAGCAACGCTATAAAGAAGAAGAGAAATATCACTGAATCAATGATCGGATTAGAAGGAACATAACTCGCTCATGCTCTTACCGGGAATCCTCTTTTAATTGTTCTCACTCCTGATCATTTGTCTTGGCCAAGACTTCGACCACCTTTAATTTATTTTTGCACTCTTTGTTTTCAACCAACCAAAACCCAAAATTGTGACTTAAAGTCACAACCACAAGTCATCAAGGGAATCCGCATCTCACCAATAAAATTTCTGAAGACGATTCTCTTACTGTTATCTACAAGTCCCTTATGGATCATATTAAGTTGTATTTTATAATTATTTTTTACGCTAGCTACAAGTGATCACTCTGCTATAAAAAGAGAGAGACATATATAGACTATTAAGGAACCATTTTAAAGATATATAAAAGTGGATAAAACATGTGTAGTGATTAGTTTTTTATAATATAAATCATGAATTCAACCCTAATATTGTAATAATAATTTATAATAAAATATATTTCTGGAAGTTTTGATTTATTTGTCACTAATATTAAAAAATTAACTTGAATCTTAAATCGTTCCTAAAATCTAACTAAATTTTGGTGGCCAAATATAAATATTTTAGATAACTAAAAGTAAGATTAATTGAAAATTTAGAAATTTAAGTTGTATACTAGGAACTTTAAAAAATAATTCGAAAAATATAAAACTTAATTTGAAACTTTTAGCAAATAAAGTAAGATAATTTGGAAAATATGAAACTTAAAGGACTAAAAAATTATTTTTGAAAATTTTAGATGGTTTGAGCCCATCAATCCCGTTGACCTACCTATAGTTTTTTAAAAGTTACAATTTTATTCTTTATAATAGCTAAACAAATCAAATAAATAGTAAAAAGTGAAATTTGCACAAAAAAATGTAAAAAATATAATGAAAAGATTAGTAAATTTTATTTACGATCTGTTTTAATTTTTTTTTTCCTTAATATTTTAAAAATACTTTCACGTTTATTTACATTCTCTCACATTTTTCATATTTTTAATTTTTTTTTATTAATTTAGAAAAAACGTAGAAAGGTTTAAATCGTATATTTCAAGAAACTATAAGAATTATACACTACATAAAGACTAGTGTAGTTTGACTGCCAAAACATCATCTTAGGATTCGTTTGAGGTTGTTTCTCCACCATCTTTGATGCTCCTATTAAAACTAATTTTGGACATTAGATGAGTGGTGGGAGAAAGCAAAAATTGCTAGGAATCAATCCCGAACAGACCAAAGAGGCCCATCAAAAGAGATAATGGTGTAGGTAGTTCGGTGAGAAAATTAAAAGATTTTCCCAAGTTTATGATATGTATAAATTATTGCTTATAACTGAAATGAAAGGAAAAGAAGAAGACGACACCAAAACATAAACAAAAGACGATCATCCTAATTTGTATGGTCAAATGGACTCTTTCAAAGGGTGGTAGAAGGTCCCTGTAAGAAAATAAGAAGCCAACCACCTAAATAACATAAGCCAGAAGAAAGAAAAAAGGGAACACCCAACCAACTGGTATTTCTATTTCAAAACCCATGTAAAATGATAAATTGTCTGTCTAGTACTGGTCAAGCAAGGTAGATTACTCAAAAAATAAAATAATAAATTAAGCAAGGTAGCAGCCGGGTTTATTAATTACTGGTACTGACTGAAATTCCGGTGCCAACTCAGCTAAATCTTCCAATAAGGAATGAGCTTATAATTTCGTAGTGGTGTTTTTCTGGAAAAAGTGTGGAGAATGAGGTCGAATCTTCTGATTTATGTCCCTACATACACAATAATTAAATAGTGATGATCAGTGCCGGAAGCAAGCTACAGCTGACTAGTCCATGAGAATAGACCAGCACATGCTCACAATTATCGACCATGCAGTGAGGAGACAGATGATACTCTACCACAGAAATAATTTCTACCAATAGCCAATAACTGCAATGTACAATGAATACGCAAATTATCAGTCTCAATATAGAACAAAAAAAAATTTAAAATCAATCTTTTTTACCATAGTTCGCTAATTGGATCATGTGTAATTGAAGCCTGAGCTCAAATCCAAAAGGGGAAAAAAAACTGTAACAGAATGTTATGTGCAAGTGGGGTTGGGGGCAAGAACGGAAACGTCTTCAAATTCAATAGAGGAAAACAAACAAAAGTATTTAGTGAAGCTGTTATGGCACGTGCTGACACAAGACAAGAAGAGTCATTGTCATACAATTGCTTCCAGACAAGGCCTATCAAGGGGCACATGAACCTTATCTCTGGAAACAATTGTGGTATATAGTTAAGGAAAGAAACTCATTGACTTGGGTGGGGCACTCACCGATTTCAGGTTGAAGCTGAATACCAATGGCTGCATTGAGGTCTCATTTTCAATTCCAAATCCATAGAATTCCTAAAAGTGCAAAAGCCACCACGCCTCATGTCTCATGCTCAGCGCAACCTTCTCAAAGCAACATCAAGGTAACAACATTGTTAAATACGTAGTTTTTTATCTCAGTTTCATACAGTATCAAGACAACAGCAGTACAGTACCTTTCTCTTTCTCTGGTGGAGGATAGGTAGTGATAAATGGAGCAGCAAAGGAAATAGGAAGAGCAGCAGTAGTTGCAGTGACCAAAGCTAGAGGAATGGAGGTGGCAGGGGCAGTAGATTCTCATTTCATAGGAGAAGACATTGGAAAGGTTTTGAGTTCTTATATTGTTCCTTGTCAGGTTCCAGGAAGTAGGAAAATGTTTAGATGTTTTGTTTTCTTAATTCCTTCTACAATCTCTTCATCTTCTGAATAGTTGTGTGACATGGAAGAGCCACTGGAAATACCTATCATAAATGACCTCACAATGGTATTAGGATCCATATCTCAGGTGATCTACTAAATCACTCATATCACTATTGGTGTTAGTATCATGTGTATGTAAAAGAAGAAGCACTGCACATGAGTATTTTCAGAACTTCACACAGCAAAAGGTTAATCAACTTAGATGTGTACGTTGTTGTGGCAGTCAAAAGAAACAGGAGTGGTCATTGATTTCAGCGATCCTTCGACAGTTTACGACAATGTGAAGCAGGTACCATGTTTTTCTTTTAACCAGTCTGGAGGAATGAAGGAACTTCTGTAATCATAGCTTTCTCTGATTTTCGAATTTCTTGTCAGGCAACGGCATATGGCATGAGAAGTGTTGTCTATGTGCCTCGAATCAAGTTGGATACAATTGGAGCATTATCTGCATTCTGCGAGAAGTCCAGCATGGTGAGCAGAGGGTGAGATACTAGAACAGCTAAAACTAGACATAAATCACAGTTACCAACTTACCATAGAGCAGTTTGTTGTTGTATTGTACAACTAATTTCAAAATTATCCCAATAATTTTGTGCCGCTTGAATGACAGGGTTGTCTGATTACACCAACTCTGTCCATAGGATCTATACTCCTCCAGCAAGCTGCCATTTCAGCTTCCTTCCACTACAGCAATGTAGAAATCGTGGAATCACGGGCAAATACAAGAGTAAGCCAATATCTTAATACCTTGCATTAGACCAAATCAGGAGCACCTTAACGATACTGACGAGACTTAATGCTGACTTTTAACACACATACCCTACTTTCCTCACAAGTCCAAACACATGTGAGATCCCCAATTCTTTCCCAGCCTAAAGGTTTCAGGTGATAACATCCTGAAAAGAAATAAAGTAAATGAGCCCAAACAAACTGGTAAAAGTATGGTAACACTAATCAAACACTACATTAACAAGAGTACGCATTTTTTCTAGGTGCATGTGATCAGATAGAACTTGATTAATCACAACATTTCACAGGCAAGTATTGCAATTGATAACAACCATTTAACAGTTCTATGTTCAGACACCTGAAACCAAGCCCATTCGTCAACTATTCCTAGTATTTTCCCCAATTATTCCTTCCCTTTGAAAAGGAATGTGAACCAACCAGTGGATACCCCCTCAAATATCCACGCAAGCATGCTTAATTATTCATGGATAATCATGCATATGAACAATGTCACTAATACAGGACTAGACATGACAAGACAAACCAAACCTTGTGCCTCAGCATTGAACTAAACAAACACATGTTCATGTGAAGGATCTCCCATCAACAGATGCGACCCAAATTGCCAAGAACCTCTCCAATATGGGACAGATCTACAACAGGGAAGATCAATCAACAGATGTCCCGGTAAGCATATGCACGCCAGTAACCCAAGCCTGCATCCCCAGAATACATTAATTGCCACTACTTATCACAGTCTCTCTCAATAGCTAAGACTGAAGGCTACAGGTGAAAATAAAAATTAATCCCTCAAAAAGACAACTCAGAACAACTATAAGTTATAACCACACTGGATCTTATCTCAAACCCATTAACTCTGGAAGAAGATGAAAAACAAAATTATAGTTAAGGTGAATGATGCATCAGATTGAGAGAAAACCATACTATTCGAAACTTTAACACCTCTATATTTCAATATGAGACGGATCATATTTTTGTAATCCTGTCAGGCAAGAGGTCAACGTCTGGGTGAAGATGGGGTGAGAGTGCATAGCATGGTCCTACCTGGTCTTCCCTCCAGCACGACTGTTTATTTCTCTGCCCCAGGGGAGGTCTGCTTGATGTTTCACCGTTTCTTTTACTGAAAATTTTGTCCTGATTTCTTGGTAACATGATTCACATACCACCACTGCTGGCCGCAGGTTTACTCTATCAAACATGATATTGTAGATGTACAATCCCTCATGCCCGGCCTAATCTTGGCTATTAGAAAGGTGGTCCGTCTTAAGGTAACTAATTGAACTAGATAATTCATCTCTTCCCTGAGGCTTTCTGCTTCACTCCATATAAAAGTAAAACCACTTATTTCATTATTGTTGTTGCAGAATCTAGTTTATGGCTTGGAGAAATTTTTGTGAAAGCAAAATGCCTCAACCTTCTCATTGCAGAACTTATCAGCTTGAAAACTATTTCATCCAGTGGCAGTATCGGACAAAGCACAACTTAACAACTCAGAAGGAGAAAAGAGAAATTATAGAATGTAACATGAAGCAACAGAGATGTGGAATCGTTCCACCCACTATTGAGTTGTAATTTACAAGACAGTTTAGATGTTAAATTTTAAGATGCCCCATTCGGTGTATACTCAGGTGATGGGCAAAATGATCTAGTGAAGGAAGGATTCATATGCATTGCGGATTAGTCATAGACCAAAATTTTAAGCTGCCCCATTTGATATATACTCGGGTGACGGACAGGACTCAAGAAAGGATGCATATGCATTGCCTTTGCATTGTTGACTAGTCATAGACCAAAAGCTCCAGTTGCATAATTTTGAGCTTCCATTGATCCTCCACATTTCCTAGAGCTACTGAATAGAACAGCAGGGTGAGCTTGCAAGTCCAGAAGATTTATCTTGGAATTGCTTTCTTTAAAAATAAAAATAAAATATAGTAATGGTGATTTTCAATGAAATCTCAGGGTTACTGAAACAGGAAGCTTTTAGCATTCATGATCCCTAGAAGTTCAGCAGTAATAATGAATTCAAACAGTGTACACTTGATATTCTCATGCAAGGAAAACACAGATATCTTTTTCAGGACATTCAAACAGATAGCGAACATTGTAACGTGCTGATGGTGAAATTTACAAACTAGCTTAAAACAGAGTAAATTAGAAAGCTTATGACCAATTTCAGATTTCCAGGGCACTACAACAGCATACAAACAGACATACTCTCAGGAGAAAAACAAGGGATTTACAGCACCCTCTTCAGTCTCCACTGGATATGCATTTCTAAACTAATAGCCCAGTATTTATTACAGTTTAATCATATGGTCTTACCTCTAAATTTGTTTGCAACTGCTCTTATCCAGCTTCTATCTTTATCACCATAGGCATAACCTACGCTTGAAGCTAACAGGACAAAACCTTCAGCTTTCCTCATCCCATCGGTGCTCTGGTCCGTAGCATGAAGAACAGGCTCTATCAGTAGTGAGCGAGTCCCCTCTGGAAGCATCTCCCAGAGTCTGGATTCTGATATTTACCAAGGGATCAATCCAAATTAAGGTAAACAGTTAAAATAATGATGGTCCAAAATAAGAAACAAAAAATGGTCTATGGCCAGGGAAAAACAGATTATTGTGTAAAAACGAAAAAACTTATAACTATTCCCATTTACTCATATGATTAGAAATAACTCATTCTTATTAGTTGAACCAACCTAATCCATTGCCCATCTTCATGTGAAACTCCCCATCAGATATCCAATGCCACTTATAAACAGAAGAACACGCACTCTACCACACTATTCTATTTCCAAACCAATGCAGAATAGTTACCTTCAGCCTGTGGAAAATAAAGTGTATCCTTCAAGTCCCTCAGGCCCACATTTTCGATATCCCAAACCAATCAACCACTCCCTCCTTTGAATTATCACCTGGCACATTCCAACATCCCCGGACACACAATTGTTCTCCAATGGACACCAGCTGACAAAAACGGAAACAATAGAGAGTTTGATACTATTTGATAAACTTGACAATATTGCAAATTGAACAGTAGAGTGAATATTAACAAACACACCACCGCTATGCTATTTGTATTGCGCAACAACACATATGTTGCCCAAGCTAAATCCTCCTTTAGAACATCAGACGCGCCCGGTGACATGACAAAAATTTGCTCCACACCCTCTGGAAGCTGTCCCCTGTCCATGAGATTCGCCCCCTGTCAAAGTTGAGTCTCAGTCAAAATAGTAGATTGTGAAACAGAAGACACCATAAATAATGGAGCTTAATTACCTTGAGGAATCTTCCAATGTACGGAAGTGAAATTGAGAAAGCTGCCAAAGAAAGCCCAAGAGCTTCCGTTCTCTACACCAACGGATTTAAGCTCAAAATTAATCAAACGGAGCACATTACTTAATTACTGTAAACGGAGTTTAGAAGGCGGGTACCAGCTGAGCGGGTGAGGTGGTCGGATTGGTGGAGCCGAGGAAATGGTTGAACAAGAGGAGGGATCCGAAGCCGTAGCCGAGGAATCGGGGTAAGTAGGACTCATCCAATCCAGGGATACCTGAAATTGAGGTGAAAAATACTGAGAAAATAGTAGAGGAGGAGAGAGCAGATTTTTTTATTTTGGTTTGATTTTACCGAAGGTGAAGCGGAGGACGGAGAGGTTGAGCTGGTTTTGTGGAGGTTGGGGATCTTGAGAACGGGCAGATACGGCGGAGGACCGGAATTTGACGGAGAGGTTTGAGCAAAGTGATGGACGGATTGAAAGAATGCCACTACACATTTTTTGTTCTTCCAGCAGAGGAAAAGTGCAGAAGCTGTTTGTCAAGCCGCGCACATCTACTCGGCCGGCATACGAGCAAGGACGCGCCAAAGAGGCTCAGAAAACCCAGTCTCAACTTCCCAAAAAAGTAGAATTGGTTAGAATGATCTACAGACATTCATGGCCATGTAAAGTTTCATATAAGTTCTAGAATCTTAAATATTGGATCAAATTGATTATAACCCTCCAGCGAGGAGGTGCGGAGGTGCTTATATATAAATAAAAGTGGAGTTTGATTTGTACATTCATCAAATAGTTAAGCAAATATAAAATACTCATTCTCCCACTCGTGTACTTCTTTTCTAAATTCTTAAGCTTATTGTGTTATTGCTCTCTAAGTTTTCTTAGCCTTAGTTTTGTAGGTTGACTTAGGAAAGCGACGGGCTGCCAAGCTAAGTACCGCACGGAAAACGCTACGCAAAATACTCGTGACAAGTAGTAGTAAAATACTCATCTCGTGACAAGTAGTAGTAGAGCAAGAGTTTTCAAGGATGAAGATGACCAACGATTCCAATGTGACCAATGTTGATGAGCACATCGGTCAGGGAGAAAGAAAAGGGCCAAGGTGGCCAACCCATCAAAGTGCGCGAGGAGAAGTCTATTGATGTTGTCCAAGCGCTTGAGAGAAGGCTTGTTCGGATAGAAGATGCCTTGGTTGTTCGCAACAAGACGACAAGTATGAGTCCCTTTGAAATCGTGATAGGGCAGCAACCTTAAACACCAAGGAATGTTGCATCAGGCTACACAGGGAAGAGCCCAACTGCGTATAAGTTTGCCAAGGGGTGGCATGAGAATGCGGACATGGCCAAGGCATACTTGCTCAAGGCAAGTAAGAAGATGAAGAAGTGGGCCGACAAGAAGAAGCGCCAAAGAGAGTTTGACGAAGGCGACCTTGTAATGGTGAAGTTGCACTCGCACCAAGCCAAGACGTTCAAGGCACCACACAAAGGGCTTGTGCGAATATATGAAGGCCCTTTTCGAGTTGTCAAGTGAGTGGGCAAGGTGTCTTATCGCTTGGAGTTGCCACCAAGGCTTGAAATACATACGATGTTTCGTATAAGTCTTCTCAAGTCGTACCATGTTGACATGGAGGACACTTCTCGTATGGAGTCCCAATGTGCACTGACGCCCATGACCAAGTCATTTGATAAGGTTATGGAGTCCATTGTCGATCGATAAGTCGTGCTGTGGAGGGGCACCCATCCAAACTATGTTGAATACTTGGTACGATGGAGGCCCATCTGGATAGTGAAGCAAGTTGGGAGCGAGAAGATGAGTTATGACAACATAAGGAGCTAATCAAGGCATTTCACAAACAAACCACGCTGGAATAGGTGGTGAAGAATGTCATATTGTGCGCATCTACTTGGCCAGCATATGAGCAAGGACGTGCTAAAGAGGCTTAGAAAGCCCAGAAGAGTCTAAACCTCTCAAGAAGGTTCTAGAGAACTCTTGTACATAGTAAAAAAATCTCATAAACTTATCATATTTATGTACATTGTTTGTGATTTTATTTCCATAAAAAAATATCGTTAATTGAAAAATGACCAAATATACTGAGTGCGAAACAACCTCCCCCGTCTTATAAAGAAAATACAACTATGTAAACTATGAGTTTGGAACTTGCACGAACTCAGGAATAGGATGATGAAGGACCAATTTCAACTCAATTTTTTCCCTACTCGCTCGGCAGACCTGCGTTGAGCAGCTTGAAGATATTTCCTCTTTCAACGTGGTCTACATCACACGTGTCAACAGGAGACTGCATCCATCTCTGACCTTTAAGTGTATAGAGTAAAGATCAAGCCTCAATACTCTACTCTACCGAGTCTACACCCTCGTTTTCACCATGATCAACAAAAAGAATACCCATTCTTTCACAGCCCCGTTACACTAGCATTCCCTGAATCCTAAACTGCCCCTAGAGTTTCTCAAAATTCACTAAAATGTCCAAATCTAACAGGTGTTGTAAGTTGTTGCCACTCGTTTCTAAATACAGCAGAATCGCCCGCACTGGATCCCTCCCCAACACATACCAAACCTTATAGGCAACCTTTCAGAAATCCAATAAGATTCAGCCACGTAACACACAATCTCGCGTCGCCACCGTAAGATTCATCACCGACTACGATCCCATCATAAACGAGACACGTGTCCCGTATTTGACCTACGATAGCGGGTCGTGTAGAAGCTGGGTACACCTGCAGCCGGTCACTCCGTCTCTGCAATTCCCGCTAGGTATATAACCACCCTACCTCGAATACACACACTCTCTTCGATTTCAGTTTTCGCGATTGAGATTTTTGTATAATAAGAGAAAGAAAAAGGAAGAGTAACATTTTGCTTTCTCCAGCTTGCCGTTTCGAGGTTGGTACACTATGTACTTGAGTATTTTATGTTTATTTTTTCTTCAAGATGAATACCTTGAGCTATTTTGTTTCTGGGTTTATATTCTCTTTTATGGTGTGAAAGTTATGATCGATCTTTTGAGCTAGAAAAGGAAGTGGGTTTTGGGTAATATAATTACAACTATTCCTCTTTTGTTTCGTTTAAGTGATTGATCTTTCAGCATTAAGTGTTAATTATGTGTTGAATTAAGATTAGGCTGATTACAGTGTTAAGATTTAAGTTAGGTCAAACTTTTATCGTTTTGAATGTGTGCGGAATTGACGTTAGCTGAAGCTTGATTACCTGTTAGGAGTGTGTATTATCTGTTTTTATGTATGTGATATAATCTTGCTAGTTTAGTGGAGCTAAAAGTTAGGGTTTCAAGTTGGGGATTATGTCTTTCTTGTGTCTTCTTTTTCTGAATTTGTCAGTTATTTGTTTCTGCAAGTGCTGATGTGTTGTTATTTTCTTTTGCTTGATGGGACATTTTGTGCTTAGATCCCTACACAAATTCTTGAAAGCTCAAACAGATCACAAAATATTGCGTCCAAACAAGGGCTTGTAACTGACAAGTGCATTATTTACACAAAGGCAATTGGATTGTTTGTTTCTATTGGGTTGGTGGAGGAGGGATTATGATTGTTGTGTGTGGAAATATACATTTGTGAAGTCTTTTACATTTTTTCTGGTTTGTTTATAAGTTTTTATTGGGCGGATTGAGCATATTTCTTGTTGAAAATACTGGTCAGGCCTGGCTCTGGAGAGCTACTTAAATTCCAGCCACCAAGGGTTGGTGCCTGGTATGGCGCCTTCTCGTGTGGCTGGAGGGTTAGCCCAATCTTCCTCAAGTTCCGGAATTTTCTTCCAGGGAGATGGGCAGTCCCAGACTGTAGTTAACTCTCACTTGAGCTCATCATTTGGCAACTCATCCAGTTCAATTCCTGGGACTGGGCGGCCCAATCTGGGCCCTGTTTCTGGGGACATGAATAATGCAGTTTTGAACAGTGTGGCAAATTCAGGACCGAGTGTCGGGGCAAGCTCTTTGGTGACAGATGCAAATTCAGGGCTTTCAGGGGGGGCACATTTGCAGAGAAGCGCAAGCATCAATACAGAGTCATACATGCGTTTGCCAGCATCCCCCATGTCTTTTACATCAAACAATATTAGCATTTCGGGCTCTTCAGTTGTTGATGGGTCCTCAGTAGTGCAGCAAGGGAATCATCAAGACCCAAGTGGGCAGCATGTTCAGCACAATCAGCTACAGCAAGGGGCATCAAGTGCGACATCCTTGCCCACGTCACAAACTGGGCAAGTGACACTTCCTATGGGCCCACGAGCTGGTTCATTCCTTCAAGACCCTAACTTTTCCCAAGTCCAAAAGAAACCGAGATTGGATATCAAACAAGAAGATATTTTGCAGCATCAGGTGCTGCAACAACTGCTAAGACAAGACCCCTTGCAAAACCGAAACCCACAGTTACAAACCTTTCTTCATCAACAGAGGCTTAAACAGCAGCAGCAGTTTATCCAATCTATGCCACCATTGCAGAGAGCCCAGTTGCAGCAGCAGCAACAGCAGCAACAGCAGATGCAGTTGAGGCAGCAGATGCAACAACAAGCCTTGCAGCCAGTATCTTCCGTGAAGCGTCCCTATGATAGTGGTATATGTGCTCGTCGGTTGATGCAATATCTATATCATCAGCGACAGCGGCCAGCTGTAAGTTCCTGGTTTATTTATTACATCCCATATCTATCCTTTTCATGTGGTTGGTTGTGAATCTGTCCTGCGGCATTATTTTCCTGTGTATATGCATGTCTATTTATCCAAAGCATTTGGCTTATATCATTTCTGAAGTTAAATAAGTGTTTAACGTTGTTATGGGATTTGCTTATTTTGGTAGGAGAACACTATTGCATATTGGAGGAAATTTGTAGCAGAGTACTATTCTCCTCGTGCGAAGAAAAGGTGGTGCTTGTCATTATATGATAATGTTGGGCATCATGCCCTTGGTGTATTCCCGCAGGCAGCAATGGTTAGTTGTTCGTGCTGTTATTGGATTCCTTATATTTTTGCAATGAAAGATGATATTCGGGTGATGAACTTGTTACTGGTGTCAGTTCATTGCTGCTGGTTTTCTTTTCCCAAAGAGAGTTTGGGAACTCGAACTCAAGACCTAACACCATCTTACTTTGCTGATGATTTTTTTTAATCTTTGAGCTGTTATCTTTTTGCTCTTATAATGCCTGATATAGATGTGCTTTGCAAATAATACAGTAGTCTTTTATTCTGCTTCTATCTGTCTTGTCTGTTCCCAACCTTTTTTGTTGATATTGGTCTTATATAGAAGGACTAAGAGGTCTTTTTTCTTTCCTTTCCTATATTTCAGGAGGCATGGCAGTGTGATCTATGTGGATCCAAGTCTGGAAAAGGATTTGGTAAGGAATGTAATCCTTTTTGTACTATTTGATGCTTTGTTTGAAGATGATTACCCTTACATTGTGATGAAGATAATTACATTTTTTTTGTTGTTGTTGGTTTTTGTATCTTTACTTGTTAATCATTGTCTAATTAGTTTCCTGTTCTGTATTGGCTGTGTGCAGAGGCAACTTTCGAAGTGCTCCCCAGACTTAATGAAATAAAGTTTGGGAGCGGTGTCATCGACGAACTCTTGTTTTTGGACTTGCCACGTGAGTGCAGGTTTCCTTCTGGGATAATGATGCTGGAATATGGGAAAGCTGTTCAAGAGAGTGTATATGAACAACTTCGTGTTGTTCGTGAGGGTCAGCTACGTATCGTATTCACTCATGACTTAAAGGTCAGTATGACTGCTTTTTGAGATTCAAGTATTGTCAGTTGCTTAATTTCCTTAGATAATCTTCTACTGCTTCTATGCACTTCAGATATTGTCATGGGAGTTTTGTGCACGGCGCCATGAAGAGCTCCTTCCACGTAGAGTGGTTGCACCTCAGGTACTAATCTTGAAACATCATGTTTTCTTGCTCTAACTGGGTTGGAGACTTTTCAATTTGAGGCACTTCATATTACAAAGATGATAATTCTCTTTTAGCTTGAACTCATTGGTCCTTCTTTGCAGGTAAATCAATTGCTTCAGGTTGCTCAGAAATGTCAAAACACGGTAACTGAAAGCGGAGCTGAGGGTGTTTCTCAACAGGATTTGCAAACAAACAGCAACTTGTAAGTTAAATGAGCACACTTTTCTTCATTGGATGCTGCTTGTACGGTCTTTAGTGGCCAAAGTCCATACACCAAGTCAATGTAGCTTGCATTTAGCTTGAATTTTTTGTTCTCGTAACTTGAATATGCTGGTTTCTTCCTTGCTGAGACTTTAACCTTTGTGCCAGGCAATGTAGCTACTAAATATATACTCTGAGTATGCTCCCCCAGGCATTGTTTTTTCTTTTTTAAATTGCAATATGGATTCAGATCTGATTTATAGGCCTGCAATTTAAACTGCATGAAGGCTGTATTGAACTTGAGATCTGTCTTTATTTTGCACGGATTGGGTTTTGTTGCCAATAGGATGTCTAATTTCTTTACGGTCTGGTTTTTTCTTTTGGTGAGGGCTAAATAATGGTCTTGGCGATCTTTCCTCTGCAGGGGTGGGTTTTGTTCCCAATAGAATTAAGGGCCATATTCAATAATCTAAAAGACAAGCTAACCACGCTTAACCATCTGAATCGTTTATCCACGCTTGTGGCAACACGCGGGTGACTTTATTTGGTATGATACTAACTCCGTATTCATTGTTTTAAGGGTCCTGACTGCTGGGCGCCAGCTTGCGAAGAGTTTGGAGTTACAATCACTGAATGATTTGGGCTTTTCCAAGAGATATGTCAGGTGTTTGCAGGTATGATTTTAGTTGTTTATGGATCCAACTGGAGTAGTCTACCAAAATGTGGTGATATGATTCCACTCTGATTTGTGACAGATTTCCGAGGTTGTCAACAGCATGAAGGACCTCATTGATTTCTGCCGAGAGAACAAAGTTGGGCCTATCGGTACATTCCTCCGGCTGGTGTTTATTTACCGTTGTACTCTGTCCAAGAGCTATGGCTCTATTCTATTAGTTCTTTTTGTGCTTCTTTTGCTTGCTCAAAGGTCTCACTTTTACTTTGACCAGCTCAGGTTTACCAACAATTATCTGTTTGGCACTGGGTTTTTATTAAGCTTTAATTTTTTTTGGTTGCCTCTCCACCCTTGTTTGCTTAGAGCTCTAATAACCACCTTTGTTTGCAGATGGATTGAAAAGTTATCCCCGACACGCCAGTGCAGCCAAGCTCCAGATTCAGAAGATGCAGGAAATGGAGCAACTAGCAAATGCTCAGGGTCTCCCAACTGATAGGAATTCCCTGAATAAGCTAATGGCATTGCATCCTGGGATGAACAACCAAATGAGCAGCAACCATCAAATGGTTAATCGAGGGGCTTTAAGTGGTTCTGCACAGGCTGCTTTGGCTCTCACGAATTACCAGAATCTGTTCATGAGGCAAAACTCTATCAATTCGAACTCTAACTCACTTCAACAAGAGGCTACTGCATCACCATTTAATAATCCTAGCCAGAGTCCATCTTCCAGTTTCCAAGGGCCTGTTACTTTCATGCCAGGATCCATGCAGAACTTGCCTGCGAGTGGCTTTTCGAGTCCACATATACCTTCCCAGCAGCCGCAGCAGCGCTCATTGAGCTCTAATAATTTAGTCCAGCAGAACCATGGGCAGCCCTCCCAAGGTAACCAGAGCTTGCAGCCACACATGATCCAGCAGCTGTTGCAAGAGATGTCTAACAGCAGTGGGGGAGCAGTGCAACAACATTCCATTCCTGGACAGAATGGGACAGGGAGTATTGTAAGAAATGGATTTGGAAACAACATTCTGGCAGCACCTGCAGCTACTTCAAGCGCTGGAGGGCCTGCAACTAGCCGGAGCAACAGTTTTAAAGGGGCTTCTAACAGTGATTCGTCAGCAGCTGGTGGCAACAGTGGGTTTAACCAGAAAGCGGTAGATTTGCCTCAGAATCTCCATTTGCAGGATGAAATGGTTCCTGATATTGGCCAAGATTTCAGTGATAATGGTTTTTTTAACAATGACCTTGATGATTATGGTTGGAAGCATGACTAACATGGTAGGGACCAAGTCACTCGGCTGTCGACTCAGCGAGTGTTTGCTGTTGTATTTGTACAGAATACTATATAGCTGCTCGATGCCTACGTCTCCACTATCTTTCTAGTCATGGAGTTTGTTTGTGACATGAGGTACTTCTTCAGTAGGTAATTAGCCCCTTCCTCTCCTTCCCCGTCCTTTTTGTTTTTTTTCTCTTTAATTTTTTTTTATTTCTCAAACCCGTTGCGTCTCTCTTCCTAATCTTTTTTTACTTTTGGTTTTATGAGGGTTATCTGCCAAGCATTGCAAGTGTAATCTATTGGACTAAAAACTTGAACATTAATATGATATATATGAGTTTTGCTATATTGTATCCAGATGGACGTGATGATTATTGGGTACGGACTCGACCTTGATGTCCCGTGCCCGTTTCCTCTTCCTCTTTACGTTGTAGAACAGTGTTTTTGATTGGGCATTATCTTGGTTAGGCAGCTATGCAAATGGAGTCTCATTGATACATGAGCTAATTAATCAAGTCTATTTCATATGCGTCCGAAGTGATAGGGTTAAAGTCGATTCTTGGATCAGATTATATATTTGATAAAAGAAAACAGTCACATCATATAACATTGTTCTGGGTTCTAGAGATTATCACGTGTTTCCGCCTGTGATCTATTTGACATTTAACAAATTTCAATGAGAGTGACATTACTATATAGTATTAATATCCTCGAGAAAACTTGGTGATGAAGTTTTGTGCAAACTCAGCTGGACAGATGATAACGGAGTCGAGGCACAAACCACCTTTGGTGTGTGTACAATCGATCTGCATCATGGAGAAGTTGATCTTGATTGTTGCATGATTGATTTCATGGCACTTATTGTCAATCAGAAATTCACCTCCATGTACGTGAATCCAGTCATTCCGGATTCCTTCTTGATCATGCAAGCAACATTCGGACAAGGCACGCTGGCCGTTGGATGTGGAGAGCTGGAATCTGACAGGTTTGATATCCCATCCATGGACTTGATCCTTGTTGGAGTTGGATACCCGTGGACGTCCAAATGATCTCTTGGAGGGTTTGGCCAGTTGAAGCTTGTAGAACAAGGTGTAAGTCCCAGGTGGGAATTCAAACTCCATCTCACCCACCACCTCGAACCACCATATCTGTTGAAGATACGCAATCGTTTGAAACCTACATACACGTAAAGGAGGGCATGTGATGATCAGTCAAAATCTTTTAGTACTACTCTATATGTATAAACTTCTGGAACCGAGTTTTCAGCTGAATGTGTCGCCGGTAGACGAGTTTCTTTTTTATTAAATTCCTTAACCACTTGCTAGTAAGGAAGTGTTGATTGACAGGGCTATTCCCATCCTAATCGACTTTTGATTGGCGGGCCTCCAACTTGCATGTGTCCCACTTTTGTTGGTTGAAAAATTGGCCGATAGATGCTTCCTTTTTCATGCTTTCCTAGTGGAATGATTGCTTTCATGAAACCAATCGTGAAAATGACATGGCTCTAGTGAGAATAACAACACTAAAATATCTCTACCTCAAAACGAAAGGATGATTCTTGTTTGCTATCCAATTATTTCCATTTACAAAATATCAATATCTAGCCCACGAAAATCTCTCCTATAATCCATGAAAATTGTAATTCACTCCTGAAAATAGAAAGGAAAAACAAAGAATTGAACTCTCACCTGGATTCCTGAGATGCAATGTGATTCCAATACCTCCGATCATCTATCCCGGTTATTTTTAGCCCTTTATACGAGATCGAGAGACAAATCTTCCCACTTCTCTTATCCAACCAAACTTGCTGTACAAAAACAATCACAACAATAATGTTCATCAGCTCAACTTTTTCTCAAATCGTTTTAAAGAAACCAGTGATCTTATTCAAAGAACAAAGACCATACGATTTTTCCAGTAAATAATGAAACTCGAACTCGAGATTTTAACTTCACTACTATGGAGGGAGCTGTTAAAACAACCTCATATAAAAACAGATTGGCTATCTATGGTGAGTTGCAATTCGATCGGGAAACGAAAGCTTACTTTGCTTCCATCATCGAAGAAATTGTTGAGCTGACACAATCTTGCATACATGTGTTTCTTGGGCAAGCTCTCTGGATTTTCTTGAAACACTTTACGAACCATGAATTTGTAATTGGAAGGAAGTTTTGTTTCCCACACAAAATCAGCAAGAGAAGCTCCATGGAAAGCTCTGTTCAGCAACGCCACTTTACAAATGTCTGGTGGATCCAAGAACATCAAAATTGAAGACACGCAGCTCTCCGGCACATCGCCGAGACTTGTTCTTAACGGACAAGAATCTCCACAGTTTTCCCACCCAGGCCCAGAAAAACCAGCCCCCATGTAAGGAATTAGATCCAATTAATAGATACGATATGAAAAAGGCAACAATTTAAGGTTCATAGGTACAAGAGGAGGTGGTAAACCCTGTAGGAAATTGGAGGGGAGATTGAAGAAAGTTGTGTCACCATTTTCTTGGTGTCAATGAAGCAGAGCCATCGGTTTTGGGGTTTAAAGAGGGAGAAAGAAATGTGTGGAAAAAGGGATAATATAAATTTGAGGATTAAAACAATTAGAAACTAACTAGTAGCGACTTTATGATTACATTGTTCATTGTTGAAAATTTACACAGTGCTTGAGTTATTTTATTTAGGTATGTTAGTTGAATTCTAGAAACAATAATAGAGTTATAATAATAATAAATAAAAAAAGGTGCTCATGAGTTGGCAAAAAATTACTGATTTAATTAAAATTTTAAGTTTGAGTTTTAGAAACGCAATTCTTTAAAATCTATTAGAATAGCACACAGTCAATCTCAAATAAACGTAAGACATAAAGTACATAATACAAGTTTTTACGTAGTTTAACAAATGGTGCCTACTCCATGGGTAAGTCAACAAAGAAAGTTTTCACTATAATGATAAAAGAGAACGTGTATAATCAGAATGATTAACCCTATCGGCTCAAACCCTCCACTACCAAAATAAATCTCATCGAATATCAGCTCTTAATCGCAAAATAGACTTTTCGGGCCAATAAAAAAAAACTTCAAAATATATCAACAAAACCAATAGGAATTCAGATTAATCACTTAATGGGTTGGAATAACGGATGATAAACTAAAAAAAATGGTTAAAAATGGTTGAATTTTGTACTAATTCGACTAATTAGTGTATACTGTTTTCACGAAAAAAAATCATGGGTTTCATTCATATTATTATAATTTTTTTATAAATAGGATAAGATTCAAATACTATATTATTGTAATGATAATTAATAATGTACTCCCTCCGTAAATAATTACATGACTTCCTCGCATCCCAATATTCAGTAGGGAACGCATATCGAGGAAGCCGGATGAGGTACTATTTGACCCCAAAAAAATTCGAAATTTTTTGTGAACGTAGGTTAATCCTTAACGTACTTCCCAGAAAAAATTAGGGGTAAAATTGTCTCAAATAGTGAGTCTACCGGCCGTTTTAAGATACGTGCCGAAACAGTAAAAGCAAATGCTAAAACGTCATCTAATTATTTACAGAGGGAGTAATTTTTTTCTTTTAAGTAGAGCGAATTTTTCCCTTCCACAATATTGGAAGTACATGATAAATTACAAATTTATTGTATTTTAGGGCACTAATTAGTAATTACTACCATAATATTTTGGAGTAATTAATAATTTCTTTTGAAATAAAATGTATGCCAAAAATATGATAAAATCTTCTAAAAACACGTGTTGTGTTTATTTCCTTTTAACACGTGGCCTAATAAGAAACAGTGGTGGTCCTGCTCCTTTTTTTCTTCTCACCAGAGAAAGTCATTCATTTAGAAAAATCCAACTCAATAGTCAAAAGTTAAACTTCGATCAAAAATTTATAATTTATAAAATATTTCACTTTTAAATTTTATAGTTTAAAAGAGTACAATATAAATTTTATAATTTTAAAAATCTCATACCACCATGTTCATAAAATTATCAAATTCAACAATGAAGTAGTATTGAGAATCTTCCCAGAAGTAAATGTTTTCCATGATGGAATTGAACAAGATGATTAAACCCTAATTTTCTGTAGAATTGAGTGAGAAACCGTGGCTGGAGAAGAAAAATAAAAATGGACTAAATCCAAAGAAATTATAATAGGTATCCTCCACTAGGGGTGCCAAAACGGATCTATGGGTCCAGATCCGGGCCTCTAACCTGTAGACTCGAGCTCGATCGGGTCGGGTCCATACACGACCAAGCAATTTTGTGGGCCAGCGAAATAGACCCAGACCCGACAAGTTTTTCTAGGTCCAGGACTAGACCTGCTAAAAAATGGACCCGACCTCAATTATTTATTTAGCTTTTCTTTCATCATCAAAATTGTGGTTAAAAGAGCATAATTGACCAGAAAATAATACAATCTCTAGCCATTAATACTTTTCTTTCATCATCAAAGCATGGTAACTAACATTAACAATTACTGCATAAAAAAAGAGATTTATGATGAATGAAACAAAACCATAAAAACCCATGTAACAGAAATAAGGAATCTTAATTCTGTTTGGAAATCTTTGGTAAAAAGTTACTATCAATAATTAAATTACATATGAGGGGAAGGGTCCTTTTTTATTAAATTGGTGGATGGAACACCACAAACATGGTGAAAATTTATGGTGCAAACATGACGTGAAGGAGAAAAGAAGGAAGAGAGTAAAGGGAGGGGGAGTGGCCGAGTGGGGAGGAGGTGAAAGAGAGGGCGATGGAGAAGAGGAGCTGAGAGCGAAGCTAGAAAATGAGGAAAGATGAGGAAGGAGGACACAGGCGGCTACACAATTTATGCATAACCTAATTATTAGGATAGTTAATAGTAGTATTTATCGGGTCTGTATTTGGTCGGGTCAGACCCAGCTGGGTCCGGGTATTTGGTCAGGTTTGTCCCTACCCGGCTAAAAAAATAAGCCAAAAAATTAGTCCCGGATCCGACTAAAGACTCGGGTCCGGGTCTTCGGGTCCCGGAACTAATTGACACCCCTATCCTCCACGATTGCCTCCCTCTCATCGTCGGTATCCTCAATCTCGGCATCTAAAATCATATCCCCATCGTTATCATAGGTATCCTCCACGATTGTCTCTATCCCCTCGCCGGAATTGTCAATCACCGCATCCTCGGCATCTTCCAATCGAATCCCGTACCACCATGTTTATAGAATCATTGAATTCAATAATAGAGTCGTATTGAGAATCTTCCCAGTAGTCAATGTTTTCCATGACGGAATTGAGTAAGATAATTAAACCCTAATTTTGTGTGGAGTTGAGTGAGAATTTGTGGCTGGAGAAGAAAAAATAAAAATGGACTAGATCCAAAGAAAATATAATGAATGCGATGATTGACATTCCAAATTTCTATTTCCCTCCCAAGTTTCCCCAAATTTCGAACGGTTAAAAGCGTTTGCGAGATACAAGCTTCAAAATGCCAAAAAGAGAGAGAGCTCGGCCTCTTGTTTGGTGCCGGGGGTAAAATAATCAAACGGTTGCGATTTTTTTTTTGAAAACCGAGAATGACATTTAATTTCAGTCTCCGACAAATATTTTAAAGGACATTTAATCTAGATAAGAGGGAGTACTTCTTCAGTGGTTTTGCCTTCTGGCATCTGATTTGATCTATTTGTTTCAATATAAAATTACACTCCTGGTTTATAAATAATTGTGATTAAACAATATATAAATTTAAATAATACTCCTCTGCCCCGCACGAAATCATGATGTTCTGCACCGCAGCCTGGAGTAGTATATTGTAGAATTGAGTGTTGTCGTCCACTTGCACGAAATCATCATTTTCTGCACCGCAGCCTGGACAGATTAAATTTATAAATATATCAGAGACGTATTGCTGACTCACCTGAAGCTGTTTTTGAATTACGAGTATTATTTTGTTTTTGGAAGAGATTAATACGTGATCGTCGCAGCGGTCACTTTATTTTGGTCCCCTTGAAAAAGGAAGGATGATATTGATATGAATGAAGTGGATTTGGATTAAAATGTAACAAAATTCTGGATTTGGATTAATCCCAAAGCCTTGAACCGTGGAAGTGGTGAGATGATCAAATTCAACCAATTAGTGTATATCGTTTTTATGACATAAGTTATAGGTTCGATTTATATTATCATAACTTGTAATAATAATTAATAATATATCTAATTCTTTTGAATAATAATAATTATGTTATTTCTTCTACCCTTTCAGTTTTGTTAAAAATAGGTAGGTCATCTGGTCATGGTTTGAAAAAGAAGAATTAAATGACGTTGGTTTCTCTTGTAGTGGAGTGATATTTGTCCCTGCAACTAAAAAGGGGGGTTCAAAAAATATGTACTTTAGCAAGTGAGCCACATATGGGCTTCCAGGATTTGAGGCCCAACCCGCAGCAAGAGTTGGTTAGAAACTAGTGGGCCGACGACTTGGGCTCTAGATTTCCAATAATGGGCCACGTTGTGTGCTTGCGTAATGAAAAATCTCATCTTGACACAAACAGATTTTTCATCAATTTGTGAATCATTTTCGTAATTAATTCTTTCTATTTATAGCTGGTCAGAAATCGGCCACTTGGGGGACATTAATTAATTAATTTTGGGTACATTATTATTTTAAGTGTGGACTCGTAATTAAACTTGGGGTTGTCGATCATTATTGCTGTATTATTGAGTTAGAAATTCTCAAAACAAAAATACAAAATTATTAAGAGTTAGAAAAGGACATGAATGAAATACTTAATATTATATTAATAATTAAATGGGAAAATTATTTACTACGAAAACACCACATGGGTATGAGTTCGTATGACTATGGGTATGGGTACATACGATTATTAAATTGAACAGAATCGTATAGCAAATCGCGAGTCATATATATAATTATTTATATAATACATGATTGAGTGACAAGGGTTTCTACTGTTGGCCAGGAAAACGAAACGACCCACAACAAGGCATCACCACCAAGTACAGAAACAGAAGACAGAATACCATGACGGCGTGACCCACAACAAGGCCGGCGTCGGCCGGAACAGAAATATAGCAGCATTATTTACTTCATCATAAAATTACAGGAATGGCCAGATGTATCTGATGTCTCATGTCCGATGATGATAAAAATATCTCTCATCTCCTTTTAGGGATGAGGACAAGAGGTTCCTCCTTCATGAGTGTGACCCCATATCTTTCGGTCATGTCGATATCCTTACGGCCTGCGCCGGACCAATCAAAGTTGTGAATCAAAGAAGCCAGAGCCAACTGAGTGATCCGAATAGCCATAGGCATTCCTGCACAGATCCTCCTCCCACTCCCAAAAGGCAAGTACTCGAAATGGCTACCCTTGTAGTCCATCTGCTGCTGATCAGAACTATTCAGGAATCTTTCTGGCTTAAACTGCAGAGGGTCCTCCCAGATGGAAGGGTCTCTTCCGATCGCCCAAACATTAACGAAAACTTGGGTGTCTTTCGGGATCGTGTACTCGTTCATGACCATGTAACAATCTTGAGTTGCTCGGTGAGGGAGCAAGAGCGGCGCTGGTGGGTGGATTCTCAAGGTTTCCTTCACGCACGCCTGCAAATATGTGAGTTTGGCGAGCTGTGCTTCTTTGATCATGTCATCATGACCCGTACTTGATAGTTCACGTGCTAGCTCTTGTCGGATTTTTACCATTGCCTCTCCATTCTTCATGATTTCCGCCATCGCCCATTCTACTGTGGAGCTGCTGCTGTCGGATACTGCTGCCAACATTTCCTGTACCCACCCATATCATATCAAAAAAATATTTTTTATAAGCTATCGAAATTAATTATTCGGAGCATTTTTGTGACGTAATTAAAAAAGCATAATAATTATATTGTTAATTTGTACTATGGTTAA
This sequence comes from Viola odorata, assembly GCA_963691705.1. Lineage (NCBI taxonomy): Eukaryota > Viridiplantae > Streptophyta > Magnoliopsida > Malpighiales > Violaceae > Viola > Viola odorata. The sequence goes on from OY829540.1 coordinate 66,156,588, forward strand.
AAATACACACAAATTAAAGAGTGATACTAAGAAAATATAATAAATTAAAATTTTTAACATACGAATCTTTCTGAGATTGATTAAAATGTAAACACTTCCAACGGTATGGATAAAGTATTCTTTCCATTTTTATGATAGTAATCGTTTAGCTATAATTTTTTATTTCAAAATCATAATGTTTATAGATTTTAATGAGATGTTTTATTTTACTTTTCAATTTAAGAAATGTTTAATCTCTTTTTCAAATTTTCGGAGAGGCATTTTTGGGGATTTGTTTTAGCTATCGAATTGTGTTAATAAATTTTAAAGGACGATTCTCCCATCTCTTTTAACTTATCGTTTTTTTTCTTCACGATAATCAATACAATTATTAGATTATAAGTAATGTATAATTTTTATTAAACTATAATTATTAATTAATTATGAATCGTTATTTTTAAACTTTTTCTATAAAATAATAATTTAAAAATAATTTTATTATTAAAAAATAATTTTATTATTAAAAAATAATTTTAAAAATTAAAATACGTCAACTAATCACCTAATCACGTGAAAAGAGGTTTCGACATCTAGACAATTATGGCGGCTTATGGGTTTCTGACAGAGTTTGGCCCTATTCAAGATGCTGGGTTGGAAACGAGGAATACTCTCTCGGCAGTGATGATATGATTTCACGCAGACGTTGATGATATGATTTCACGCAGCCGGCAGTAATGGCTAGAGTGATAGTGTAGGGATATTATTATAACCTATAGCTTGTTTACGCATACGTGTGTGTTTGAGTTGGTGTTATTTTCATACTTAATATTTATAAAGTTTAATTAAATGTAATTTTAACTTTAAGCACGCATATTAAAAAGATCGGATGACTAACTGTTTGAGACAATTTTACCTTTTATTTTTTCTCAAACGTACATCGTACTATGTTCGAAAAAAAATAGTACGTTCGTGAAAAAATAAAGAGCAAAATTGTCTCGAACAATAAAACATCCGATTTTCTTAATATGCGTACCAAAATTAAAGCAACAGTTAATAAAACCATGAGGAGTACTAATTAACCTTTTTATAATTTATGATATCTTTTTAATAGTTAAAATTTGATTAGTATAATAAATTTATGAATAAAAAACGTGAGAATAATAATTTTAAATGTAAATATAATACCATATATATTTTTATCTATCTATATCTAACAATAATAATTAATATTGTCGGCGCACCATTTATAATTTTATATAATTAATACTACTGCAGTTTTTGGTTTGACGTGGTTTGGATTTTAAATTAACCAATTTTTGGAGAAAAATTAAAAAGGATTGGTTTATAATTAATAAAAGATAATTTAGTTAAAAAATTATACAATATGAAAATTGAAAAAATGATAACTAAAAAAAATTAAATTAAAGAGATCAATGATTGGGTGTAAATATTAATAATTATCGAAATGAATACCCTCACGATTATTAATTATCTAAATTAAGGAAATTGTACCGTTATTTGACCTCTAGTTCAATTTGTTTCTTTCTTTTTGGTGCATGATTATGTATGTGTGTATATACTGTATATGTGAAGAACAGAGAAAGAAGATATACCACAAGGAAAAAGCTGATCTGCTCATCCGAGAAATCATCGTCAAGCAAAACATCAAGGAAATCTCTGCGCCGGCTGCGTGAAATCATATCATCAACTTCTTCTGCACATTGCCGTCGTCCCTCATCTCTTCTCTCTCTAATAATTCCTTCCCACAAATCCCGAATTTTGGAGACACATTCGTCCGTTTTCCTCCTCAGGCCCTGAAGATCCAACCCACCTAACTTTGGATACAAATCTGATATATTTAGAGCTGTATACAGCTCCATCATATCCCTTATCAGTCCACTCACTTTCCTACTCTTTCCTCCTTCAAATCCAATCAGATCTTTGCCGCTGGATATGTATGTTCTTGCCAAACAAGAAAAAGTGTACACAAACACAACCTCACGAATTTCCATCTTTTCACCTTCTTTTCTCCGCAAGAACTGCACCATTTCTTGCGCCTTTCTCTCTCTAATTCTTGACTGTTCGTCGATCATTTTCGAACAGAAAAGCTCATTCCTCATCATGGTACGGAAGGACTTCCACCGGTCGGAGCATTCGAAGGACCACGCGATGGAGTCTTTGTTCATTTCTGGGTCCTTGGCGAAGGATACGTGAGGGACGCACCTTCCGGAGAGGTTTTGGTCGTGGGTCTTGAGGATTTCGGCGGCGGCTGCCGGTGAGGACGCGACGACGACTAGTTGGGTCCCGAGGCGGAGGGAAATGAGTGGGCCATGTAGTTTGGCTAGTTTAGCCAACCCCACGTGCGGTTTGGGCCCGACGTCGGCTAAGTTGCCAATGATAGGCCATTGTTTTGGGCCTGGAGGAAGAAGATTTTTGGAGGTTTTGTGATTTGTTTTGGGTTTAAGGAGGAAGAAAAGGAAAAGAAGGGGCAACAGTAGCAGCAGCACCATTGAAACCAAACTTTCCATTTCCATGTTTGTCTGTCTCCCTAGAGCTTGGAAATTTCGGAAGCTGGTGCTATAAGAGTGTATCTCTGAATGCTCTTTAGTTTTGTGGTAAGATACTTCTGCTTATTTATAGAACGAGGCCACCACAATAATAGCCGCCATAGGTGGTTGTCACTGCCACAATTTAATAGCAAACGTCACCGTCTCAATTTCTAGGATATTTTTATTTTCTAAAGTTACTGAATTGAAATTAATCTTCGTGCCGAATTAATCCATTAAAAGTAAAAACCAACTAGTATAGTTACCTTTTTGTACTCTTGCTGAATTCCCTAATTTATGGAGTAATAATCTTTTTGTAAAAAAAATACTCCCTAAGTTTCTCCTTAATTTCTACTTTTGTGGTTTTATTTTAATATATATTAGCGATGCATGTGGGAACATTTATTTTGTGGTAAATGAAATATGCTAAATTGATAAAAAATAAATAAAACTTTAAGGGCTATTAAAATAATATAAAAGTTTGGGGGACTAAATAGGATAATTTTTTGTTTAGCAGGAGAAAAATATGATTTTATAGATAAAGAATAGTTATAAAAAACTTGAGTAGATCATGATCTACCTACATTATGATATAGGATGATGACACGTGCCCCAAATAGTGTTAGAATACCATTATTCTTGACACTTTTGGACACGTATCATCATCCTACATCATGATGTAAGTAGATCATGATCTATCCAAGTTTTACTCTATGTATGCGAGTAAAACTTGGGTAGATCATGATCTACCTACATCATAATGTAGGATGATGACACGTGTCTAAAAGTGTCAAGAATAGTGGTATTCTAGCACTATTTGGGGCACGTGTCATCATCCTAGATCATGATGTAGGTAGATCATGATCTATCCAAGTTTTTTCCCTATGTATGCATGGTTGATATTATTATTAAGTTTAACTATTGAAATAATGGTAGGTCATATGTGTAGGTACTGGTCGACATAGTTTCTAGTATGTAAAAAAAGCCTAAAAATTTAAACAGCGGTAGACAACGTTTAGAAAAAATGGGTGATTTATTTTGCTTTTAAGTTTTAGTTTATTTTATGTGATGAAAATGTTAGACTGTTTATAAATTTCTGTCAAAAATCGTTTGATATTCAATTATTATATTAAATATTAATTATTTTGAATTCAAATGAAATAAGAAAGGAGTTAAAAATGTGAAAATTAAAGACGGGAAGGAACAGTAAGGGGGCTTGGCACGCAGCAAGCAGCAGGGGGGTAGGGAGACGGGAAGGAACAGTTGGGGGGTGGGGTTAGGGGTAGGGTAGATAGAGTCAAAGGCTGAAATGGGAGGGAAGGAAACAAAGGAAGGGTCAAAGGGTGAAAGGTGTGTGGGACAATGGCAGGCTGCTCAATTACATAGTTATCAGAATCGGACTGGACAGTAAATCGGAAATGAAAATTTGGTTCAATCGGGTTCGACCGGATTGTAAATACTGGTCCGTTCTGAATCGTTCATAAATTTAACCGGGTTCAATATTAGATAATTAAACCGGATTGAACCGGATGGTTTTTACTCTAGCATTTTATAATATATCAAAAAATATTATTAAAATTGAAAAAGAAGTAAAACGACTTTTCAAAATGGCATGGTTTTGGGTCATGTCAAAATGCGTCGTTTTGCTTTGGCCCTGATATGGGCCCGTGGGTCTTGTCAAAACGACGTCGTTTTGGGCCTATGAGCCGTGTCAAAACGACGCCGTTTTGGCACGTCATCAAACCAGTCGGTTCGCTAAAAACCGATCGGGTTGACCGGTCCGACCCGGGTCAGAGGTAGATTCGGTCCGATAGCTGAATCGGACCGGAAAGGTACAAATGTCCGGTTAAACCCGCCGGTCCGGTCCGGTTCTGATAACTATGCTCAATTATACTTCCTCCCAGTACAATTAACTGTCATTTACTGTTTGGATACGCATATTAAGGAAGTTAGATGACTCACTATTTGACCCAAAAAAATTCCGTACTTTTTTTCGAAAGTACGTTCCGAGAAAAAGTAAGGGGCAAAATTATCTCAAATAGTGAGTCATCCGACCTCTTTAATATGCGTGTCCAAATAGTAAAAGACAGTTAATAAAACTATGAGGGAGTATTATATACTCTCATTTCGGCCCCATTTCCTCTCAATCATATGTAGTCACTCTATTGGCCTGCGTATTCATGAATAACAACCCAGAAAAGAAAAAGGAAGGATATATTTCATTGGTTAGTGATAGTCCCTCCGAATTTTTTAAATGATATTTTAGATTAAATAATTTGGTTTCAAATAAATGATGTTTTGTTATTTCTTAAATAATTTATAATTAATTTATTCAATATGAAAGAAAAAAATAATTATTTAATATTAAAAATACTCCCATTAATTAACGTTATTTATTAGAATTCGGAGCGAATAATAATATATAGAAGTGGAGGGCAATTTAATGAATAATATATAGAAGCGCACATCAATACCAAACGGGCCAACATGTGCGTTTATAACTGAGTTTGGGCCTTAACATGAACTTGGATCTTATACCCAACATGCGATAGAAGACTTTTTAGGCTTTTAAATTAGCTATGCAGTCTTGGGCTATTATTGCACAAATACTACTGCCGCATACAAAAAGAATCTGGGCTTTGTTCACACCACTGGACCACCGGTTGATTATTGTTTTTTTTCCCTATAGCCGGAGTATTAACGCCAACCCGAGACCCTATTGACACATTTATTATCATTATAATACTATGATCAAAAGTATTTACTTGCTATGAGTACTCTATGTGACGTGATCAAGAATAGTTCATCCCTCCCGTAAGTTCAAAAATACACACGAATCAAATTGTAATCATTTTAGAAATTTTCTAAACACTCACCGTTGAACCAACTATCGATGAATAAAGATGTAATCAAGAATACTAATTATAGGTTTGATCGATATGAACATTGCCAAACTTTTCAACCAAATAATACTCAAATTACTCTCTCCGTTTCAAATAAATAACGGTTTGTTATTTTTTAGGTAGCTTTTTGTTTAATTTTACAAACTTATCATTTATTATTAAAAAGAGATGATGAGTATGAATAATAAAGTAGATAAATTAGAAAAAAGAAAAGAAGAGTACTAATGTTAAATATAAATTTAAAAGAAGTGAAAAATGATGTATTTAGTATGTGTTAAATACCAAAGAGGTTATGTAATTTAAGACGTAGGAGCAAGTAGCTAATGACTAATTGAGAGTGTAATTAGTCACCTTACTTAAGAAACGTTTTGAACTTTCTAAGTAGCATGACCCACTCTCATCGAATGAACGAATTAAAAGCTATCAATAACCAATCAACTACACACCAGCACGAATTGTTGCAAACATTAACTTCCCTGGGCAATATTATCCATCTGATGCTGCTGACAAACTCAAAACCTCACTTTTTTTTGCCCATTTAGCCAAAATCCATGGCCTTTTACTTTCACTCAGGCTCGGGACTCAAGTCCTTGTTGTCGGGTCTCCCTCTGCAGCAGCAATCGAAATCCTGAAAACCCATGATCCTCTGCTTTCGACAAGATACAGCGAAAGCTGCGCCTTTGATGGCCGTATCCTTGACCGGATAGTAATTGTTTGGGCCAGCAAATGCACAGATGAATGGAGAAACATGCGAGCTTTGAAACATGCGAGCTTTGTGCGGGAATGAGCTTTTTTCAAACAAAGCTATCAATTCACAGTCCTGTTTGAGAGATAGGAAAGTGGGAGAAATGGTGGAATACTTGAGAAGCAAAGATGGTAGAGTTGTTACTGTTGGAGAAATTGTGTTTAACACCATCTTTAACACTCTTTCCAACCTTCTTTTCTCCAAAGATTTGCTCTGTTTAGAAGATAAGTTAGGGATGGTACGTGGTGATGGTGGTGGATTGAAATTGAAAAATCTTGTGGGGAAGATGATACTATAGCTGATTTTTATCCCTTGGATCCTCAATCTATCAAGAAAATTTAGGAAGTGTGTTTATCAAATGTCCTCCATATGGGAAATTTACATCAAGGAAAGAAGCAGATCCCAATGTTAAATATTGAATTAAAATATTAAATATAGGCTCAAGTTATGTCGGCCCACAAATTTACTAATTCTATTAGGACTTTGTATTACATGTGCTATAAGGTTGAAATCATGTAAAAGTCTTCTATACTTGTCATAAATGTGTTAGAAATTTGTAGCTGAGTAAAACTAGGAGATTGTAACCTAAAAGGATTCTAAGAGAGTTTAGAATAATTCCATAAGGTGTATAAATAGGGGTCTTATAGTATTGGTTTTCTCGCAAGTTGTATTTTGTATTTTGATCATCATAGTAAAATTTTCTCTAGCTTGCTCGTGGTTTTTTACCTGAAAAGATTTTTCATATAAAAACAAAGTGTTCTTTCTCTCTTCCTTACTCATTTAGTTTAGAGTTTTTTATTGTGTGAGTTGATTCAAAAGTGAATCCCAACATTAGTTGTAATATAACCCACGTCTTAAGTTAAAGTATAGTAAGTAGTGAAAGAAAACTATGTTAGTGGTCTGAATAAGTTATCCTCTTTGAAGCTTGACAATGCTGAAAAATGATTATTTTTTTGTCCTAAAAAAGTAGAGATGACACCCTAAAAGGCCGACAAGACTAAAAAAAACTTATAACTAACACGCATATGTATCATTTTTTATATATTAGAGAATAAAAAGAAAAAATAAATAAATAAAGTGATTTTCTATATAGTACTATGTGACTAGATCTGTTAACTGGACAGGTCGTTCGTAGGGTCTACACGGGCGTTACTAGAAATGGACGGGCTTGAACAACCAAATTTTAGGCCTGTCCTGACCCGACCCCTACCGTTAATGTAAAAGGACCGGACTTGGACTCTTAGATTTTAGGCCCGCGTCTTGGCCCGGCTCGGCTCGGCTTGACCCTTATTAATTATATTATAAATATATAAATCTTTCTAACCCTAAAGCAAACCAGCGCAATCGTTCTTGCTTCCTTCCTTCTTTTGAATAGCAAATCTAATTTCCACATCTTCTTTACCAACAAACAACCTACCATCATCACTACCACCATCCTCTACCAACCACGTTCGTCTACCGTCACCTCCATGAACAATCCGATCTGCACCACCATTACCACTATGACCAACCAGATCCGTACCACCTCCAAACCATCATCTTATAATCATTCAAAAACAGACCACCGTTGTGTCCACCACCACTTCCTTAACCAACAGATCTAAGACTTCCCTTATTTTTCTAGATCTAGAACTTTGGTGTTGCTTTCCATCTCCGACAAACACTACGGTGGTTTACTTAACAAGTTTTGTACTTAGTTCAGTTTGATGGTGCAGGACAAGTCTAAAAGTTTTACGCCAAATTTATGTATTCATATGTAAAGGTTTTACGCTAGGCAATGCGCAATTTTCAGGCTAGGTAAATCAAAAAATGGGCCGGCTCGTGGGGCCTGCCGACGGCCCGTTTAGAAAAAGGGTCGGATTTAGGCCATGTAAAGGTTGACCTGTTAAAACTTGACCCGGATTCGGTCCGCCTTAATTTTTAGAAGGTTTACCAAAACTTGATTCGGGCTTAACCTAGCCCATCCGAATAACAGGTCTACATGTGACCCTTGTAAAATTTAGTCTAGCTCCATTTCTAATTTCGACCCCTTCTAACTATTTTTTCTAGCTTGTGGGTGCCATGCATTTTTAATACGAAAAGTTTGTGATCATTTTTTGTTTTTCTTATTGTTATTATGTTATTTGTAATTTTTAACATTAAAAAAAAAATTAACCATTAGATTAATTAGTTTTTATTCTTAAATGTTAATAATTTGATGTGAAATTATACAATAATGTCCTTTTTTATTAATTTAAGTTGGGATTTTATCAAATGACACTATTTGATCTTTCGTCCCACATGACATGGTAAAACTGGAAATAATGTACTACATTGTCTAGATTGAGCGTGTTATATATAATGAAGTGAAAGATGTAGATAATAATAACAAGGGAATTAATTTGAATGCCATTAATTAATCAAACTACTCCATATAAATACAAAAAGAATACAAGTACTAGTATATAAAGTAGGTAATAAGGTAGGATTAGCGTAAGAAAGCAGAAGTAATTATGAGTATGAGAGGGTGATGGATTTTATTTTGAGTATATAATTTACTAATTTAGTGCAAATTGGTGGATTGCGCTCCTCTAAATTTCTTTTGAACATGACCAATTATGTTAGAAAAATCGAAGTTATCGGATTGAGATGACGATTGGCGCATGCCACGCCAATTTCTCTAATTACCCCGAAAATAGATTAATTAGTATAAACAAACAAATATATTCACTAATTACATCCGCAATTCAAGATCTTATAATTAATTAGAAAGGATTATTAACTCACCATGCATTCAATTAGTGTATAACTTCGGTAACCAATATTTTTTTTTTTAAATTAAGATCTTAAACACAACTTGCAACGGTATAGTCAACTGTAACTTATAAAATAGTCCTTTATTAATGACTACTACTAGAAGTCTAACAACAGTGTTCCTACCTCGATGCCTACGATCGCCTCGAGTGTGCTGAGGAATAGAATAAGAATAAATAAATATTCATCGTATTCGTCCCGTTGACGCTTCGTTTCTCGCACATCGCGGGAACTAGGAAAGATGGCTCTTCAGATTTTATAGATTTTCCAGATAACACATTTCTTAAGCACACTAGCAATTTGCAAGCCCCACCCAACTCACTATTCCCCACATCCTACTTACACATTAACCTAATTTAATTAATCACAATTTTCCAGCTAACTGTTACCTGTTAGTTCTTTCCATCTTAAACCTCACCTACCCAATTTGCTGATTAAACATCCATAAAGGTAAATGCCAATTGAACAGAGCATGCATTTCTAGTATAAAAAAAACTGTAATGCACATTCTCTGCCCTTTCCCTCCTCAAAATTTACCCAACTAATCACACCGTGTGTTTATTCTCAAAGAACCGGTGTTTCATTATCAAACTTCAACCCCAAATCCCCCATTAAATAGAGCAGCCCCTGATTCAGAAGAAAACAACGAGTTAATTAAACAAAACAATCAAATCACCCTCCTCCATGGCTGGCCCCACCACCACACCGCCATACAACCCCACCTCCAAGCCACCCAAACCTTTCACCTTCTCCTTCAAGGCCACCAGCCCTCTCTCCATCGCCGTCATCCTCCTCCTCTGCACACTCTCTTACTTCTTCGGCGTCTGGAACCACGGCGGCTCAGCTTCTCTCTCCGCCGAAAACACTGTTCTCTCATTCCCTTGCAACAACCCCACCACCACCAGTACAGTCAAAACCCTCCGCCCGACCAACAGGCCGGAGAAGGCCCTGGATTTCAACCCCCACCACGTGACGGACGGCGGCGGCGACACCTTAAAAACGGAGGTGAAAGTATACCCTCCATGTAACGGCAACTTCAGCGAATACACACCGTGCGAGGACCCGAAAAGATCTCTCCGATTCAACAGGGACAGGCTCATATACAGGCAAGAGTTCATCATTTCTCAAATGTTTTTTTAATGTTTCCATACTGGTCCTTAAAGTTTTTATCTTCTTCATAACAATCCTTCATTTCGAGCACCTCATGAAAAATTCATACAGGGAAAGACATTGTCCGGCGAAAGATGAGACCGTCAAGTGCCGCATTCCGGCTCCTTTTGGGTACAAGAACCCTTTCTCGTGGCCGGCGAGCCGCGACTGTGCTTGGTACGCCAATGTCCCTCACAAGCATCTGACGGTGGAGAAGGCGGTGCAGAATTGGATAAGATTTGAGGGGGACCGGTTCAGATTCCCCGGCGGAGGAACCATGTTCCCTAATGGGGCTGATGCATATATTGACGATATCGGAAAATTAATTAATCTCAAAGATGGCTCCATTAGGACCGCCATTGATACCGGCTGTGGGGTAATAAACTTTTTCTTATCTCTATTTAATTTCCATCTGTCTTTTTATATCTGTTTATTTATTCATTTATTTATAATTTATTTTATGTCACTAATTGATGAAGTATGAACCATGGTAACTGGTGTTTAGCAAAGTCTATCACAATGTTCGTTTTTAAAAGTCTAGTTTAGTGGATATATATCTGAAAAAAAAAATTAAGTATATCAACGAATCGTAATTAAATATATAGCATCATTTTTTTCCTACTGTTCTTCCAATCTTAGTACAATACTAATTATTTTTTCCTCAATTAATTGTAGAAATGGTTGCTAAAAAAAATAGCTAGTAAAAGTAGGAAAAGGCTTAATTTGTGATGTTTCTTTCTAATTGGATCGGAATAGATTTGGGTCTTTATCAATATAATTCTTGAATGTGTGGTCAATGGCGGATCCGACTCCTCTAATTTTCCCTTGAACATGACCAGTTATGTTAGAGGAATCTGAACCGTTCAATAAAATTGGACGGATGAGATTAAAAATTCAAGTCATTAATAAGTTGACCAGTCAATAAAATTCAACTAGTGGTCAACTCATTAATGTTTTGAATTTTTAATCTCATCCGTCCAATTTTATTGAACAGTTCAGATTCTTCTAACATTGCTGGTCATGTTCAAGAGAAAATTAGAAGAGCTAAATCCGTTAATGGCCGCCTCTTTCTCAAATCGTCTCCTGGTCTCAAAGCAGTGCAATTATATTATATACTACACAATTTCCGTTGCATCTTCCAAATCTCGATCTAAACTTGTCCACTTTTTATAATCCAAACAGACAAACGGGACTGCCGGAACCGGTTTAGTGCGTACGGAGTTGCTAATTTCTATGAATATGATACTTTATAGTCTATGTATACACATAAAATAACAACGACATCATGTTCGGCTATCCGTCCTGCGCTTGGATCACATTCATTAAATTAATTTAATCCATTATTAATTATTATTAGTCCATCCCTGCCTCTCGCTCTATGCTGACTCGAATCCATAACTTCGACACAGGTTGCTAGTTGGGGAGCGTATCTTTTGTCTCGGAACATATTGACCATGTCATTTGCGCCAAGGGACACCCACGAAGCACAAGTCCAGTTCGCGTTAGAACGAGGTGTTCCTGCTGTCATTGGCGTTATAGCCTCCAAAAGACTGCCATACCCATCTCGAGCTTTTGACATGGCTCACTGCTCTCGTTGCCTAATCCCATGGGCAGAGTATGGTACGTGACAATTACTAATAATTAATGTCTAACCATGTGCTTATTCATTAGTAAATCAACAACTTATCACAAATTAATTAATTACATGGATAGATGGGCTCTATTTGATTGAAGTGGATCGAGTCCTACGGCCCGGTGGGTACTGGATTCTATCAGGCCCACCAATTCGCTGGAGGAAATACTGGAAAGGGTGGGAGAGAACAGAGCAGGATTTGAATGCCGAACAGACCAAAATTGAGAGAGTCGCCAAAAGCCTCTGCTGGAAAAAAGTGGTAGAGAAAGGCGACATTGCAATTTGGCAGAAACCACTCAACCACTTTGACTGCAAAGTTAACAGAAAAACGTCCAAAAATCCACCCCCGTGTCCCGCTTCCAATCCTGACAAAGCATGGTATACTCACATTTTTGCTTTATGGTTTATTTTTTTTCTCCATAACTGATTTGAATGCCTGACCTATGAAAAAAAAATCAGGTATACGAACTTGGAGACTTGTTTGACTAAACTTCCCGAGGTATTGGACGATGAGGAAATAGCCGGTGGAGGGTTAGAAAAGTGGCCTAAGAGATTACATTCTGTCCCACCAAGAATCAGCAGAGGGACAGTGGAAGGTGTGACAGCTGATACTTTCCAAGAGGATACAGAACTATGGGAAAGGAGAGTGTCGTATTACAAAACTGTGAATAACCAATTAGGACAAGCTGGAAGATACCGTAACCTCTTGGACATGAATGCTTATTTCGGTGGATTTGCTGCTGCCCTAGTTAAGGACCCTCTTTGGGTCATGAATGTGGTTCCTGTCCAGGGAAAGGTCAACACGCTAGGAGCGATTTACGAGCGGGGATTGATCGGAACTTATCAGGATTGGTATGTAACGTTTGCATACGATACACAGGCCACACACATTTTAGTTTCCTGATCAGGTTAATGATTTTTTTTTATTCTATTGCAGGTGCGAAGCAATGTCTACATATCCAAGAACTTACGACTTGATTCATGCCGATTCTGTTTTCAGTCTATACCAAGACAGGTAAGGGAACTCTTCAACATTGCTAACGCGGGATCATAGGATCTTTTTGCTGTTCCTGAGTGGCTTTATTTAATCTATGTTTTGGTTGCAGATGTGAAGCTGAGGATATTTTGTTAGAGATGGATAGGATCCTGAGACCGGAAGGAAGTGTAATCTTCAGGGATGATGTTGATGTATTGGTGAAGATCAAGAAAATAACGGACGGATTGAATTGGGACAGTCAAATAGTTGATCACGAAGATGGACCGCATGAAAGGGAGAAGCTTCTTTTCGCGGTGAAATCATATTGGACAGCTCCTGCCGATCCTGATCAACAATTGCCTTCTTAACCTAACCACCTTCTCTTTGCATTCAACCGGCAGGACTCATAGGATTGTTTTGAGATTTTTGTTTTTTTTTTTATAATGATTCTTTCTTACATCAGCTATAGAGAGGCTACTAAGTAGACCTGCTTATCTCTTCACCTATTGTAATGGAAATAGGTTGTCTGCTGTTTTCTTTTTTGATTTGTAATATTTGACCTAAAATTAGAGATGTCTTTCTGCCTACAAGTCTAAATCAATTATATTCCTATCCTTTTTCGTCTCTCGAATCGTCTCAATTGATTTCAGTATTACTGGATCTGCTAGCTTTGACATGGGGAGATCTGTAAAGCATTCCAAGAAATTTGATATACCCTAATTAACTACTTAATTTAATTTGGCCCGCTCCTAATCTCAACACACAGAAGTCATGACCTCAAAAAACTTGCATTAGTTGGGTCACATGAAAAATCAACACATCTGTCAGGAAACCTACCTATAAATAAAGGCAAAAACCTGACAGTTAGTATATAGTTTTAAAGAGAGTAATCAAATATTAGTACTTGTAGTTAAGAAAGCAGTAATACTTAGATAACTAGCTAGTTATGGAGAATCTCAAGTGCTTGGTCCGTCTGCTGCTGCTGATTCTTACAGTCGTGCTAGGAGTGCTGACCCAGAAGGGGTACTCGCAGGAATGTCCTGCACAGCTCACAAACCTGAACGTGTGCGCACCATTTGTTATGCCAGGAACCAGTAACACCGTCCCGAGTCCTGATTGCTGCCAGGCACTTCAATCCGTGCAGCACGATTGCCTCTGCAGCACTCTCCGGATCGCCTCCCGCCTTCCTTCTCAGTGCAGCATTCCTGCTCTTACCTGTAACATGAACTAGCGGAGTAGCGACTGGTAATTATTAAATGGTTTCTTTGTTTGACGAGTATAGATGAAGTTTTTTGGTTTAAAAAAATAAAAAATTCAGGATCATTTTGACCTGACGTGGTAGTATACTAATTGTAATAATTAAACTTGGTGTTGCATAGAATAGTAATTTTGTTAGCTAGAAAGTTGACTTAAAATTGTTTAATTCTATTTGCAGACGCAGGAAGGTGGCAGGCACAAGAGTGTTGAGCAACGAATAATGTCGGGGAGTTTCATCGTTTTCTTTTCTAGTTTTCAAGTGTACTGACTGCAGCCAAGCAAAAAGTTAATGTTATGGAATAAATTAAGAAAATAAATATGCCTAATTAAATATATGTGCTTCCTCATTTTGGAGAAGACAAAGGAGTGCTAGCTTAATTTTATAATTGTAATCCATTTACACCTGCTACTACTGCTACTATCTATAAATGGGGAAAACGAGCATATAACTTATTGTTTATTTGGTTGGTGGCAGTAGAGATTCGGATTTACATTTAAATCATGAGAAATAATAATTATGAAATATATAAAAATATAATTTTACAAAAAAGAGAAAATGTGAAAAATAATAATAAAATATTCTTACTCTAAAATAAAAATGATTTCAATAATTATTTACTGACTTTTTGAAATTTAACAGAATAGTGAGTCATATTAATGTTATTACAAATGAAAATCTAAAAGGTTATAAAGTTAATTTTAATAGGATGAAGACTAAATTCGGAATAATCCAATATGTGAGGGATGAATTTAAACTTTACCTTAAAATTAAAGGTATAGGTTGTTTTCAATTTAGTACTAATCATATCAAAGTTAACTCTACCATCTTTAAGTTTTCTTATTTTACTAATTTAATCCTACCATTAATTTTGACTTACTTTTTTATTAAATTAAGTAACCCTATAAATAATCATTAATGATGTATTTAATCACCATAATTTAGTAGTATTATTTTATTATTAAAAATAATGATTATGCATCATGAAAAAAATAATTAAATAAAGGGAAATATTAGAAAAGAAAATATTATGATTTAGATTAAAAATGACGGTCAGTCCATTATTATTTATGGTAAGAATTGGTGCAAATAAAAAATTTAATAGAATGAATAACATCCAATGCATTCAAACTTTAGCAAGCAAATAAATAACAAGTGCGGGTGAAGTGTGAACCCCACACGGTTCTCCTACTTTAATAAAATAGTCCAATCTAATCTCTGCTCCTCTTAATAGCCTACCCATACTCTCCGCATTCAACTCTTCTTCTTCCTCCCCTCTCTTCGTTTTTATTTTTAAAAATGGTCACAGACACAGTCCCTTACTAGAAATCACAAATCACCCATTTCAATTTTCTTTTCCTTATTTTAAACTATGAAAGATGGGTCTTTTCCGGCGACTCTTTGGCGCCAAAAAGGACAAGAAGAAATCCTCCAAACCTTCTTTTTCTAATAACAACCCGTCATCTCACTCCACCGGCTTCTCCATCCACTACGACTCTGCTAATTTAGATGCCAACAAGCATGCCATCGCCGTCGCGGCCGCCACTGCTGCTGTTGCCGAAGCCGCGCTCGCGGCGGCTCAAGCAGCAGCCGAGGTTGTCAGATTAACCAATGCTAGTGGAGGTGGCAGTGGCGGTGGTGGTGGTGGGAGAAGCGCTGCCTCCGCTCAGCAATTGAGTTTGAGCCACCGCAGATGGGTGGAAGATGTTTCAGCAATCAAGATACAATCTGCTTTTCGAGGCTATCTGGTAAGTTCCTTTTTCGTTTCCATATTTACCCTCTATGGTGTTCTTCTTCTGAGCTGTTTGATCTGGTTGTTTCGGTCATTTCAACCACATTGAAAAAAAGATTTCTTCTTTCCTAGAAATTGTTCCTTATTTATTGCTTAGGAATTCAAAAAGAAAGAAAGAAATGATCCATACCCTGTTCCTAAAAATTGAACCTTTGGTAGTTACACTGGCTTCATTTTCATGTTTCTATTTCCAAGGGTTTTGTTGTTATTAGTAAATTCAATTTTTCTATTGCGTGGCTATGGTTTGGTAACAAAACAGCTGTTGCTCTCAATGAAATGAACATGTTTTATGGTTTATTATTTTTTAAGTGGTCCAAAACAAGAAGCCTCCCCTCCACCCCAAAAAAACAATAAAGTCCAGAAAAGAAAGTTGCCTAACCAATACGTTTGCGCCGACAGCAATGGTTACGGTGATATGTGTGTAATAGCTAATATCTAAGCATCCCATCACACAGAAGAGAAAAATAATAATTCTTGAATTGTGGTACCTGTACATGTTAAATTCTGGATCACAGCTTTGTGTTGTGTGTCTATGTTTGAGTGAATGTACAATAAAATAAGGGTATGGTAAGGATTCAAGGAATTCAAGAATTACAGCGTGGCTGTTCTTGCATATTCATATTCTTTTACTGATTAGCTGACTGTGAAGTCAGGGTTTTGACCAAGTACGAGTAATATGTTTTGGCTTGGACTTGGCTTTTGATCACTTTCTCCTCAATGACTGTGGTGTACTAGCTACCCTTTTTTTCAATTGTTTTCCTGGTGCTGAACTCATCATAAATGTTTTTGGGGTTCAATGTCTACAGTAGACGACAAGGAGCCCACAGGATTGAGCATGCCCTGTTTTAAAATAGTTTTGATAACCCATAAGTTAGTTGAACTGGTAAAAAAAAATCCAAAAATTGATGGCCAGTGATGGAATCTTCTTGATGGCGGCTAAAATATGCAAGAAAAAATGCTTACTTTTGGTACCTATGGTTTTCTAATTCTATTGACATGCATTAAAAATTTGGTTTCTGCTTTCTCCGAGTTCAAATTATTTGCTCTCCATTGCTCTTATCTTTTTCTTTAAGAACATGCTTTCCACTGTTTCTATCTTTGTTATGTTTGTATTTGAGACACAATGATTGACTCCACACCTGTATTTATAAATGGAAGCCTTTTACTTTTGTAATTCCTTGCTAATCTTCTGTATGTATCATTGTTAATTTGTTGAGCGTGGAGCCATCAGAACTTGACTTTGTGGGTTTAAACAATTCCAAACCGTGCAACTTTTTTTTTCCTATACATGATGTCACTTTTGATTCTGTAATGATGTAGAGCACAGGAAAATAATTGCATGTTTCTGTACCTTTATCTGTGGATGTGTTCATTCTTCGAATTGGGTCATGAATGATTTTGAATAGTCCATAATGAGAAAATCAGGAACTTTATTTACTTACTTCTTTTTACTTTTTGTCTCTGGAAATAATGAAGGCAAGAAGAGCTCTAAGGGCACTGAAAGCATTGGTAAAGCTTCAAGCATTAGTGAGAGGACACATTGTGAGAAAACAGACAGCAGATATGCTTAGGCGGATGCAAACAATGGTGAGGTTGCAGGCCCGAGCACGAGCTAGTCGCACTCATACGTCAGAATCGTGGCATTCTACTGCCAAATCCTTTCATTCTCGTGTAAGCCGACCATCACCTTTTGTCGTAATTCATTTCCTGGTTTTTACTACCAAAAGCTATTAATGGCTTCTGGTAAGCAGGCACTTCTAACCATTGATGACCCTGCCTCATTCTTGATATCACATGCATACATTATTTGTGAGGGACCACACACCGACCTATCTAAATGTAAACTTCCCATGAGAAGAAGCATGGTGATAAAGCTGCCTTCTGCTTGTTACTAAATTCGGAAGGCGTAAGGGTTCATACTCTCTGAGTATGACAGCTGCCCCTTGTAATGTTCTATTCTATAAGTTGTGCATTATAGAGACATCTTACCTGTCGCATAAGAGCATGTATTGTTATATTTTAGTTGCTAATATGCCTTTTAGGAGTTCTACCCTTAGACACTTGTGCACAGTTAAAGTGACTTGCGCCCTCCGAAATTATGAAGATTGACATTTATACTGTTCAATAAGTTGATTGCTTATTGAATAAATCGAAGAAAGCTTTTTCACCAATTCTTTTACACTCAATAATCAATATGCTGTTCGGAAGAGCCAAGAACTACTGAAAGTGCTTGTTTTGGAATGGTGAATGTGTTTAAACTTTTATAAAATTTGGGATTTTGATGGCAAAGAACTGTTTTTCACTAGGTAAATGTTTGATCAAATATTTACCTGCATTTTGTTTTGGTGATACCCAACATTTAATTGCATCTACCTGCAGGTCCCCTCAAATCCTCTCAAGGATCAGTCTCTTCGTGATTGTAGTGCAAAATTTGATGGGCCGTCAATCCTTAAGGTACCACTGCCACTTGATTTATTTAGTAGACTCCATTACCAAATGCTTTTAAGATGCATGCAATTGCAAGGGCCTACAAAAAATTGGGTTAGGAGATGTGTCACTGAAAGTATCTTTGTTGAGATGTGTAGTTGCCCTACATGTTTTGAATATTCCACTGTAGTAAAGAATGCCAAGATTTCTATTGTTTTTGTTTTTCCCCTATGGTGAAAAATAAGGAACTGTGGTATCTCTATCGAAATTCACATGCTGATTGTGCCTCTGCAATATCAATCATATGTGCTCATTGGGTTGAATGCATGCAGAGGTGTGGCTCTAATGCAAATTTTAGAGACGTCTTTGAGCAAGAGCGAGCTAAGCTGGGTCCGAACTGGTTAGATCGTTGGATGGAAGAAAGCTTACTGAGAAATCAACATGCTGAAGATGAGAAGGCTGACAAGATCCTTGAGGTAGATACTTGGAAGCCCCGCGTTAACTCTCAGCAAAATAACAGAACTTTCCAGCAATATGCAATGCCGGATAATAACTATCAGAGCTTAATGACATACGACTCTCCATCTAAGCTATCAATGAAAGCACCCAGTCAAATGCTAAGTGTCTCCTCCGGTGAAGCTCTACCATATAACTCCCTTAAATTACCCCAAAGAAAAGATGAAGCAGTTTGTATGACAGCCGAGGAAAGCCCCCATGTGCAGTCTGCAACATCAAGGCCTGGAAGTAGTGGAAGGAGAGGGCCTTTCACCCCGACAAGGAGTGAGTGTTCCTGGGGCTACTTTAATGGTTACTCAGGTTACCCCAGCTACATGGCTAACACAGAATCATCTCGGGCGAAGGTTAGGTCACATAGTGCCCCAAGGCAGAGGCAAGAGTTTGAGAAATGTGGTTCGGGCAACAGATCTGTCCAGGGCTATTATGATTCAGACACTCTTTCGGAAAGAGGTTTTGGTCTGCATACTGCCTATAAGAACAAACCTTATCAAGCATCTGGCAGCTTGAATAGGTTAGGTAGTGACAGGCGATAGCGTTGTTCTTTCGCCTCTTCTATGTCCAGTGTGTAGTGACTTGCTATTGCTGTAAATTATGTGAGCATGATATGATGACCAAGTTTGTCCATAGAGAGCACATCATATGGATATGATCTCTCAAAATGTTTGTCGTATCGTTGCTGATTTTAAGAATGTTCAAATGTTATTGTAACTGTGTATCCACATCTTTAATAACTTGTGCTTCCTCTGTCTAAACTCCGATGTAACTTTCCCAGATCACTTCCAAGTTGTTATTCTGATATTTGTTTTATCTGCGGTCCTGTAACTATACACATGGCATAATGACAAGAAAATGCAGTGATCCACTGCAGTGAAATAGAACAGCTAGGCTCATGTTCACGTTTAGTACAAAAGAGATCATGAGATAAAAAGCAGCCTCGGATTCCCCAACAGGCCGATGAATCATGATTCCTGAAGTTAAAAATGTGTTGAGACAGGAAACAACAACTTATCATATTTGAGGAGGACCCATTTGACAGAAACAGATGAACGAGGGGCCATAGTTAGAAGTTGGAAGCGACAGATTCTTGTATATCTTCTGTTTTGGCCTTTAACAATTTACTTGCATTTTGCATTAGGGTCCAATACACCAACTCATTCTTTCGTACTTTGCTTTTTCACCATCTTCTGTGAGGTGAGAGTCAATAAAGCAGCTCATTAAGGAGTAAAGTAGTAACGTCGGTGGCATTTGGGTTGTTGTAGGTCTTGATCAGGCCCATTAAGCACCGATAGATGTTGATTTAAGTTGGTTTTAGGTGTTAAGGGAGTAACTTGTGCTTCTTTCATGCCCACTTGAATGAGTTTCTGGTCATCCAGGCAACAAACAACTAGGTGTCGTGGTGTAGTTGGTTATCACGTCAGTCTAACACACTGAAGGTCTCCGGTTCCATTTTTTTTATATTATTATTATTATTTACTCAAATCAACAGAAGAAAAAAAATCCCGTCACATACAGAGCAACTACAGTGGCAATCTTGGCAAACAGCAATGCGGATTGAAGTTGTCTCCTACTTACTACAGGTCGTTTTCATCACAAATCCATCTGTTGGTAGGGACGCAGCTGAGGTAGTGGCACCAACGACAATGATCATTCCCATTCTCTCCCCGGAACAGCATCACCAGCGCAACAGCGAATCTTCATCTCAATTTTAAGCCAAACAAAATAACAAACAATCGTTAACCATTCTCTGAAACTGATTGTTGCAAGTAATGACTGCTATTTGCATCAAGGTGACTGGATGATTACTAGATATAGTCTGATTCCAGGTGCAAATAGTGCAAATCAGAAAACATAAAGTCGTTCCTCTTGTCTTTGAATCTCCTAATGCAACAATAACTTCATGCCCCACAAGCATAGTCTACAGATTATCTAATAAAGCTAAGATTAGGGACATTTACATCCCATTGGCAAAGAAACGCAACACAATTCCCGCTGTTACCCTTTTGATAACATGAGAAAAGATGTACTGGTGTTTTAATGTTTAGGTAGCAGTTCATTTCAGGATATGTTGTATGGATATGCCTAATATAAATGAAAATGCACATTCAAATGAGACGAGATGAAATCATTTCATTCCTAGGAATCAAAAGGTACTTTTGGAGTTTTGCACTAACTCACCCTATGATCAGCAGAGCAAGAGCAACAATCCATAATGCATATTGGTAACCTTTGTACTTGGATTTAACGGCAACTCTTGAAGGAACATTTCCACTCTCTAGCCACCCGAATTGTGGGCGGGGCAGCAAAACAAAGCCGAGGAGGAGCCCTGATAGGAATCCACCAATGTGAGCAAAATTATCCACATGTGGCAGAATTCCAATGACAAGGTTGATCGCTATGATTACCAGCAGGGTAAGCAGCGCTGCAGCCTACGGAATCAACCAAATAGGAAGAAAAAAATCAAACACAACTAAGTCTAGTTACCGATGCTTACTGCCTTTGGCTAATTACACTTGTAGCTAATTGTACAGAAAACTTTGACCATGACAAGCGCCAGTCTTACCGACAACACTTCATAACATCAATGGTGGAATTAGCATCACTGACCTTGTTGGTATATATGGTCCAGTTTGTAACTAGTTCAGAAAGCATTGCTCCCAAAAGCCCGAAGAGAGCACCAGAAGCACCAACTGAGATGTTGTTCCTAATAAATAGAGAAGAGAGCACACTTCCACCAAATCCTGACACCAAGTACATAATTCCAATACGAACTGCCAAATCATGACCAAGATCAACAAACCCCGACAAGGTTAGCCAATTTGCTCGCAGAACAGATTATTAAAAAATAAAAGAATAAAAAAATATTCAGAGCAGATATTCAATTCAACATAAGTATAAGGATCGACTTATAAGAGGTTATTTTTATAAAAAAAAACTTATAAGAGGTTAAGTGAGGTCCCAAATTATGACTTTGCTAGACAGATAAAAACGCTGAAGTATGAATTTGGAAACAAATAAAAAAGGGGCATACCAAACCCAAACTGCTGCTCTAAGCGAATGCCAATGAAGACAAGGCTCAACATATTTGCAAGAAGATGAATAACACCAGCATGCAACCAGACACAGGTGACAAGCCTCCATCCTTGTTTCTTCTGTACAACTTTGGCCCAGTCTAGAGCTCCCATCTTCTTCAATCTTTAGCACTCACAAAAGAGGGAGAGAACTTCAATTAATTTAACACCCCGCGTAAGGTTCGTAGTCATAATCAACGATGATAAACCGAAAAAAATTCACAGAAGTTCTCCAAACATGTAATTCGAGGTAACATTGAGATTAACAAGTGCCTGGGGAATGAAATATCTAGAAAGAAATGTTCAATAAGATCCAAAAATAGTACACCAGCAAAGGCTTCAATTCAACATAAAAGACATACTGAAGCACCAAAATTCCCATAATTTAAGCAAAGATAACGACTTTATCAATAAAAAATTGCAGTACAAGACCATGAAGTACTGATTAATCATCGACAGTTCAATTCAAAATTTGAAACGCACACACAACTAGAAAGTAAGAAAGAAGCCACTAAATGCAGAATTTGACATGGGCATGAATTGCTAAATCAGATCAACTAGATTTCCAGTTACTCAAATCCAAAATCAAAATTCCATGAAACAAAACAGCAACAGAACAGGAAGAGTAGTAATTACGTGAAAGAGGAAGGACCAAAGAGAGGATTATCTCTCAAGGGCTCAAAAGAGAATCTGCCAAGAAACTTTGCGACGCACTTGCCTTCAAACCTTGAATGAAAATGAGAAGGGCAGTTGTTGATGTAGAGGACAACAATGAAAACGGCAACGTTTGCAACAACAAACATGGGTACCAGCCAGGAGGTCCATTGGGTGTCTGTATCTTGTATCAAATAGGTAGAAGACGATGAGTAATTACCACTCTTTCTCGCCCCTCCCCTTCCTTCTTCTTCTATATATTGTCCACGCATAGTTTCAATGTTCGATCTTCCCAATTCTAGCTAAAGATGGGTTCTTTTTTGTTTCTCTCTCTATGTAATGTATCAATAATGGCGTGGGTAGCGAAAGGTGGAAGAGTTGGTGAGTGGTTTTTAAAGGGAAAAGCTTTTCAGAGAGAGGAGGGAGAAAGTGAAAGGAAAGTGGGTGAGCATTGTTAGGAATATCATTGCTTAGAACACCGTAAGGTAGTGCACGTAAATGCTGTTGAATCGTTTCGTAACTTCATTTACCGGGAAGTATAGTATACGTTTCGCGGTTTGTATACTACATTTTCCTCTCACCTCCTTCGTTTCTGGAGATTCATCTGTTCGAGAACTGTGGAGTTATAAATGAGGAAGACTCTCTCTTAAAGTGGTTTAAACTTAAAGACAAAAATAAATTTAAGATTTTTATCACCTTTTAATCCTATACTTACAAGTTTACAACTCAATATTTGGTATTTCAATTTGTTTTGATTTCAGTTAAATTTTTCTCCGTATCCTACTTAATTATAATCGAAATATTTAGGTTTGATATTTTCTCTTTTTTTCGAACCCATTCTGATTTTTTGGTCCGGTTTCGGTTCAATGTTTGCTCTTTTCAAGTCTTTTTTTATAAATAATTTTATTATATTTTTTCTATTATAAGAAAAACTCCAAGCACTAATTAATTGTGCTATATATTTAAGTTTTTTAACGACGGGTAAGGATAAAAGTTGCCCTCGTATTCGGTTTTTCGTATTAATTGGACTCATCATCTCAATTTTATAAAGATGTGATTAGAGGTGATAATTCGGATAATTCTGTCAGAATTTGATAAGTTCAAATCCAATTTTATTGACGGTAATTTGAACTCTTTAAACATCATCCTAATCTAATTGCCACTATTAGGGGTTTTTTCTCCAGAAAACTCTATTTATTTTGGTTGTCCTCTTTTTTTAGAAAATGGAGAGATTAGTTGACAAGTATCATAATCATCCAATAAGAAGGTTTCAATTTTTTCTTCAAATATTCAATATGATTCCACAAAAACTAGTTTCATTAGCTTTACCGTATCTTTTGTTTCATTTCTTCTGGAACAATAACTAATTTTAGAAGCAGAGGCGTATAATAAATCGATATGAACTAAATTCTTAAAAAAATTGATAATTTATTGTTCTATTAGTATAACAAAAATAGAAAAAGTTGTTGGCTCATTCTTCAATAGGGTTAATACAAGGGCTGTCAATCCGGGTCCGCGGGACCGGACCCAGCCCGGACCCGGACAATCCGGGTCTGGACCTAACCGATCCCGTGAAAAAACGGGACCAATTTTAAGTCCCGGTCTCGGCCCGGCTAAATCGTCCGGGTCCGGGACCAGACCCGGACTCGATTTCCCGGACCCGATTTTTTTTATTTTTTTTATTAAATGTATTTATTTCTCTGTTCACTCCCACTTATTTCTTTCTTTCTTTTCTCTCACAACCTCATTCTCTCTTCTTTCTTTTCTTTTTCTTTTCACTGTTTTTCTTCTCCTCCCTCAACGATGGCGACAACTTTGTTCTCTTCTTTCTTCCCTTTTCTTTCTTTTTTTTCCTTTCCGTACAGGCACACCAACGAGGTTGGGATTTGAATCAGGCGGCTGGGTGTTTGCTGATGACGTCGGTGATGGGTGTGTGACGGTTCGGCTGTGAAGTGGTGGGATTGATGGTTTTGATGGTTTTGATTTTGTCGATTGGATTAATTGGGTGCTGGGAAATTTTAGTGATTGGGTATTTGATGGTTGATTTTGGTGTTTGCTCTCTTCTTTCTTCCCTTTTCTTTCTTTTTTTCCCTCTCCGTACAGGCACACCAGCGAGGTTGGGATTTGAATCAGGCGGCTGGGTGTTTGTTGATGACGGCGGTGATGGGTGTGTGACGGTTCGACTATGAAGTGGCGGGATTGATGGTTTTGGTGGTTTTGGTTTTGTCGATTGGATTAATTGGGTGCTGGGCAATTTTGGTGATTGGGTATTTGATGGTTGATTTTGGTGTTTGCGATTTGGTTTGAGATTGGATTAATTGGGGTTTTGATCGAATGGGTTTGAATTTGCGGTGAGGCAGAGAAGGACAGATTGAGTTTTGAGAGCAATTGAGTGTGAATTGGTTTGTGGCTGGGTAGTTGGTGTTTGGCAGTGGCGGCGAGGTGTTGGGTGTTAGACTCACCTTGCTTTTGCTTGCTGTTGGAGCTGTTGAGAGCGTGAGGAAGAACAATGGTCGGAGTGGTTTGAACGACTGAGATGAAGTTTGACAAGGAAAATAGAATTTGTACGGGTCTGGCCCGAATGGACCCGAGATTTTTCGGGTCGGGACCAGACCCGACCCGACTCAAAACGGGACTGAAAATTGGACCCGGCCCCGGCCCGAATTGTCAGAACCGGGTCGGGTCCACGGGTCCCTGACCCGTTTTGACAGCCCTACTGATGAGTTAATCTAGTTGTCCATTTATGTTTTCACGTTTTCCACATTCTAGTTAGTTAAGAGTTAATGTCAGTAGTTGATAAAGTCATGGTTAGTTGTTAAAGTCATGGAGTAGTGGGTTAAGTGGTCAGTTTTATTCTTAGAAAACATGGGTTGTAATGTTAGTGGTCAGTTATGTATTTGCCTATATAATGATAAATCAGAAAATGATGCAGTAAGTTGAGAATCGACCAAAATCCTCTGTATTTTTTATTCTACATCTTCAAGTCTTTTCTGGTTTAAAACCCAACATTTGGTAGCGGAGCCGAAGGTGATCAAAGCTGAAGATTATCAAGGCAATGGGCAGTAAAAAGGAAGATGAATCAAGCACGATGTCAGTTTTCAAACCGACAAGAGGAGCCTCAATCCCGATCCAATACCCAACGTTAAGCGAGACGAATTACGGCATATGGGCTGTCAAGATGAAGATAATCTTGCGTTCGCTAGGAGTATGGTCAGTGGTCGAAGGTGAAGAAGTGAACGATGACAAAGATCAAGGCGCCATGGTAGCCATTTCTCAAGCAGTACCTGATAATGTGATGATGGCAATATCAGAGAAGGAGACGGCAAAGGAGGCATGGGACGCACTCAGGGAGATGCGGGTTGGCGAAGATCGTGTCAAGAAGGCACGCGTACAGGTGCTGAAACGACAACTCAACAAGTTACACATGGAAGAGTCAGAGTCAATAAACGACTTCTCCATGAAGCTCACGACATTGGTGGGTGAGATTCGCTCACTGGGCACGAAGCTCGACGATAGCGAAGTAGTTGAAAAGCTATTCAGTGCTGTTCCAGATAAATTCCTCCAGATTATTGGAACAATTGAGCAGTTTGGTGATACTGAGAAGATGTCAGTCTCAGAAGCGATTGGTCGTCTCAGAACCTTCGAAGAAGGACTTAAGGGGAGATCGCACTCGAAGGGAAGTGGAGAACAATTACTCTTCACACGAGCCGAGTGGGAGGCAAGAAGTCCAAAAGCAAAAGGAGATGAAGGTTCCTCCTACAACAACAAAAGAGGAGGTCGACACGGAAGAGGACGTGGTCGAGGTAGAGGAAATGGTGAGCGCTATAATGAAGAGCAAAAGCCACGCAACTTCGACAAATCAAAGGTGAAGTGCTACAATTGTAATGAATATGGTCACTTTGCAAAAGAGTGTCATAAGCCAAACCGAAGAGAGAGAGCCAACCTTGTTACAACACAAGGTGATGATGAACCGGCGTTGTTGATGGCTGAAATTTGTGTTCTCAACCATGCAATACAGAATGAACGGGTGTTACTACACGAAGATAAAGTGGTGCCAAAGATTAGCAGCACCCAAGACAAGGCTTGGTATCTAGATACCGGCGCTAGTAACCACATGACCGGCTGTATTGAAAAGTTTGCTGAAATTGACACAACTATCAAAGGAGCAGTCAAATTTGGAGATGGTTCGACTGTAGAGATACAAGGAAGAGGCTCGGTTCTGTTTGAATGTTTTTCAGGTGAACATCGTGTACTTACCAATGTCTACTACATCCCGAAGTTGAAAAGCAATATCATAAGTCTTGGCCAGCTAGATGAGAACGGATGCAAGGTTGTAATCGAAGGAGGAGCAATGTCTATTTTTGACAGATCACAAAGGCTGCTAGCAAAGGTGGACAAGTCAAGGAACCGGTTATACGTGCTTAACATGGTACCAGCTCTACCTGAATGCCTGCTAGCAAGAAGCAAAGAAGAAGCTTGGCGATGGCATGCAAGATACGGGCATGTGAACTTTCATGCTTTGAAGCTGCTAAGTCAGAAACGGATGGTGCACGGTTTGCCCATGATCGAGCATGAAGAACGCATCTGTGATGGTTGTCTGATTGGAAAGCAACATCGGAATCCTTTCCCAGCAGTGGCAAAGTTTCAAGCAAAGTCACCTCTTGAACTATGGCATGGTGATTTGTGCGGGCCAATTAATCCTGCTACTCACGGAGGCAAGCGTTATTGTTTGCTATTGGTTGATGATTGTAGCAGATACATGTGGCTGGTGCTAATCCGAAACAAAGATGAAACATTTGAAGCATTCAAGAAAATCAAAGCTTCAGCAGAGATGGAGAAAGGCAGCAAGCTGAAGGCTTTTCGCACTGATCGTGGCGGCGAATTCACCTCAAATGAATTCAAGAATTACTGTGAGATGTCAGGAATCAAGCGTTATCTCACAGCTCCTTATTCTCCTCAGCAAAACGGAGTTGTTGAACGAAGAAATCAGACGGTGGTAGGCATGGCAAGGAGCTTGTTGAAAAGTATGGAAGTTCCAGGAGAGTTTTGGGGAGAAGCAGTAGCAACTGCTGTATATCTCCTGAATCGAGCACCAACAAGAAGCGTCATCGGAAAAACTCCTTATGAAGCATACTACAACCGCAAGCCAACGGTTGATCACTTTCGCATCTTTGGATGCATGGGACACGTGAAAGATGTCACTCCTCATCTTTCAAAACTTGCAGACAGAAGCAAGCAAATGGTGTTTATTGGCTATGATTCAAACACAAAAGGCTATCGGATGTTTGATCCAAAGTCGAAACGAGTAGTGATGACACGAGATGTTGTGTTTGAAGAGGATAAGAAGTGGGAATGGAGCAAGTTTCCAGAAGCAGAAACAGGAGCAGCAGAGAACACTCTTACAACACACTATTTTACCATAGTAGGTGCAGCTGATATGACAAGTCAAGAAGATAGAGAAGACTTGTGTGCTACACCAACGGTAGATGCTGGAAGGTCGACAGTAGATGCTAGAACACCATCGACATTCGGTGGAAAATCAGCATCGACATCTGATGAGGGTTCATCAGTAGGGCCACAAGGCAAGCGTGACCTCAGAAGCTTGTATGATGCAACAATTCCAATAGAATTGGAATACTCGGGTTTGTGCTTACTAGGAGAAGAGGAGCCATCAAATTTTGAAGAAGCAAAGGCAGATTTGATGTGGAGAAGAGCAATGGAGGAGGAAATTTATTCCATTCAGGAAAATGAAACTTGGAAGCTCGTTTCATTACCTGAAAGCCAGAAACCTATCGGTCTAAAGTGGGTTTTCAAGCTAAAGAAGGACGCTCAAGGTAGAATTGTGAAGCATAAGGCGAGACTAGTGGCAAAAGGGTATGTTCAACGACAAGGCATAGACTTTGATGAAGTCTTCGCCCCTGTTGCTCGACTAGAGACGGTACGGTTGTTGATTTCTATTGCGGCACATAAAGGATGGGAGGTGCATCATATGGATGTGAAGTCAGCCTTCCTCAATGGTGTTTTGGAAGAAGAAGTGTATGTCATTCAGCCGCCGGGATTTGAAATCAAAGGAGAAGAACACAAGGTGTTAAAGCTGCACAAAGCTTTGTACGGTTTGCGCCAAGCACCTAGAGCTTGGAACTCAAAACTTGACAAGTCATTGAAGACACTTGGTTTTGAGAAGTGTTCTTTAGAGCATGCCGTGTATACGAGAAATCAAGGTAAAGGGAATTTGATTGTTGGAGTGTACGTGGATGGTTTAATTATCACTGGAGAGTTTATGCAGGACATCAACTTTTTCAAATCACAGATGAAGAAATTGTTTAGCATGAGTGACCTTGGGTTACTAAGTTATTATTTGGGAATTGAAGTCTGCCAGAATTCTCAAAGGATTACACTCAACCAGTCGACGTATGCAAGAAAGGTCTTAGACAAATGCGGTATGAAGGACTGCAACCCTTCACAAATTCCGATGGAGCCTCGACTGAAATTGAGCAAGGAAAGCACAAGTCCACCGGTAGACACAACCTTCTACCGAAGTGTTGTTGGCAGCTTAAGATACCTATTGCACACGCGCCCAGATTTGGCATTCTCTGTTGGCATGGTGAGTAGGTACATGGAGAAGCCCACAACAGAGCACATGGTTGCAGTGAAGCATATACTACGGTACGTGAAAGGAACTTCAAACCTTGGCTGCGTTTATGTAAAGAAGGAAGGAAGCATGGAGCTGATCGGATACTCTGATAGTGATCTAGCTGGTGATACTGATGACAGGAAGAGTACCTCAGGTTTCATATTCTTCCTTGGGTCAAATCCTATTAGCTGGTGTTCGCAAAAACAGAAAGTGGTTGCGTTATCTTCCTGTGAAGCAGAGTACATCGCTGCCTGTGCAGCAGCATGTCAAGGAGTATGGTTGGGACGATTATTGGCAGATCTGTTAAAGACCGAAGTTAAGAAAGTGGTTCTAAAGGTTGATAATCAGTCCGCAATTGCATTGAGCAGGAATTCAGTTCATCATGAGAGGAGCAAACATATTGATACTCGATTCCATTTCATTAGAGATTGTGTTGAATCAGGAATGATTGAAATTCAACATGTTTGTACAAAAGATCAACGTGCAAATATCTTGACAAAGTCACTTGCAAGAGTGAAGTTCTTGGAAATGAGAGACGAAACTGGTGTACAGATCGCCAGTGGAGGACAACAAGCTTAAGGAGGAGATTGATGAGTTAATCTAGTTGTCCATTTATGTTTTCACGTTTTCCACATTCTAGTTAGTTAAGAGTTAATGTCAGTAGTTGATAAAGTCATGGTTAGTTGTTAAAGTCATGGAGTAGTGGGTTAAGTGGTCAGTTTTATTCTTAGAAAACATGGGTTGTAATGTTAGTGGTCAGTTATGTATTTGCCTATATAATGATAAATCAGAAAATGATGCAGTAAGTTGAGAATCGACCAAAATCCTCTGTATTTTTTATTCTACATCTTCAAGTCTTTTCTGGTTTAAAACCCAACACCTACTTAATACACCCGGTTTCAATTTTTTACCATTTTATTTTATTCAATATCAAATAATTTTTTTAATTTTTATTGGTTTCAAATATTTTATCCATTAATTTAATATAGTGGAGGTGTTAAAAAAAATAACAGTGACAGATAAATTCCATTACCTTTGAATATTTTAATATTTTTTTAATAATTTGCCCTCGCCTCTTGTCTTTTGTGACACGTTGGAGAAGAAGAAAGAAAAAAAAAAGTGAAAAAAAGTTGCAGCCATGCTTGAACAGACCAAAACCTCTCCGCCACTCTCATCTTCACTTCCTTCTACAACATCACCACCGGCCTCCTCTTCGGCCTCCCCATGCCCATCGAGCCCATGAAATCCATCGCCGCCGTCGCCCTCCGAATTGCCCCACCTCATCACTTCCCAGATCGTCGCCGCCGGACTCTCCTCCTCCTTGGCGTCACCGGCCTCATGTATTTCTTCTACCGCTACCTCCCCCTCCCCGTCGTCCGCGGCGTCCAGCTCTTTCAAGGCCTCTCTTTCAACGCTATAAAATACATCCGCTACAACCAAGATTTCATCACCTCAAAATCCACCACTCCTCGCCCCTGGCTTGGTCTTGATGGTCTCCTTCTCGTAATGTCGGCGCTTCTTTTCCTGGTTCTGACAACTGGGTCAGGTACTGCTCAGAGTATTAGAAATGATTACAATAATGAAAACCCAGATTGAATTTCTAGCGTGAATAGAAGAATTCGTGTCTTGTCTGCTATTCCTGCTGCTCTTATAGTGTTCTTAATTGGATTGTTTTTGTGTTTCTTTCGCGATCCAACGATTTTTGAGGATGTTAAGTTCGGGCCATCGAAGATTAAGTTGTTGAAAATCACATGGGAGGATTGGAAAGTGGGATTTTTGAGAGGAGCAATCCCTCAAATACAACTATCAGTATTGAATTCTGTGATTGTAGTGTGTAGATTATCCGGCGACTTTTTCCTGAAGAGGAGGAGTTGTCTGCTACTAAAGTGTCAGTGAGTGTTGGGATTATGAATTTTGTGGGTTGTTGGTTTGGCGCCATGCCAGTTTGCGATTGTGCAGGTGGGTTATCAGTACAGGTTCGGTGCAAGGAGCGGAATGTCAGTGGTGTTTTTGGGATTGGGGAAGTTGGTAATGGATTGGTATTTGGGAATTCTTTTGTAAGGATTTTGTCATTTTCCGATTGGGATTCTTGGGGTGTTGTTGTTGTTTGCTGGGATTGAATTGGCAATAACGTCTAAGGATATGAACACGAAAGAGGAGTAATTTGTGATGTTTGCTTGTCTGCAACTGTTTTTCACCTTTTTTTTTTTTCCTTTCTTCTTCTGCAACGTGTCATAAAGAGAAGAGAGAGGTCAAATTTGTAAAAAAATATATTAAAATATTTAAATCTCTTTAGTCTTTGGCACTATTCTTTTAATAATTGCGATTATATTAAACTAATCAATAAAACTTTTAAAACCGATAAAAATAAAAAAATATTTGAGACGGACTAAAATAAAATGAAAAAAATTTGAAATCGGGGATATATTAATTAACCCCTTCAACAGGCACGTGGTCAGAGCCCCGAGCTCCTCCCATTGCTTGGGAGATCCAACATCTAATATGAATCACTCACGATTCACTCAATTTCTAGACAATACTCATTATATAGGAGAGACAATCCAATTGAATTTTTTTGAATACATTCAAATTTTTTAAATACTTTTAAATTACCAAAAAAAATAAGCAAAGACCATACTATTAGTTCACACAGTATCACAATCTAGTAAGTACGAGAGTAAATAGCAAAACAAAATATAATAATAAGAAAATGAAGTAAAACTAAGGAATAACAACCTAAATTTCGAACTTATTTAGATATTTCGAATTTTCGGATAAGATTTTAAAATTTATCGAATTTTTTATTCTCTATCCGAAGTTCCATCTGACACAGTTCATCCGATCCGTGCTCACCCCTAAATGTGATCTTCATATTCGAAAGATCGTTTTAATTTGACCCCTCGTACTAACAACGTGGTAAATTAAGTTTGCTGACTAAGTTAAATTCACATCATATTTAAAAATATATATATATAAAAACAAAAATAAGAGACTAAATACAAAAAATACAAAAAAAAAAATCCAGTAAAATATTTAAATTTAAAAAAAAATCCTGAAAATAAGAAAAGAATCTAAGGAATACATTAGATCTGCACTAAAAAATCAAGAGACCTCTTCCCAAAGTTTCCCTATGATCTTTGCTTCAAATAATAAATCCCACTTAGCATCTCTTTTCATTATCAAGAAACACTCACCATTGTTCATCATCTTCTTCCTTCAGAAAATAACCCCATCATCCTTTTTCCATCGTCACTGTCTCGGATTCCCATCCCAAGCCTCATCTTCTGGTCGCCGGATCTTTGCTTCACCAAATCCGATCATCATTGACAGATCCGACCACCGCCGGATCCATCACCATCATCAGTTAGATCCGTTCGACACTACCCCAGCACCGCTACCTTCTTCTCCTCCACTCACCTCTCACCACCACCGGATCTGCCTCCTCCACATGAATGGGTGTTGTAATCATTCCATTATGATGATAATGTAGCAATAAAAAAAGGAAAAAGTGAACGAAAAAGAAAAAGACATGATGATGCTGTAAAGTTCTGGAAAAGAAAACTAACAAAAAAAAGGTCAACGGAAGGGAGAGTTGGGAGGGGAAGGGGATGCGATAGTTCTCATTCTTTTCTTTTCTTCAAGCCATTTCTTGTCTTTAAATGTCTAACATCTACTGCACGCGTTTCGACCCCAAAAAAATTCGTATTTTTTTGTGAATGTACGTACGTTAATGATTAACGTACATTAAAAAAAAAGTACGAAATTTTTTAGGTCAAATAGTGAGTCATCCGGGTCTTCTAGGGAGACGTACATAAACAGTAAACGACAAGTATTAAAAGTAAGAGGGAGTATTCAACAATACATCAACAACTTAAAAATCATTTATTATTCTTCTAAATTCTTTTATTACTTTCTTTATTTTTTCGAATTTTATATAGTATTTTCTGGATATTTTTTTCCAAAATTTAAAATGTTTTTGTGTTTCTTTTTAGTGTTTTTCAATTTTTTTTATAAATATAATATGGAGTAGGTTGATTGATCACCTACGGCTACGGTGCGTATTACACGTCTTCACTATTCCAAAGTTACCAGGGTCAAACCCGTTGACCGCTGTCCAATTAAGCATACGTGTCTTACCCTAAGTGGCAGACCTACAGAAAACAAAGGAATTAATTAATGTATCCAAAAAAATTATGAAAAAGAAGAAAACGTAATAATAATAATAATAACAATAAAATCAAAGGAGAGAGAGAGAGAGAGAGAGGAAACAAAGTGAAGTGTACAGCTAAAGCAAAAGCAAAAAACAAAAGCTGCAACCCTCTCTCTCCTCTCCCCAGTCCACATTCTCCAAATTCTCCAATCTCACCTCCATTTGTCCATCAAAAAACTAACATATATATACAACAGACATACGCGCATACACATCATATCCGACACGTCGCACAGAACCAGAAGGAATCGATCTCCTTCTCCTTCTCCTTCTCCTTCTCCTTTAGAAGAGACGAAACCCAAGGCGTGACCGATAGGTGTGAATGGGGAATTCTTTTGGGTGCTCCGCCTCCGGTGAGCGGTTAGTGTCGGCGGCCAGGGATGGCGATTTCGTTGAGGCCAAAATGCTTCTCGATTGCAATCCTTGCCTCGCTAAGTACTCCACCTTCGGCGGCCTTAATTCGCCTCTCCATTTCGCCTCCGCCAAAGCCCACAACGAGGTACCTTCCTGCCCCTCCTCCTCCTTTCTCTTACTTCTTCCCTTCTTCCCCAATTATCATTTTTTAATGCAAAATCAATATCGCCGTACCTTACCCTTCACCTCTTTAGATTGTCGCTCTGCTGCTTGAAAATGGAGCTGACGTCAACTCCAGAAATTATTGTGGCCAGGTAAATTAATTCACTGCGTCCTTCTGTTCATTTCATTGACGAGTACGGAGCTGGCAGTTGCACTTGACGGATCCGTTTGTTTGTTTGTTTGCTTGTTTCTTGTGTGCGTAGACCGCTTTGATGCAAGCTTGTAGATATGGGCATTGGGAAGTTGTACAAACTCTTCTCTTGTTCAGATGTAATGTGAGTTCTCTGTTGTGATTTTGTAGAATGTTGTTATTAAAATTAGGTGCAAGTTGAAATCATCCTAGATGCTTTCTTATGTATATGGCTATCAATTTTCAGGTTACAAGGGCAGATTATCTGAGTGGGCGAACAGCGCTTCATTTTGCAGCAGTCAATGGTCATGCTAGGTGCATAAGATTAGTTGTTGCGGATTTTATCCCCAGTGCACCATTTGAAGGTTTGCATGATCGTGTAGAAGGTGATGCTGGGGATGTGAAGAACAGGTGAGGCAGTCGTGTTGTAGGGTTATAAAAGTGGGGTTTTTGTGAGTAATGGCAAGTTGACTGGAGTTCTCCTTTCCATGTTTTGTGATGCAGTGCATTATCAAAGTTTGTAAATAAGGCAGCTGATGGGGGTATTACAGCTCTTCATATGGCTGCATTGCATGGATACTTTGATTGCGTGCAACTTTTGCTTGATATTCATGCAAATGTGTCTGCTATCACATTTCATTATGGAACAACTATGGATCTGATAGGTTTGTGTTTCAGCTTGACTAGTTATTAGAACTTTTTTTATAAGATTCTGTTTATTGGTTTGTTTGATGATGTTAATGTGTTCATGTCTAGGAGCTGGTAGTACTCCTTTGCACTTCGCTGCTTGTGGGGGAAATTTGAAGTGCTGTCAGGCAAGAATAACATACCTTCAAACTGCTTCTAGTTTTATCTGTAACTTTTTGTTTTTGTTTTTGCATGATGGAGTCCCTTCTTTGCAGATTCTTCTTGCCCGAGGTGCCAGCCGGATGACATTAAACTGCAACGCGTAAGTTGCTTTCTAGTTGTCCTTGCTCTTTCCTGGCATATCCCCTGAAGATTGACATGAATTTTCATGCGTTTCTTTAGGTGGCTACCTGTTGATGTTGCCAGGATGTGGGGGCGTCATTGGCTTGAACCATTGTTGGCACCTAGTTCTGAGTCCGCCGTACCAAGATTTCCTCATTCAAATTACTTATCCCTCCCTTTAATGAGTGCTCTCAACATAGCAAGGTATTTCTGCAATTTAATATCTGTACAACTCCCTTCGTACAACTAGAACTACAGGTAGACAATCACCATATGTATACACTTGAATGTCTGCAAATACTATGATCTATTTCTCATGAGTTGCAAAAATACTCAATGCTTTAAGGGAAGATATACCATGTGGTTTTATCATATGCCATTTACTTTACACCTTGTTTTGCTTCGAGGAGTAATCAAAAAGTTAATATACCAGTCCTGGGTTTATGTGCTGTGTCTAAGCTATTTAAAGTTCTGGTGTTCTACTTTGCTTCATATATTGCTAGTGGCTCATGCTTCTTTGTTACTTTAGGCTGTAGCACACCCGGTTCTTGAGATTGGGGTAGATCTAATGTTGGTTCTGTAATTGGCCAAGGAAAAAACCAAGAATCTTATAGGGTCTTAAAACATTTTTAGGGTTTTTGTGCATGGTACTCCTTGCTCCAATGTGTTAACCTTGATTAATCTCTGCCTATGGATCAGATTTACTTGTGTATGTGCTGATTCCATAGAGAATGATAGCACTATGTCAGGTGCTTGGCTGCCAGTTATTTCTGCATTAAAAAAACATTTGATACTTGTTTTCTGTTAAATATTTGAGGTCTTTTAGTGCCATAAAGCATGAATTTTTCTTTTGCTATGAAGTAAACACAAAATAAACTATTTTTCTAGAGAGCGCGGAATGCACTGTTCAACAAGTTCCTGTGATGACCCTGATATTTGTGCTGTTTGCCTGGAGAGGTCATGTAATGTTGCCGCTGAAGGTTTGTTCACCTTTTCTCTTTCTTATCAATATTTCCTTTTCTTTCACTCCTCTCAGTGCCATGATTTTTTACTTCAACTGAATGCTGCCACAGAAAGTTCAAGTCTGTTGTTCTTACCAAGCCACTATTTCCCCTCCTTTATGTTTATGTGGCTCTTACTAAAT
This sequence comes from Viola odorata, assembly GCA_963691705.1. Taxonomy (NCBI): domain Eukaryota; kingdom Viridiplantae; phylum Streptophyta; class Magnoliopsida; order Malpighiales; family Violaceae; genus Viola; species Viola odorata. Next base: position 66,192,687 of record OY829540.1, read on the forward strand.
TTAACACTCTGGCGATTCTCTTAGTGTTAGATGGCCTACACTTGTTTTCTTTTAATATATTTTTTCAAACGTCTCAGTTAAGCTACCTAAGGAAGGGTGGTGCCAGCAGATTCCTACTAATGGGAATAGAAATCTGGCTACAGTGTACTATAGTCTTACAGGAGTGCAATTTTGTTGGCATTTGAGTTTTTCCAGTTCTGGTTCCACTCCCTTTTATGCATTCTCAATGACACCACCCTGTTTGTCTGGATATACATTTCTTCATTTCTCCATGTACCCTGGGATGGAGCTAAAATTGACTTCTCATATCAACAAAAAGTTATAGATATAGCTCCAGGAACCAATATTAGTGATGTTGGAAGGTGGAAGGAAGGATGTGGAGAACTTAGAATCAATGAAGCTTGGGTTATTGAGATCCACAGGAACGATACTCAATTTATGTAATCTTCTCAAAAACTGCCTCTTGAAGCATAGAATAGTTCTCTTATATAGGCACACTACACTTCGAAAGATTTCTAATCCAAAAAAGACACTTCAACATATCCTGAATAAACTAATAATAACAGTATCTTGCCTGATAGAAAGTATGAGAAACAACAACTCTCGCAAGTAATGATGGAATTGCAGAACTAATGAAATATCTGTGAACAAGGAATGAGCAATGTTCTTGTTCCCCATCTGTTAGTTTCCATTTGTGTGCCCCCATTAAGCCTCGTGTAAGAATTTTTCTTGGGTAATCACCTTGGCATAAATGAAGAAAATTATGGTGGTTCGCGATGGGTTGTTTTTCCCTGCTTGATTGAAGAGAACGCGCACAAAAATGGACATCTTATACACCACTTCTTTCTTCAGTGGTGCAATTCAAATTTATTCTATTCTTAGTCATGTTCGCTACCAAAGCTATGACATTTGTCTCTTTAAGGACTTATTCGGTGCCTAGTTACTGCCATTCATTTATGGTGTACCTCTGACAGAACTTTAAACCAAGAACTTGTTAGTAACTAGCGTGCTGTGGAGTTGTTGACATACAGAAAATATTGCATTGCCAAAAACAAGAGGAGAGAGCCTTTCTGCTCACTTTGTGTGTCACATAACATCTGTTTGGTGGTTAAATTCCTTAAACAGAATCTGTCTACGCCATTGGTTTCTTCTTGTTCACTGTTGGTTCTTTTCTTGTTCAGGGTGTCAGCATGAGTTGTGTGTAAGATGTGCACTCTACCTTTGCTCTGCTAGCAACATTCCTTCAGAAATGACCGGCCCCACAGGCTCCATTCCATGCCCTCTTTGCAGGCATGGGATTGTTTCTTTTGTAAAATTGCCCGGCTCCCCTGTTAAAGAACTGAAAATTCCTGGGTCTCTTGGTCTTTGTAACCCATGTATGCTTCACCCTCGTGATACAGAGTGGCAATCTCCTGCATGTGTGCCGGAGATCCGAAAGAATCGTGTTGCTTCAGTTTCTTCTGATTTTCTTTGCCCAGTCACTTGTAGCCCGTTTCCTTCTGTGGCCATGCCCTTATGCACTTGCAGTGATGGTACATGCCCATCTTTTGAACCCCGAGCGGCGGAAACGCAAGATGAATCCCCTCATCCTTCACAAACATCAACTTTAGGCCAGAATAAGACAGATGGGCCAAGGCTGGAAAAGGCTAGTTGTTCAAGCATGTTTTGGGGGAGAAGAAGCTGCAGCAGAGAGCATCAGTGCAACTCAGAGATAAATGCATGACAGGCAGGTGGGTCACTCTGGATTGAGAATTTGTTCATATATCAGTGTCGAAACCCATGTTTGCTTCCAGTTTTAGTTTGGCTGGCTGCATGGTAATGTTTTTGGGATTTGGAACATTGGCTGGCTGTGTTAAATGTTAAAAGAGAGATTTGGTGAGGCTTGTAAAAATTGTATGAGATTGGGGGTTATAGATCCATTGTAACTGAATGTCATCAAAGAATAGACCTTTTCCTTTTCTTTTTTCCCTGCCCTTTTGTAGTTGATTGCAGTGGATTCGTTTTGTAATGATTCTTAGGAAATATTACGCTCTTCTTCTTTTCCTTTTTCTTTTTAGATTTACTGTGAATAGCTACCACTACTAGTTCTTTCTTTGTACTGTTGTAGGGATCAATGATGGGAGCAGTGCAAGTTGAAGTTCCTGGTGTTGTGGTGGATGGATGGATGGATGGATTGATTTGTGGAGACTTGAGACAAACCGTAAGGTGTTGGGTTAAGTCCCGCAACGAGCGCGGTGTTTAGTTTGCAATGCCAACATTGTGGGTCAGTGCAAGAGCTTAATGTTTTGATGGATTGGTGATGCGCTCGTCATTTGGTTTTAGTCATCCATTCGCAGAATCCATTCATCACAAGAAGTTGGCGAGGGACCAAAATGGGTAGGGAAGTGGAAAACCCAGAAAAGAGGAAACTGACCACACCCACCCTCTTTGTATTACTTTTTTTATGTCGACGATAGATAATCCAGCACAGGGCAAACTTTGATTCCATTCCATCCCTGCTTTCCTCGTACAAGTTGGTTGGTAAAAGCAGCCAATGTAGACAGGCTTGGCTTGGGTTTGGATGTATACAATAAAATATTTTCGATGCTTCAGTTCCTCTAACAAACAACAACTTTAAAGGATTATTTTAAATAACATTTTAACCTTAAAAAATTGATTTTAAATAAATGACAGTTTTATAGGTATTTTATAATAAATTTATTTAATGTGGAGGATAAAAAAGAGTATTTATTGGTCAATTTATTTAATACAGAAGAGAGATGATTATTTAATATTAAAAATACTCTTACCGATTATTTTTTTAATTCTCGTGTTCGATTTCAAAACGATAAAACACGAGAAATAGGTGTGAAGGTGATGGGAGGTGGGATATTGCTTAATTATTCAATTAAATAAAATTAAGGATGGATGGTAGATTTCCAATCAATCGTCATTCATCATCTTCTTCTTCTTGCCGCAGTTTCTCTCTGTGCATTGAAGTAGACAACAGCAACGGGGAGAGCCAATCCGTTCTCTTCCGCAAAACTTCTTGTGTTGAAAAAGTTCCTCGAGTCTGGTGGCCTCACCGTCTCTCTTCCTCTCTGCTTGAACAGCACGAACACATACCGATGGATACCCACCACTGGTTCTGGACTCTCATAGCTCACAATCTCTCTCCCTGCTTTAATTAATTAATTAATTATATCATTAATGCAACTATAAATATATAATACTACAAAATTAAGTCTCTCACCAAAGGAAGTATCGGTTGTTCCAGGAATGTCGGTAACCAACCTGAAAAACAAAATGCATAAATTAATTTTGCATAATAGTCCCTGATTTTTGTCCATTTTTCTGCTAATATAGCGGTGAAAATGGCTTTTATGATTTAGTTCTTATTTGGTTCGTGTTCGTGGTAATATAGCGGTAAATACTTTAATCAAACACTTTGATAACTTTTAAAAACAGTACATTTTCTTAACCATATAGTAACTTTAGTTCAGCAATACAGTAACAACAAGGTCAAACATTGCCTAAAAAATATATATACACATAGATAGATATACTACAATGGGACTACTTACCAATGAAGATGTTCCTTTAAGTGAGGATCACTAGGGCTTGGAGAGTCAGGGTCTATCATGATCTTCGTATTATATAGATGGATGCAAAAACAAAAACAAAAACAAGATTAGATGTCAATGTTTGTACCATTCGTATTTGGTACTATATACTATTAAAATGGCTTAATTTTTTTTTTTTATGAACTAATTTGAATAAATGACGTTTTAAAATATGCTAAACTCTTTACAAGTATTGGACTAACCCTCATGACTTAAAAATATCATTAGTTATTCCTTTTATATGATAGACAATAATGTAGATAAAAAGGTTTGAATCTAAAATTTGATTCTTCTTATTTTGTTAAAAATATAATTATGTTACAGGTTAATTGGTATATTCTGATGTCGATTGAGTGAGTGAGTGAATTTAAATAATGATTAAGAGCTACTTACAAGAGTATAAGCAGTCCTCGTGTCGTCACCATCGATGTGGACACGTGGTGAGTGAATTTAAATAATGATTAAGGACTACTTACAAGAGTATAAGCAGTCATTATGTCGTCACCACCTATGTGGACACGTGGCATGATAGCAACGAGTGAAGGCAAGAGCTCATCGCTATTGGCGACACGGTGGTTGGAGTTATAGGTTACGTTGAGTTTCACGGTTGGAGTGAACGCGTCCACCACTTGTCCTACCACTTTCCCTACAATCAGCGGTTCCAATACTCTTGTTGACATGATCACAACCCGAACCCAATGAATTAATTAATTGATAAATTTTAATTACGCAATATAAATACAATGCAATGGTCACATGTGAAGTGAGTGAATTGTGATAGATAGATATGTGGGTTTGGTGTAATGAGTATGAGAAGGTGATATAGCAAGGCTTTTTATAGGAAGAGGCAGCCAATGGGCTACTTCCATTAATTATGAAGGATTAACCTATCTATTAAATTCATGGTGGAATGGAAGACGGAATTGGTGTAAACGCGAATCAATTAACTTAAAATTATTCTAACTTAATTAAAGGAGTCCATTACGATGAGAATTCAGATTAGTCGATTTATTGCCGTTGGAATCTAGAAACTTTATAATAAAAACTAGAATAGGAAAAAGATTGATGGATGAGAATGCATGATTGGTGAGCTTTTCAATATACACAGATTCCTTCTGAAAATTCTGATTGCTTTACGTATTAATAGCTACAGAAATACAAGTCTCACTATCGAATCTAACATGTCATTAGCTTATTGGATTGATGAAGAATACACAATCTTTTCCACCTTTAATTATAATATCTTTGCTCAAATGGGAATTCAGCTTTTAAACACACAACACATCCTTTCTCCACCCTATCTTTGCTCAAATGGGAATTTGCTCAAATGGGAATTCGAGTCTGGTGCAATAAACCAGAACCCTCCATTTTACTCTCATACCAGTTATAACAATAAAAAAATACAAATTTAAGATAGAGGCACATATATAAAATCGTACAAAATACAAAATCTCACACTATAATATTTTAGTGTAATTAAAATATAAAATAAAAGAATGTAAAGTAAATAACTAATCAAGTTTAAGAAAAAAGTCTAATACTAAGTTTTAAATTAATAAGTATATTTAATGGTTTGGTTCGATTCAATTCGGATCAAATATGCAAATTATAATATTACTAAAAAAATACACTTCTTCGATTGGTTGGTCTTTTTCTTTTATTTTCGATAAGCTTTATTGCTAGATCTATTTTACCTCTTCCTACTTCCTACTTTCAATTGCTTAGAAAGTTCTCTCTGGCCCATTGCTTCGGACCTATTTTTGTGCACTTGCTTGATAAGGAGTGCGGGATGCCTATGCCAATTTTGTGTTAAAAAATTTTGGTTTTTTTTTTTTATATACCGATATTTTATTAACGAAGCAGGACGTGAGAATTCTTTTAAAAAAAAAATTGCGTCAAAATATAAATGATATATTAAAAAAGAATAAAGAAGTGCGTCAATTCTATATTTATGTAGTGGGTCCGGGATGAATCAAAATTAAATTCCTCTCCATGAATGTTTCTTTTTCATTTTTTTGTTTTAATGTACAAATAAAATTGTTACATCAAAGAAACCAAAGAGAATATGTAATATTTTATACTCTTATCTTTTAAATAAAATTCTATGAATGATTCTGCATCTATTGATAGTACTTTATTTTTCTAATAAATCAATTCAATATAAATAAAATTAATCATATTTAAGTAGATTTATAAAAAATTTAGTTCAAATAAAATAAATAAATAAACATGAAAATTATTAGAAGTCCCCACCACCGTCCACTATGGTCATTGGTCAGGGATGGTAATTAGGGATGGCAATAAGTATCCATACCCGGATACCCACCCGTCCTCGTAGCTGTTTGACCGGGTAATACCCAAACCATACCCGATTTAACTCGGTATGATTTGAATATTACCCATACCTATTCGGGCTATTATCGGGTATGATACCCGAAAATATCCGTCGCCGTCCTCCTCATCTCTGCCACACAACCATACCTCCTCTCAATTAATCCACAGTCGGATCCTCACCACCCATCACTACTGCCATCGTCACCACCATCATCGCCAACCCATCAACGTTGAACCAACTAACCATCTCCCCTCTCCCGTCCTCACCGCCACCCCAATCCATCCTCGCCACTTAAACCCAACACCATCCAAATCATCACCATCACCTCATCCGAGTTGGGTATTTACCCATACTCACCCATACCCGTTTTAACATGCCCATACTCGTCCATACCCGCCCAATTATCATTTCTAATGGGAATCCTATTTTGCAGCCAAAGCCAACGCCACGTGGTGCATCCTCATCCATCACTCCATCAACCTTTTGCAAACCAACTAGTATGTCAATCGTAAACCAAACTAAAATCTCTTTTTAAGTTTCAATATCAAAAAATATTTTTTTTCCAAAGTCCAAAGACAAATGGAAAAGGAAGAAATGGTTATTTTTGCATATTTGATTTATAAATCTACTTCACTACTATTAAAATTTATATTATAAAGTATAATAAAAGTCAATGTAGTAATTTTTAAATTAAAGAATATGGAAGTAAATAATTTGAGGTGTGAGAATAACACTATTCTAAAAAAATGAAAATCTTTAGAATGACCACTTATGCGAGGTCGATCTAAGTCTTATATACATAAACAACAACTTAGCTAGTGTTACTCTCACATTCCAAATTATACTCCCATACTCTTTGATCCGAAAAAATTACTACATTAGCCTTATTATATTTTTAGATATAATTTTTTATATTTAAGTAAAAGCAGTGAAGTAAATTCATAAATTAAAAATGTGAGAATAACAATTTGAGGAATGAGAAGTGAAAGATAAAACACGAGGAATTTGTATTTGGGTAATGGCACGTCGCATTTCACACTCACTCATATAAATAGTGTGAAACTCATCACTAGTAGTCGGGATTCTTATGGGATGATTTTAATAGTACAACCTAGCATTTATATGAGTAGAATATGAAGTGTAGGGACGCTCTTGCACCGAAAGAATAAAGAATTCCCCATGTCAAAAGCTTGCCAACTGCCAAGTGGTTAGTCTTCAGGATATTCCTTTTCTACTCCTTACCTGGCCATTGCGATCTGTTTGCTCAAATCATCAAATTTATAAGTTTGCTTCTTCTTCTTTTTCTCAGCAGAATTAAAATTTGTCGGTAGCATTTGACACGTTTTCACAGCATATTCAAAAGCTTAACTTAATCATTTAGTCAAAAGGAGCAAACGTGCAATCTTTCTGGACGTTTCACAGCATTTTCAACAACAAAATAGCAATGGAATTTCTTCATATTCCCATACTCTATAACGGGAAAGCATAATTAAAGTTAATGAATAAATGTGTGAATTAAAACCATGAACTTTAATGACCAATCTCATTCTCATACTTTTTTAAAAGTTAAATAAGTATATAAGGGAAATTCTATATTAACGCCTATCATGTTGTTATTTGAATCGTGATGCCGTTGAATAAATCTTATAATTATAGAATTTATACTATTGGTTGATTAATGATACATCATTAAATTTAAAACGAAAGATATGTCAGTTTGAAAGCTAAGTATATAACAAATATTCAATCATGAGGCTAGAGTAGTTAAAAAGAAAGGAAAGGTAATCCTTGCAATTCTTTTTGTTAGGACAGTTCAACTAGTTGGTGCATATTGCCTTTATGACATAAATCATAGATTCATCTTTAATATTATAATAATAAGTAATAATGTAACCAATTTAAAAGAAATGCTTTGATATTGTTTTTTATGGAACATTAACAAATATATATATTTTAATGAAAATCCACATAAATTACAAGTCACATTATATGGTCTTCTAACCGTTTTCTTTTCCATATTTGCTAAAACAATGACTTTGGATACGAGTTAACAGATCCTAAAATGGGCTTTCGTTTGGGCTCCAGGCCCAACGAAGCTATTGAGAGTTTGGAACCCTGAAACACTCACTAGTGAAGACTGAAGGGAAGGCGTATCCCTCCGTTTTAAAATAGTACAACTCAATTAGTTATTGAATAATTTTATTTTTAGCTAAAATATGGTTGTTTTTTAAAGATATCTTTTCCTATTTTCTTGAGAACATACATAATAAACTTTAGATAAAAATAATCAAAAAAAGAAGAAAAAGAATGTTAAAAAGAATTACGTTACATAATACTCATTCCAGACTTCAATAAATGATATTTAAAACCGGGTACGAGAATTAAGCTAATGATTAATGAGAATATTTTTAATATCAAACAATCATTTTTTGCTTTTCTAGTAAAAAAGTAGAAAAAATTGACTAATAAACACTCATTTCTCTTTTACATATCGAATAAATTAATTATAAAATATTTAGTAAATTACAAAATATTATTTATTTAAAACTAAATATTTTAATCTAAAATGTAAAATGTCACTTATAAGAATTCGGATGGATGGAGTATATTTATTTATTTAGTTTTAAAAATTGGACAAATCTATTACTCCCTCCGTCTTTTATTAAACGACTTTTACTATTTGTGCACGCATGTTGAGGAGGTCGGATGATTCACTATTTGAGACAATTTTACCCCGAATTTTTTCTCGGACGTACGTTAAAGATTAATGTACGTTCAAAAAAAAGTACGAATTTTTTTGGGGTCAAATAGTGCGTCATCCGGCCTCCTCGATATGCGTATCTACAGTACAAACGTCATTTAATATAATCCGGAGGGAGTACTATTTTATTGTATACTATGTTTTGTTTACGTGGCAACTGACAACCGGCATCATTGCTTGGCAGTTAGGAAATAGCAAGGACATGAATGATTTTTACATGGTGAAAAACGGGAAGTTAATTTGAAGAAAATAATTAATTTTCTTTAAGCAGAACTGTAGCAAAGGACATGGCGATATTGAAGAAGTGTACTACTGTGTTGTCAACTTTCAAGAGTGTAGTGTAGTGTAGAAGATGATAAAAGATTTTGTTCTTGTTTTAGGGGTATTTCAAATTTGTAGAGAGCAGAGCAGGTAATGAATGCAGGAGAGGAGAGGAGAGGAGAGGAGAGGAGAGGAGAGGAGAGGAGAGAGGCGCAGAGCAGTGCAGCAGCAGGGAACAGTAAAAGAATTGCCATTTTCTTAGGGTTTGGCTGTGACGAGACAGCTCACCCTCACTTCTTTCCCAGTGCTATTCTGAGGTCAGGTCCTATCGTATTCATATCGAATAAAATCTCCATTCCATGAGGTTGTAACTTCGAACAAAATTAATCTTAACGATATTCGAACAAGAATTTCTCTTCTTGCAAACATAGAAATGATATTTTGAAAAAGCTTTTTTGCGAACATGAATTCCTTTTTTTGGAACATGAATTCCCTCCATTGGGAATTGATAGCGACCATGAATTCCTTTTTTTTGGAACATGCAAATTATTGTATGAATTCGAAAGTGGGCTCGTTTCAAGGTATTTTTTGCTTGGAAATGAACTTTTTTATTTTCCAACAAGGAAATAATTCTCCCCAGATGTGAAGTTATAAAAAAATTAATGGAGACGACCAAAATAATAATAAATCAGCAGTTCAATCACTAATAGATCATTTTGGCATGTTTAGAAATTGAACCTTTCAATCGTAGTAAGTTGAACAGAATTGAATTGATTAGTTTTTTTAAAAAAAAAAAATATGCAAGCAATTTTAGTATAAAAACTTCGTATAGTCCATACGCAATTAATATATCATTTTTTTTTCCAATTTTCAATCACAAATCTTTACATTTCTCATTTTTTTCTAAAATAAATAAAATGGCGTCGTATTGATGTAATATGTTTAAAAAAATAAAATAAAACCATATAATTTTATGACTTGATTGACTCAAATAGTTTATCAGTTGTGTTAAAAATTTGCCAAATTGAACGATTTTATCCAGGCAAATTGCATATCTAGTCTCATTAGCTGAATCATACTTCCTCCTTCTAAATTTAATTATTTTAGATCCTATTATTAAAATAATAATTTAGCTCCCCAATTACTTTCCAACTAATCACATTTATAGAAAAAACAACTTTATTCAAAACCCAGGAAACTGAAATTTTAATACTCCCTCCTTATTACAAAAAATGTCGTTTACTATTCCGGCGCGTATTTCAAAGTGGCCAGAATAGTAACTATATGATCCCAACGTACGTAAAAGATTAATATACGAGTACAATTTTCTTCCTTTTTACCCAAAGTAAAAATATGTACTTTGATTTGAAATAAATGGAGTAATTATTTATTTAATACATCTACTTTCCACGTTGCATCAACCAACCATAATCACAACTCACAAGTGGTGCAATTATAAATACCGCAATCAAGAATCAATCTCCTCTCTTAAAAGAAAACATATGAAAGGAAATTTGTTTTTTTTTAAAAAGAAAAAAGAAAGTTAGGCATTAGAATGGAAGAGACAAAAGCCCGATTCTCAGAAAGTAGTGTGGTCCCCGTTCCCTTCTGCTTCTATATAATGTGGACTGAAAGTAGCTTTTGGTTTTTAGTATACAAAAATTACAAGGTGCCCTGCTTTTTCCAGAGATTCTATAAACTCGCTTGCAAATTTCCAATCCTAAAACTCCATTTGCTTTTTGTTCCGTGTTAGATTTATTTCGGATACTGATATATGGCGAACATTGACGCCCAACGTCTTAAACTCATCACTTTCTACATCTAATCTATTTAGTTATAATTTTCAATACTTAATTATATTAAATGAATATTTAGCCTTGAATTTCCAACACTCTTATTTTATATTGGCCAAGCTCTTGACCAAGTCGTAATTAATGGTTTTATTTCAAGTCTTTTTTTGAGTTACAGAACCAACCAAATATCTTTCAGTGACGAAGAAATCGAACAAAATCTACACATCTAACAAGTCATTGTGGATGATTTTTTTGCTATTGTCTGCAAGTTGTAATTTTATTTTATTTTTAACACCGTAGGCGGGCGATCATATATATATTGTATCTAGTGATGTTTAATTTTCTCCTATTGTAGTGTCCGATATTTTTATCGTTGACGATCCAACATTATATGTGCATGCTACAAAAAACAAAAAATAAAATAAAAATACCCAAACCACGTACTTTTGCTTATAAGCCAATACCCATAATTTTTTTTTTTGGTATGTCCATAACTTAACCATAATTAAGGTCGAGGATCGAGATTCCAAATTCTTGGAAGGGCTTTTCTGAAAATAAAACAGCAACTTTGCAAGAAAAGTGAAAATTGTAAAACGACCTCACGTCACGTGAGTTGCGTGCTGTGTCACCCTCTTCTCCAGCAGGTCTTTGCCTCCTTACAAGTAAAAAACCTGCTCTGCTCCTACTACCTCCTACTACTCCACTACTCCTTACTCCTACTCCAGTCTCTATCACCTCTCTCACTCTCACTCTCACTCTCATTATTGCATCCATCAATGGCACCATTTCTTCGTTCCCCGGCGTGAGAAACGCTGCTTTTCCCTGTCCTTTCTGCTTCCTTCGTGAGAAAAAAATAAAAAAAAATAAAGAATGTCACTTAAGCTTGTGTTCTTGTGCCTGTTTTTGTTGATTCCAGTTTTCACCTCCGTCTCCGTCTTCGTCTCCGACGACCAAAACCCAGAAAGAGAAACCCTTCTTTCCTTCAAAGCTGCCCTCAACAACCCAACCCCTCTTCTCCCATGGAACCTTTCAACTCACCATTGCAGCTGGGTTGGTGTTTCTTGCCAACTCGGCCGAGTCACTTCACTCGTCCTCTCCGCTCAATCACTCAAAGGCCATCTTCCTCCTTCTCTTTTCTCCCTCCCTTCCCTTAAAGTCCTTGACTTTTCCTCTAATCTTCTCTCCGGCCAAATCCCTCCTCAAATCGGGAACCTCAAATGCTTGAAACACCTTTCTCTCGGTGACAACCAATTCTCCGGCGAGATACCGGGTCGAATCACTGAGTTGACCCAGCTTCAAAGCCTCAATTTTGGTCTCAATAGGCTCACCGGAAAAATCCCTCAACAGCTTGGGAAGTTAACCCAGCTCAAAACCCTTGATCTCTCAAGCAACTCACTCACCGGAACGGTCCCGACCCTACTAGGCGAGTTGACTCAGTTGCAGTCCTTGGATATGGGCAACAACCTCCTAACAGGTCCTCTTCCTGAAACCCTTTTCGACAAGCTTCAATCCTTAGCATCTCTTGATATCTCAAACAATTCCTTTTCTGGTACAATTCCACCTGGAATTGGAAAGCTGAAAAACCTCACCGATCTTTACATCGGATTAAACTTATTCTCCGGTCAGTTGCCCCCTGAAATAGGTTCCTTGTCGAGCCTTCAAAACTTTTTTTCGCCTTCATGTTTGATCACAGGCCCATTACCTGAAGAAATATCAAACATGAGGTCACTAAGTAAGCTTGACCTGTCTTATAATCCATTGAAATGTACAATTCCAAAGTCTATTGGGAAATTAGAGCAGCTAGAGATATTGAACCTTGTCTACTCTGACCTTAATGGCTCCATACCTGCTGAGATTGGAAGGTGCAGGAATATGAAGAGTTTGATACTGTCTTTCAATTCCCTTACTGGGTCCTTGCCGGAACAACTCTCTGAGCTGCCTCTGCTGACCTTTTCCGTTGAGAAGAATCAACTTTCTGGTTTACTGCCTTCGTGGATTGGGAAATGGAGCCAAATTCAGTCACTTTTGCTGGCAAGTAACAGGTTTTCAGGGAAGATACCTCCTGAAATTGGGAATTCTTCCGCTTTGAGGGTTGTTAGTTTGGGCAACAACATGTTGACTGGCCAGATTCCAAGGGAGCTATGCAATGCGTTGTCACTTGAGGAACTTGATCTTAATGGGAACTTCCTCTCGGGTTCTGTTGAGGATGTGTTTTCATCATGTACTAATTTGACCCAGTTGGTTTTGGTTAATAATCAGCTTGATGGTTCCATTCCGGAGTCCTTACTTGAGCTCCCTTTGATGGTTCTTGATCTTGATTCTAACAATTTCAGTGGTAGTATTCCTGCTAATCTATGGCGGTCTATCAGCTTGATGGAGTTCTCTGCTGCAAACAATTTCTTGGAGGGTTCTCTGCCTGTGGAGATCGGTAATACGGTTCAACTGGAAAGGCTGGTTCTCGGTAACAACCAGTTGACAGGCACTATTCCTAAGGAGATTGGCAACCTCACTGCTCTTTCTGTTTTGATTTTGAATTCTAATTCTCTGGAAGGAAATATTCCTGTGGAGCTCGGTGATTGCGCTGCACTAACCACATTGGACCTGGGAAATAACAAGCTTAGGGGGTCAATTCCAGAGAGACTTGCTGCCTTGGTTCAATTACAATGCTTGGTTCTCTCTCACAATAATCTATCTGGGAGCATTCCTTCGAAGCCTTCTTTGTATTTTCGTGATGCTAATATACCCGACTCAAGCTTCATACAACACCATGGAGTCTTTGATTTATCACATAATATGCTCTCTGGTTCAATACCTGCGGAGTTGGGGAAGCTGGTTGTATTGGTTGATCTCCTGCTCAACAATAACATGCTTTCTGGGGAAATTCCTGGATCACTTTCGAGGTTAATCAATCTTACAACCTTGGATTTGTCAGCAAATACATTAACTAGTTTTATTCCGCCAGAACTTGGTGACACTTCAAAGCTTCAGGGTTTGTATCTGGCCAATAATCAGCTCTCAGGGACCATCCCTGGAAGCTTAGGCAGTTTGGGTAGTTTGGTCAAACTGAACTTGACAGGAAATAAGTTAACTGGCTCAGTTCCTCTTAGTTTTGGAGACTTGAAAGAGCTTACTCACTTGGATTTAAGCCATAACAACCTTGGTGGCCAGCTTCCTTCCTCTCTGTCTCAAATGCTGAATCTTGTGGGTCTCTATGTTCAGCAGAACAGACTTTCTGGTCCTGTAGATGAGCTTCTATTAGAGTCCATGGCATGGAGGATTGAAGTTATGAACTTGAGTAATAATTTATTTGATGGTGATGTACCACGTTCATTTGGCAATCTCTCATATTTGACATATCTGGATCTCCATGGAAATAAGTTTACAGGAGAGGTTCCTCTTGAGATTGGAAATTTGATGCAACTTGAATACTTTGATATCTCGGGGAATAGGTTATCTGGTAGAATTCCAGAGAAACTATGTACCTTGAATAACCTTTTTTACCTGAATTTGGCTGATAACAGTTTGGAGGGGCCTGTTCCTAGAACTGGTGTTTGCCTCAATATGACGAAACTGTCATTTGCTGGCAACAAAAATCTGTGTGGCAGAATCATGGGTTTGGATTGTGGAATTGAAAACACTGAAAAATCAGTTTCCCGAAATGCTTGGGGACTTGCAGGGATTGCAGTTGGATGTATGATTGTCATTCTTTCAATAGCATTTGCTCTACGGAGATGGGTTATAAGAGGTAGTGGACATGATGATCGTGAGGAAACTGAGGAAAGCAAATTGAGCAGCTACATTGATCAAAATCTGTATTTCTTAAGCAGCAGCAGATCAAAGGAGCCTTTGAGCATTAATATTGCTACCTTCGAGCAGCCCCTTCTGAAAATAACCAGAGTTGATATCCTCAAAGCCACCAACAACTTTTGCAAGACAAATATCATCGGAGATGGAGGTTTTGGTACAGTGTACAAGGCCACTCTACCAGATGGGAGGACTGTTGCAGTCAAGAAGCTAAGCCAAGCTAAAACACAGGGAAATCGCGAGTTCATTGCAGAAATGGAAACATTAGGAAAGGTAAAGCATCAGAACCTAGTCCCGCTGCTTGGATATTGTTCTTTTGGAGAGGAAAAACTCCTGGTTTATGAATATATGGTGAATGGAAGCTTAGATCTGTGGCTGAGAAATCGCACTGGGGCACTCGATGTCCTCGATTGGGTGAAACGGTTCAAAATAGCTACCGGTGCTGCACGGGGGCTGGCATTTCTTCATCATGGATTCACCCCTCATATCATCCACAGGGATATCAAAGCCAGCAACATCCTACTGAATGGAGACTTTGACCCAAAAGTTGCTGACTTTGGGTTGGCCAGATTAATCAGTGCTTACGAGACTCACGTTAGCACTGAGATAGCTGGAACATTCGGTTACATTCCACCAGAGTACGGGCAGAGCGGAAGATCCACTACTAGAGGGGATGTATACAGCTTCGGTGTTATTCTGCTTGAGTTGGTGACCGGAAAAGAGCCAACGGGACCAGATTTCAAAGAGGTTGAAGGCGGAAATTTGGTTGGTTGGGTGTTTCAGAAGATCAAGAAGGGCCAGGTTGTTGATGTTCTTGATCCCACAGTTCTGAGTGCAGATTCAAAGCAGCAGATGCTTCAAGTGCTGCAGATTGCCACCATTTGCCTGTCTGATAACCCTGCTAACCGGCCCACCATGCGTGAAGCACTGGAGTTTCTTAAAGGAATCAAGAACGAGTTCATGTAGATGTAACTTACTATGTGTATGTCTGTCAGTATATTAGGAGGAAATGTTGCTGAATAACCAAGTGATGTTTTTAGGAAGAAGAGTTGCTATAGTCTTGAAGTTTTCAACTTTTCAGGGATTCAGCTTTGGTAATTGCTAATCTAATGTATGAACATTGCATAAGTTTGCAGCTGTGTATTAATCATTGCATCTGATTCATGTGTGTTATATAGTACACTTGTTGTGACAAGTCATTTGTATTCTTTCGAGTCCGGTGACAAGTTCGTTTGAGTTCATGGATTGTTTTTAAAAATGAGGTCAGCCTGACAAGATCATTGGGATTGGGCTTAATCTACGTGGTTTATGCCCAATACTCAAGTTTTGACCAGGCCCATATTAGCTGGGCCTAGTAGACACGGTAGAGAAATAAAAGCAGATCCTACGCGACCATGTGGACCAAATTGTGCACATTCTCATTCTCATTTTCTATCTAAATAGTACCAATCCTGAATTGTTTGAAAATGGTGGTTTGGTCAAAACAGAGTGCAGATGGGTTGGTGCTGTTCCTTGCCCGATGAAGGCGGCGGCCCATATGCTTCTGCTGCAAAGTTTTGTTTTCTTAGAGTTAGGGAGTGTATCAAGTGGGCTGCCGTTGTGGGCTCGATTACTGGATTTTTTGGGGCTAATTTTAATCATTGTTCTGACCTTATATCTTGCTTTATTATGGCCTTTTTACTCGTCTTTGTGATCTTCAAATGAACCAGTTTAATGGAATCATCCTTAATGCCCAAACTGAATTCTTTTGGAGTGAGAATTTTCTATTGCAATTTCAATTCAAGATGAAGATGCATGATTTGCTCCAAATCAATTCTAAATGCATACTAAACGGGCCCGAACAGTCTTATTCCAGCATAAAAGAAAAGAGGACTTTACCCGATTCCAACATAGAAAAAGGAGAGACTGTATGTAATTTATTCATCTATTCACAAAAAGAAACTTCTAAGAAACTCGGTTCAAATTTGGATTTACAGATCACGTGAGCATATTTCACCACGTGTCTTCCCTCTCCCCCAATTGTAGACATTTACATTCTTGTTTTCTAGTAGTATAAATAAATAAATAAAAAACTAAAACTCCCCATCTGTCAGGGTCACCATCCGAAAACCAAAAAGCAAAAGCAAAATTAAAAAAATCCTATATGATTCTTAATTATCCCCTTTAAACTACAAACACACCCTCTGGTTGACCCTATGACACTGTTTCAGCCAGGGATGATATTCTCATCTGGAACATGATGCTCACTCTTCTTCTGACAATCCAACGGCTCTTCTTTCAGCACGCCCTCACCACCACTCTGATGCAGCTGCAATTGCATCTCCGTCTCCACCTCCTCCTCCGCTGACTCCCTCCCTCTCTTCGCCCCAATCGCCACACCAAACAACCTTGCACTCCTCTCCGTCTCCTCCGACATGATCGCCATCAAATCCAGAGGCCTCCTCACCGGTTGCGCGGCCTGCGAGCTCGACGCGTAACTCGACATGAGAGAAAAGATGTTGTTGCAAAGCGTCTTCATCTCGGTCAGCTCCTTGGTCAACTGCACGTTCTCTTTCCTCAACCGCTCGTTCTCATCTAGAAGCTCCGCCGCGGGCCCACCAAAGCCTGTACCGGACGACCCAGCCAAAGCCTGTAGCGACGCTTTCGACGGCGAAGAGCTCGTGATCACCTGCTCATCCCCCGAGCTCGAAGGGGAAATCAGAGGCTTTGCAGCGGATATCGCCACCGTGACCGGAGACGCCGGTGACGCGATCTTCCTCCTCTGTATGTCGCACAGCAACTTCTTCTCTCCTCTCCGGAAACAATCGTTGGAGAACTCCCAGCGATCCGGTACAACTTTTCTAAATCCCTGCAACAAATTAAGCAAACAAATTAAGAACGAGGAGGAGGAGATGGCGGGCGGTCGGTTGGTGGAACACATACGTAGGTGTTTAATTGGCGGACGAAGCTGGAGAAATTGTTGTGTTTGAAGTATTTAGGGAGTAAATCTCTGGCGAAGACGGTGGGATTCCAGACGATGAAAGTGGATCCGTCGTCGTTCCATGAGATGACGTCGTCAATCGAGTGGTCCTCAACAAGCTGATAAGTTTTTGTGAGAAACGGTGTGGGTAACGACCTCTGTGTTTCTGCCGTGGTGTCGCCGTTATATGCGGCCGGTGCCGGAGGCGCCATCTCCGTTACTTGACGAAACTTAGAGAAGGAAGAGATGGATGTAACAGAAAGTTGGTTGATGGATGATGAGGGGAGCGTGTGCTAGATTCTAGAAGTTTCGTCTTTGGGTTTATTTAAAGGGACAAGAAGATAAAGAAGGATAGAAAGATAAAAAGAGAAGGAAGGGAATAGAGGGGAAGGAAGAAAGAAATGGAGAGAATGCGAAGGAACGAGAAGGCCAGCTTACGTCTCTATCGAATCCGACTCTTTTAATTTTTCTTTAAATATTACTAGTGTTGATCTGTTAATAAAATTTAACAAGTTGTGAGAAAATTAGAAAAATTCAATCTGAAATTTTCCTTTTTTCTTTTGTGAGTGGGCGGCCTAAATGAATATTTTTTGAATTTTGAGGTCATAGGGTGACCTAAATGAATATTTTTTGAATTTTGAGGTCATGGTCGTCACTAACTAGTCACGTGGCTCTCTCTCCCTCTCTCTCTCTTTATTTCCTTCGGAGTTCAAATAAAACTGGGACATCAAATTGGATTTTTGCTTTAAAAAAAAAAAATTGTAATATTATCCATTAAAGATCAGGTGTACAAAGAAATGGACATACCAATACCACATATACCATATACTGAACACAAGCATTAAGACAAGTAAATATTACAGTAGATAGAATTTGAAATTAGATGTATGGATAAGTAGAGAGACATAGATGCAGGAGATGAACAAGAAGGGACAAATGAGACACAGAAATATTGAATTGTGTCAATGAAAAAAAAGAATAAGAGACTGTTGGAAACAAACACTCTTCATTCAAAATTAAGCAAAAATTTCCAGCCTCATACATGATAGGGAATCAATACAAATCAGGGTCATCAAGAAACATACAGAGTTCCACGACGGTACATCAAAAAGCTTGCTGATGTGAAAATTGTCCACACAAAGACAACCCACCAAGCCATAAACAAAGTAACTTCTTTGATAAAAGCAGAGCAAGGCAGTAAACTGCATAATGATTGGAAATTCTTGAATGAACTAACATCGATCTGAGAAAAGCCAAGGAAGACAAGAAGCATTACTGATGGTGCCAGAAACTGCATGACTACAAGACACAAGTAGTGATTGTGCAGAAAAACCTTAGCTCTGCTAAACTCTAAATCTGGAACCTTACCAGCGTGCAACCGCTGATACCAAGATAACAGGGCTTCATTCAGAAACATTTGCAAGTTTGGCCGTAAAGCTATTGCTTGAAAGATCCCTGAAAGAAGCAAGCACCAAAACCTTAACTTAACCAAATCTGAATGTGCGAATCCCATACTCCCCACCAAATTCGCAGCACCTCCATCGCTACAGTTTGCACGCTTTCTCGTAGCATTACAACCAATGTTCTTGATAAGAAACATTTCAGCCAATGGATTAATCCAAAGCAATGCCGCAAAGCACGCAGTCAAATAGTTGGCATATAGAATCATTCTAGCAAACCATCCACAAGAAATCATTCCCATATTGCATCTAACCTGATCTGTTCCAACCCAAAAACACCTTGCATTCTTGCCAGCAGGCATATACAGCAAACCAGCAATCCACCCCATCAAAACCACGACAGAAACCCTCCCAAACCCATCGACAGAACCAATATCAAAATCGATAAGCGAACGAGGAATTCCAGAACAAATCAAAAGCCCAAAGGCAATCCCCAAAGCCCCAGCAAGGAGACTGAATTGCTTCTCTGATCGCTTCGAAGCAGACTTCTCAAACGAGACTCTTGTTAACGAAACCATAACTTTGCACAAAGCAACAAATCCTAAAATAAGAGGAATGGCAGACCCATTCGCCAAAACACCATTATGTTCAACAATTCCTACATGGGCACCATCTAAGTACTTATAAAGCAAGAAAGACGAGAAAGCCAAAAATGAGTAAATGAACGAATACCAATAATCGTGGAAGTAAAGCCTGGATTGGAGATGGGCTTCATCGAGCTTCAATCGAAAGATCTGAGCATTGTTTTCATCGAACTCGAACTTTTCCTTCACCTTACTCCTCCTTTTGGGATCGGAGAGAGTTTTGGAGGAAAGATTTTGATACTCATCAGGAGCGGAAGCTGAATCTGAGGAGAAGGAGGAGGGTCTTCTGATGGCGGCTCTGGTTGAGTTTGGTTGGGCGACATTATCAGGGTGGATGTAAGTGTGGAGGGAATGGAGGAAGAAGGAGGGGATTTTGAGGAATGTGAGGAGGACTGTTAGAGAGAGGCAGAGTGTGGTCTGGAGAATTGAATTTCTGTATGCATCAAAGAAGTGTAGTAGCTCTACCATCTTCTCTCTTTACTCTTCCAAAAGGTAGAAGGAAGGAAGACTGGAAGAGGAGTAACGAAGGTTTAGACTAGAGGAGGAATGAATCAAAAAGCGTTTGTAATTTGTGACAAGTGATATATTGGGCTGGGCTGGGCCCTCAGGGGTTAATGTTAAGCCCCGGGAGGTTTTTCTTGGACCAGTACCGGAGGGCCTACGGGAGTGCATCGGTTGGCTTTGATTCGGTTCGGTTGATTTAAGTTCCGTATTTTCAGACAATCTGAACCTTTTCTCTTAGCCATCGGTACCCTTATCCGAAGTATTCCGGATATCCATATCCAAATTCTGAATTAATTCAAATAAAAAGTTCAGATTCTAAATTAAATTTATTCGATTTCTTTTTACAGGTGATTTATCCGAATTTTAAAATAATTTTAGTCCCAAAATGAAACAAATGGATTAATAACAATTCAAATTAAGAATTTTATTTACTAGAATTACAGGAATAATCCCCGTTTTTTTCCGTAAAGAAGAAAGAACTACAAGCATAAATATCTTCCTCAGGCTCTGTTGGGACTTACTTGGAAGGTTGTAAAACTAGGAGGTAAAATTCGAAACTTGAGTCTAAATTCATAATGATACTTTTATCGTCAGTCAGACAACTAAGATATTGAGAGTCTCTTTCATCTTTATCACCGGTTCTAATTCGGAGCTATGGGGACCACCTGTAGGGCACATTAATGGATTCATCAACAAACATTATTGAAAGCCTATATATAAAAAAAAAACTAGACATTCATTAAGATTAATTAATCAAAAAATATATATATAATAATCGTAGTCATTCATACGTGAGATTATGTTAAAACGATATAAAAAAGAATGTAGGGACTAAGCTAGCAATTTGTACTACAAGGAGTAATATATTAATTATATACCAACCTGATCCTGATCATCTTTGGGCGTTTGAGATGAGAATTTCCTCTTCTTCCTCCTGTCTATTCTCCTCCTCCTCGATGGACCGACAATATCTTTAATACTACGCCGTATAGTTGTACTTGTACCTAAAAACAAACAAACTCGTAATATTTTAAAAATCTCCTTACCATTGACAAACATAGATATATATATAGTGACATAATAGTGATTATTATAATTTAATATTTAAAATCAATGCAAAATTTATCTAATTTGTTGATTAATAAATCATATTAAGATAATGCTAATTTTTTAAAAGATGAGAGTTAGTTTTTTTGATTTTATTACCCAAAAACTTACTACGAAAATTTGGTGATTAATTTGTGATCATAATCAATCGAAAGCAAGCACATGACGTAAATATCACACATATGTATAGCTGCTGCTGCTGCAATTACCTACCAGTAGCAGTAGAGGGGGAGGTGGAATCGAGATCAGACGATGACGATGTAGATTCAGACTCAGACTGATAGGACTTATGACGATGAGGAGGAGGCAAGTCATGACATCGTCGGTGGTGGAGATTATAATCCTTATCGATGTAAGAGTTGTTTGCAATAGTATTTGCATTTGAAGAAAGATGTGTACGGACGAAGGAGGCTTCCATGGATTTCAAGAATTCCAAGTGCTTCTCGTTGCTCCACCTCCCACTCTTACTGTACTTGCTCTCGTACTTGTTGCTGCCCTCCATTTCCTTGCTGGCTCAGGACTCCACTACTCAGAACTGGATCTGGATTGATTTCGGATCCCAAACTCAAACCCAAAACCCAATATTATTATATATTTCTTAATAATTCCCACCACAAAATTGATATTCTTCCAAGTCCACGATGGCATCTTTCATACTTCTACCTATGTATGTATATATATTGCTGCGACCTATAGGCTAGCACTCGTTGTTCCACCTCCTCTCTACTGTCTATCTTTTTCGGTAATTAAAATATCATATCGAAAAGATAAAAAAAATATATATTAAATATACTATTAATTTTGTAATTTCTTTAAATAAATTGGAAATAAAATTTTAAATATAGTTTTTAATTGTTTTAAGATCTATAATATTTGTTACATTTTTTTTTCAAATTTTATTTAAATTATTTAACTATTAGAAAAATTAAAATTATAAAACTTATATTATACTCCCTTTGTCCACAAATAACTGTTTTTCTGACACAGTTATTTTCAGTAAAGCAAATACTAAAAAGTCAAGTAAAGTGTACAGTAATTTTTCGTAAAAAATCGCCACTTAATTGTAGACGGGGAGGGAGTAAATTTTTTTACCAATTTATCAAAATAGTTAAAAGTGCTTTCTATGTATTTGAGCATTATTGGTGGAGGTGTCAGAGTTTAAGGGCGAGTACGGAGGTGGAGGGTAGTCGAGTAGGTATGTGGTCAAAAATATCTGAGGTTAATAATATTTTTATTTTTATTTTCCAGTGATAAAAGAAAGGGAGAAGATATTTTGGAACAAGGATGTGTCGCAGACGCTGTCACGAGTCCAATCGGGAGATCACGTAATCAAATTAAAATCTAGTTTTTTTAACAGAGGTTTTATTTGATTCTGACTCTTTTTACGTAATCCAGTTTGTGTAGTGGGTTTCATCTTTCTGTTTGTGCTGTCAATTTAAAAGCTATCATGTCTGAATCTAGAGTTTATCTTTAATAAGTGTAATCCAGCCTATGTATTTTCTGCTAATTAAAATAGGATGAAATTGAAAGTTATTTGCAGTTTTGCACTCCTCAATGCATTGCACATCCTGAAAATGACGAACTTGGGTGTTGCCGAATAATAATTTCACTACTAACAGAGAAGATCTGTTTTATCGAATTGGAAGATTAGAACACAGCTTTACTTTCAAAAACCTAATGGAATCCAGTAAAATAAACTAAAAGAACATTTTAATACAAATGGGATCAATGAAGCACAAACATTTCATTTTTTATGCCATCTCGAATTTGTTTTCAATATCGAACGTTGATGGACACCCACACAATACGTGTACTACTCACCGTTTGCAGAACCTCACCCAACGTGTCACTCAAGATTGGTATGGCGAGAGCGGATGGCGTCAACGCTCTGACCCAGAATCTCACCCAACTTAAAAACCACAAGCTCAAACAGCACAAACAGGGACCCCTCGTACACACTCCCCATCAGCATCAACGGCCGAGATCCACTACTCTCATCCTTACCACCATCATCATTCGCCATGGTCTGTGCTGGGATGTAGCAAATATCAGTGGCATGCTTCACGCACGACCCTGTTTCTGGCTGAGCGGTCA
Organism: Viola odorata; assembly: GCA_963691705.1. NCBI lineage: Eukaryota > Viridiplantae > Streptophyta > Magnoliopsida > Malpighiales > Violaceae > Viola > Viola odorata. The sequence continues at coordinate 66,215,951 of OY829540.1, forward strand.
ACAGCAGCACTCTGGCGCCGTGGGATCTAGCAAGGGAGCACAACGCATCCACGGTGGAGAATCCACCAGGCCCAGCAGATGCGATGAGAAGATCGTTGGATGTGATTGGAGGAGCGGTCATGTCAAAGACAAAGTGGGCGGAGAGGCCCAGGTGAGACAGCCGCATGCAAAAGGCCTTCAGCATCAGGCCTTCTCTTCCGACCCCGTAGAGGAAGACGGATCCGTTTTTGGCCGCCACAGCAGAGAGAGTAGCGGCCATGAGATCTAAGGGGGGTGGATGTGGATGGGTTGGCTTAGAGAAGATCGATGCGAGCTCGTCGCATACTTGCCTCGCTAAGGAGGCAGCAGCAGAAGAAGAGGAAGGGGCTTTGGTCTCCATCACTGCTCTTGCTCCTCAATTAATTTCTCACATTGGACAATTCTTATATAGAGTACAGAAGCAAAAACGCTATTATTCGCTACCGCACGGAAACCATCCGATTCACATAAAAACACAAAAAATTGATCAATTTTTTTAGCTGACTTCAGAAATAAGCATATCATATTTGGTTTAGTTACCAAAATTGAACCCAATTTAGCTCCCCAGTTATCATTGATCAAATTGATGCACTGGATTAGACTAAAGTTCTGAAATCATGGTGCAGTCAAAATGTTGAGCTAAATGCGTGAGAAAGCAAACCAAGTTCATGTCTTGGTTTGCAATGAAGAAGAGATATCCACCAGCTAACAATAACAGTATGATAGAGTGAAACCTATTTACATGCAAAATCACCAAAGGAAGGAAACATACAGAACAGGAATGACAAAATGCTAGTAGCATTGCAAGTACTTGAAAATTATGAGCAGAAAACAGTCAGATTTATCGAGCGTCAAGTTGGCTCATCAGCTGCTAGCTAAGTTCCATTAGCTTTAAGTGAAGGGTGCTGCGGTGAAGTTGTAGCGCTGTCCTCAATGTCTATATCTCTCACACCAGCACTTAATGATGAAGTTGAATTGCCTTTCCCCGTCTTCTCATCACCATTCTCTCCATCCTCATCCTCCATTAAAGAACCCTTGCGTCGGAGTTCCTTCACTTTCCGAAACTCATCATAATGTGCTCGCCTAAGTTCCTTGAAACTCGCACTCCGACCTGTTTCAGAATCTGTCAATAGAGGAGCAAAGAACAGTATCAGAATTGCAAAGAAATTGGAATGACAAATGCATAACTATTGAATTGTTGCTATCCAAAAGTGAGTGAAGAGGGAAAAAGAAGGCTGAGAAGAGCAGTTCTGATTTCTTGGTGTCATTAAGAGAGTCTTATTAAAATACCAAGCAACAATAAGAGGATAGATTGAACAAAAGCTCTAGAAGTGGAAAATAGCAAGTTCAAAAAGAAAATGCAAATAAAATTGACGCACAACAAAGAAGATGAGACTTATACATGGTAGAGGCTCTCAGAAAATAACTTTCAATTTGACACTACAATGATCGGTGGTATTAAACAAGGTGTCTCACAACAACAGATGCACAAAAACAATGTAAATTCAGTCAAACATCACAATGGCTGAGAACTGCTCGCCATATTCCATTCCAAATCTAAATAAAAACAATAAAACTGTTTTGTGCAGCGGAGAAATTCTAGGTAAAGCAACAAAACGGTACAAGCTAGAGCCATTTAACTGTGAAAAAAGAGAGGAAGATAGGACCATCTTCAAACCCTCCAAGCACCCTAGTTTCTTCTTGTTCCTTTCTTTTTCTTTTCTAAATTCATATATTGCAAATATTGGGTATGTTAAGCGTTACAAGGTTAGTGGGAATTGGAGGCAATGATAACAAAGTCCTGGATGGGTTCAAACCACAGACCATCGATTTCCCAACGAAAGCTGGGATTAGGCTTAACCCCAATGGTCTACAAAGACACTAGTTTGATGGGACCAAGTGCAACAGATGAAGACAGTTCAGGCAAAACAGTACAATGAAGTGCAAAGGGGATTATTCAGGGTAAAAGACTTCTGACATAAAAAAGGGGAGGATGGAGAGAAAACCTTCTTCATCTTGCTCCATAGGATCAGCCTCATCCTCAGATGATGTCCAGCCAGTAGGTCGCCTGTTTCTACTTGAAGAAGCCATGGTATCCAATGCAGTCTTCAACTCTTCTGCCTGCATAACTTCACTAAAAGCATCTTCAAAACTTCCCCGCCGTCCAGGTGTAGGGGAAAGAGAACCTACAATAATCAACACGATCACTATAAAACAAGCAGATGTGGCACTAGGAATACTCATTAGTTAGATCTCCATTCTTCTATGAAAGCTAAGACTTTAGAGCACAAAAATTCATTTCTATATAGATAGGAACTGTTGCATGTAAATGACAGATGCTCAATTTATGGCCTCACCCATAACCATACAGAAAAAGATTCTTCTGACTATAGCTTACAGAGAACACAATAAGAAAATAACCGTACCATCATCGTCAATCATGCGGTGATATGGAGTCTTAGGTTCAGTGATCTTCTGCCGTACTGGTTTATTTGCTTCAATTTCCCCAAGATTAGCCTCATTCCACTGTACACGTGACTTTTCACCCCTATCAATAAGACAGTGACATAAACTTCAAATATCAAACTACATCATATGCCCAGCAGGGAATCATATAAGCATACCATCTACCAACATATGCATAAAGGCAATCAGTATCCAGGAGAACCAAAAAGGCAATTAAAATAGCTCAAGAAAGAAATACTTCCATGCTTTTAATATTCCACTATGATTAGAGAACAATTTTCACCAGAAACATTATAATGACATTAATTAACTAAGAACCTCAAGTAGGACTATATCCATTAACTCTAACACGTAGGAAAAACGAGTTAAGTCAGGCAATGAATTTCTCTTGTAGGATTCAACAAAGCAACACAATAGCTGAAATACAAAAATCACAAGCTCTGCATAAAAGGCTTAGAATTACTTCATTTTACGGTTGTTCTCCTCAAGCCAGAGATAATAGCCACGCAGCCGCAGATGGACTTGATTCCACTGAGACAGTAAACAAATCACGTCGTTAAATTGATGATATCATGCACCAGAAGCCCTAAATGCTACCTCATTCAACAGACAGGAGACTGGGGAAAAAAACAGAATAAAAAGAAAAAGAAAGAACAGGCAAAAAGCTGGAAACAAACGCAGGCGTAATATACGAAAGAGAAAGCAGCAACCGTTAAATATCATATCCAATGACAAGACTGTGATATGTTACAATCGACTATGAGAATATAAAGAGATAAACGAATGAATCAAAGATGAAATTCCATACCAGGAAATGAGATCCGGGAATGAATCACAGGGGAAACATAGAAGAAAAAAACAGAATTCAATGTGTGCGCGTACCCGAGGAGAGCAAGAGCAAGAGCAAGCAATTTCTTCGATCGAGTCGTGCTTTTCTTTTCTTTTTTCCTCTTTATGGAGCCTATTTTTCGTTTCCCATAATTGCCTTTACTTTTACTTTGTAATTACAAACTGAGGATCCGGTTCGCGTCGATCCGGGTCCAATTTGGAAGCATGGGCTTTGTTTGACTTTAACAGAAAGAACTGGCGGATCTTGGCTCAACAGGCGCGCGCCGCGGCATACGTATGTAATACGATGAAGGGGCAATACTGGGAATTCATACTCAGAAAGGCAAAAACATATTCCGTCAAAAAATGAAAATGCTGCAGGATTTTGGTCTGTTAATATAGTACTTATTTAGTTAAGAGAAGCTCTCAGGCGATGCCGATTCATACCCACCGAGGCTTGAAGTAGAAATTACAGCAAACGGCCTAAGCTACGGAGGAGCAGCTTTTTCTCAACTACCAAGCAGTGAGGTTCTCTTTTTTATTTTCTTTTTTCCGATTTTATTCATTCGTGTGGTTTCACTGTCTTCACATAACTGATTTTCTTCTCTGTTGGCGATCTGAGTGTTTCTGTCTGGGTTTTTGGAATTTCAATATCGAAACTTAACTGGGCGTTCCTCAATTTTTGTTCTCGTTTTCGATTTAGACTCGATTGGATTGTGGCAAGAAGAGATACTATTATAGAAGCATTCCCTTCTCCTATTGCCTTGGTGAGTTGTGTGATCTCTAACTCCTTCCCAGATCCTGGTTTCATTGTTGTAGTTACAGCTAAAAGATTTAGGACTAGCAAATGGACGATCCAAATCTGATTTGGTAGCAAATGGATCATTTTTATCAACTACTGTGACTCTACACCAGTGACCCAAATGAATTTATGTTAGTTGGAAAATATTCTGCAAGTCTGGTGTTAGGTGCTAGAACCATAGTGCATAAACAAATAAAAATGAGGTTAGAGGAATGAGGTTATAGAGCTCGATATGGAAATCTTGTCACCGGTTTGCTTTAGTTCTTTTAGCCTGCCATGTAACTTCGATATTTTCCCTTTGTTTTTTCACAGGATTCTGAGTTCACAAGCATTAGAGAGATTGAGTCATAATTATGGGGTGTTGAATTTGATCCTTGAAGGTTACAAGGCACAAGGGGTGCATAACAGTAGATAACACAGAAATGTTCTCCTTGTTTTATGGACTTTGGAAATATTTGTTTAGTAAGACGGAGTTTCATGTGCTCATTCTTGGAATTGAGAAGGCTGGGAAAACAGTAATGCCCCTTTTTACTTGCTCTTGTTGATCTTTGTCTTATGGTCAGTTTCAAATCTTATAACTTTATTTTGCTTTTCTCATTTTTGAATTTGTAGACTTTGCTTGAGAAGTTCAAGTCTGCATACTCAAACTTAGGAGGTCTCCCTCCTGAAAAAATTCTTCCAACCGTTGGACTCAATATTGGACGTGTTGAAGTGTCAAATACAAAACTTGTGTTCTGGGACCTAGGAGGTCAGGTATGCAGATTTATCCAATGATAGTTTACATCTTAAACTTGATGTGATCTTCCCTTTACTCTAGCTACATCATGGGTGCTGCTTCAGAAGCTGTGGCTTATAATAGTACTGTTAGCTTACAATATGTGGCTTATTTAGCTGATATGAGGCCAAATAATACCGCTGTCTGCTGCATACAAATTGGGAATCCTTGTCTTCATGCAACATAACATGTGTATTTTATAGATTATGCAATACTACTATTTATCTTTCTTTTATAATATATATATATATATATTATAGTTAAAAAGATGGACCAACTTGGGGGTATGGTCTCTATATTTTTACTTGAATCTGTCAGCTGAAGAAGGCTATATGTTGTACAAGGTCTGTTGTATGTTTGTTTGGTTTTGTACCGGCAGTTTACTGCCCTTGATGCGCCTCAGAACAATTGTAAGAAGCTCAACCTCAGCTATTCAAGTGCTTTACATCTTCAATTTCTCTTTTTTTCAGCCTGGTCTACGCTCAATTTGGGAAAAATATTATGAAGAGGCACATGCTTTGATATACGTGATTGATGCTGCTTCTCCCTCTCGTTTTGAAGATGCAAAATCTGCACTGGGTAAGATGCATTGAACTCTTAAATACTGGGAAACAGATGCTGTTGTGTCGATGGTTGTAATGAAGGGGTCAGAATTGATAATAGAATGTTTCATTAATTCTTTAAACTTTTATAACCAGAGAAAGTTCTTAGGCATGATGACTTGCAAGGAGCGCCCTTACTGATACTTGCAAACAAGCAGGTACTGCTAACTGTGCATTTTTTAGGTGCCAGGCTTTTAACTGTTTTCCAGTTGGAGTTCTCGATGTAGTCCTTGTGTAACGTCATGTGTGGCCTGTATTTTATGACAGGATCTTTCTGCAGCTGCATCACCTGAAGAACTTGCTCAATACCTAGATCTTAAGAAGTTAGATGAAAGAGTATACACGTTTGAAGCTGTATCAGCCCTTGATGGGTAAGTAGTAAAATGTGAGAACTGTGAGTTCATTCTGTCTTGAGACTTGAGAGGAAATAACATGTGGAGATTCACAGTAGAGCACCTTCTCACCACCCAAATGTAGAAATATATATGATGACCATCACAGATTGATATCTTTTTCAGGATAGGGATTAAAGAAAGTGTAGAATGGCTTGTGGAGGTTATGGAACGAAGCAAGAGAACTGAGCTGTTGCGAGTTCGTGCAGGTGTAGCAGGCACTAGTGCTTAGAGGGAACTTCTTCAATCAGTAGTCACTTCCCCTGTGTTTTTAGCTTCTTCTGTAAATAAACAGGGTTCACGATAGATTCTACATGACAGAGTCGATCCATTTTTTTCTTCTAGGGCTGTGCTGCCTACTTTACATTTTCTACTGTCTTGTACTACATTGGGGGGCAAGGAGAGAGCATTTCATCCCTGCTAAGAATGTCACCTTGCTGCTGTAATATGCTAGTGTTTTTTGTTTTTGAAATGCTTTCTACCTACAGACTCTGAAAATTGTAATGCACTCTACTGCTCTTCATCTAGAGAGTAAGCTTTATTTGTTTTTTGTTCACTTGGAGGACATTTCGAAGAATGTTGGGGAATAATTCCGGCTTTTGTTTTCTATCAATAAAAAAGAAAATTCTATTTTCTCAAACAGCAGGGGCAGAAGAAAACTCACTGCATTTCTTATGGCAGTCAGCAATAACGCGCTGTTTGAAATTTTTGGAAATCCAGCCGTAAAAGAGGGTTTTAAAAAAGAATAAAATCTGGCGACCTCAAGCATGGGAATGGAAAACCAGAAGCCAAAGTTCGAACGACATTCTTTGGGTTATTGGTTGAAGGTTTGAAACGTAAACACATGGGCAGTACTCAGAACATCACAACAAGATTATTGCACTAATTAGTAATTAATTGACCACTTAGTGATCAATTTATGATTTGTCTCCTCATTTTCTTGTGGGACTATTTGGTTTCTGCATGGTATATGAAACGCTCAAAGATAGCCTTCACTGACTTATAGACCTTACTCCTATATAAACCCTTGCCTCTGCCAAACCATTTGCAGCAGCAACAACAACAACAACAATTTTAGGTTTTTCTCTCCTCAAACTTTCAAGTTTCCAAAATGGCTAAAAGTGTTAACTTCTTGTTTCTTGTTATCCTTTTGGCATGTAGTGCAACAACCTCAATGGCTAAGACACCATCTCTCGGGTTGAGCTCCAGCCTTGCAGCTCGATTGAAATTGGATGTCGAATCATCAAACTGTTGGGACTCGTTGCTCCAACTTCAAGCATGTAGTTCGGAGATCATCCTTTTCTTCCTCAACGGTGAAACTTACCTTGGCCACAGCTGCTGTGAAGCCGTTCGTATCATCAGCCAACAATGTTGGCCTGCCATGATCAACACACTCGGATTTACCTCACAGGAGGGAAACATAATGAAAGTATATTGCAGGAAATCCCAGGATTCCTCACCACCACCACCACCGGCCTTGAGGCCTAATCAGGTTACTGCAGAAGGAAAAGTAGTTCCATTCCATGTCTAGGATTTTGGTGTAGAGTGGTAGTAGTAATAAAGAGTGGATGTATGGATCCTTGGTGAATCAATTAGTTTGTAAAGTTTATCATCATATAATTTCTATAACATCCAAGAATCCCACATCTGAATTCTATTGGAAGAATGCTAATTTGAGATTCATATTTTCATTTATATTGTCAAAATGGCAGAAGTAGCAACAACATTACATATAATGAATCATACTAACCAACTAGTTTGGGTCTGAAACAGCAGCAGCACTGGCTCTCCCCTTTACTGTTGGTTGTGGCTCTGTTTGTGTAAAACAAGAGAGTTAGAATTGAATTAACGATTACACAAACGAATCACTCATCGATTAGAAACACTTAATTAAATTTGAGGCCAAGGGAGAACAACCTTCCATGAATAGGGCAAACAATTTCTAACAAATCAAAGAACAGAAAGGAAAGGAAAGGAAAAGCAGACTTACTGGATATAAGTGCCTTGGGCCTTGTTTTGAATAAGATCTTGTGACGAATGATCCCAATCACATCCAACTCTACAGCAACACCATCCATCTTCTGCACTTTTTTTAGCACTAACAATGGCTTCTTTAGACTCACTCTCGACCCGGTTAGTTCATGATACCCAACTGTCAAAGTATAGATTTCCTACATGTGTGTGTAACAGATAAACCCTATAAGCAAAAATGGTGGTTAACCAATGGAACGTATACATATTGGTCGGGCTTAGAAGTCGTTCACCTGAGTAGAAGATGGACGGCAGAGATTTCCGATGACTAGGTTTTGGATGCGGTCTTGAAATTGAGGCTGCACCTCTACCACGCCTTGCAATTCCACGATCGCCCATTCTGGGCATTTCTCTGCACCGCAACTACACTTCACTTCGATCTGCATCTTCTTCGCCTCTTTCCAGTCCCACAAGTGAAGAAACAATCCCTTCTGTTCTGAAAATTACAAGCCCAATAGAATAATGTTTGCTGATTTGAGAATTGGCGGCAACCTAAAATGGCCTTCCCGCTTCTCTCCCTTAACTTGTGGGTCCCATCTCTTATTCACGTTACTTGCTGGCCGACATGTCAGTTGGCCTCCTAGTAAGTTATAAGAAGAGATGATGCACCCAGAAGTAGTCCATATATTTTTTTTTTGAGAAATAGTTTTTACCACCCGTAAACTATCATCGAAAATCAAAAACTTCCCCTGAACTTCATTTTTTGAAATTCGTCCCCCTGGACTATTGTTTTTGGGCAAAAAGTCCCTTCAATACACATTTTTACAATTTTAAAAAAATTGTAAAAAATCTAAAAAAAATGTAAAAAATCACGAAAAAAATGTAATTAACCTAAAAATCAAGAAACATTGTAAAAAATTCCAAGAATTCATAAAAAAAATGATTTCATTATGGACAGAAGGGGTTTTTTGCCCGAAAATAATAGTCTAGGGGGTGAATTTCAAAAAATAAAGTTCAGGGGAGGTTTTGATTTTAGACGATAGTTCAGGGGTGGTAAAAACTATTTCCCTTTTTTTTTCATTTTAGTTAATCTTATTTGTTTTTTTTATTCATTGTAATTTCAGATATTATACTCAGTTTAATTAAATCTCAGCCATACGGCAACAAACTTTCAATAACTTTCATTATTTTATTATTTATCTAACAAAGTGGCCCATATAAAAATAAATAAAATAAAGATTTAAAAAAATCTATGAAAATAAATTAATAGAATTCCATAAAACATTAAAAATCATAAAAAATCTAAAAAAATTAATGAAAAATGTATTTGAAAAAAACTTAAAATAAATCTATTAATCTTTTTCAAGAATTAAACTTATTGTTCAAAAACTAATTAATTTCCTTATTAATTAACTAAATAATTTTATAAAGAATTTAAATAGAAATTTTTTGGTCTTATTTGTAACCATATATTACAACCACCAAAACAAAATTACTTAATTACTCCCTCTGGTGCATATTATATGTCGTTCTGGCCCCCAAAAGCAAGTGCCGATTAAACGTCGTTCTCGGTTCCCCAGGCTGGAGAAGACGAGGATGTCCCTGTCTGCGCTGGTGACGACGACGACGGCTTCAACTTCGGTTTCGGCTTCGACTACTGACATCGATTCCCTCTTTTTGTGTTTGAATCTGAAATTTGCAAGGGAATAGAAGCTTTTCCCTCTCTCGTGTTTGAATCCGAAATTTGCGTGGGAACGGAAGCTTTTCCTATTAATACCACCAGTAAGCATCACAAAATTTCATCTTCAATTTTCATTCTCTCTCTCCACAAGTTTCAATTTCTGGAGGGTGCTGGTTTGGTTTTGGTGTTTGGAATTGGAATTCGAATTGGAATTAATTTGGGAGGGGACTTGAAATTGGATTTAATTGAGACAGAGGATTGGTGGTTGGCTGATTTGGTTGGGTTTGTGTGGAGGAGAGGAGGAAGAAGGTGCCAAATTAATTATAATGACACAATGGTAAATTAAAGTTTTCTATTTATTTATTCGGTTCGAGCTAATCGGGACGAGAAATTTTGCTCAAAACTGATAAAAACTCGAACAGAAAATACCAAAATGTGAAATAAAATAGAATAAAAGAAATGATACGAAATAAAAATATAAAAAATACTATATTATCAATAAATAAAAACTTAAAAAGAACATGAGAAATAAAAATGTAAAAGCAGAAGCAACTATATATAGAATTGCATTGATGCTCAAGTCTGTTAGGCCAAGCCCGTGGCCTAGCCAAGCTGAGTCTTCGTCTTCCATCTCCCCAAGCCAATAAATTCCCAACTTGACAAGCCATCAACATGCATCAACCCAGCCGGTTTCAAGCCAGCAGCTCTCAGAATTGAGCTAACCACCAGTTGTAAATAGCTAGGGAGGTTGGGGGTAGTATGGTCAAAAAATGCCTCATTTTCTCCCCACCAATCATTTTCTTAAGCCACGTGCAAGGAGTCAAAACGACGTTTAATATACACCGGAGAGAGTAAAATTTAATACTAAATAGAAATTAGAAATATTCTAATTATAGAATTATATATTAGAAATTGTATAGTATATATATTATCAATTTCTAATTATATAATTTTATATTATAAATTGATATATTATAAATAATTATTATTATCTACTCCCTCCGTTCTTTAATAATTGACGCTTTAACTTTGGACACGCATATTAAGAAGGCCGGATGACTCACTATTTGAAACAATTTTACTCCGAACTTTTTCTCTAACTTAGAGAGTACCATTCATGTAATTCGAGAAAAAATTCGAGATAAAATTGTCTAAAATAGTGAGATATCGGGAGTGATTGATGTGTTGTAGCCTGTATTGTTGCCCAAAAACAGGACGCTGTTTGACTGTGGTGTGGAAGGCAAGCACACGGCAAATGTTCGACGAAATGCTCCACCGAACGCAGAGAATTTTTTCAAATACATTTTCCTTTTTTTATTATTATTTTTAGATTTGTTCTTATTTTTAATGTTTTATGGAATTCTATTAATTCATTTTTATTGATGTTTTTTAAAATACCTTTATTTTTTATTTTCAGGTAGGCAAGGGAAAACAATAAAATGATGATAATTTACAGAAATTTATTGCATCATTCACTTTTTTTACTATTGAGAATTCACTTTTTTTACTATTGAACCGACAATGTTTGAGATTGAAATTAAAATAATGTGTTATCTCATTGTACGACTATCCAATTCAGAGTCAGCAGCTAAAAAGTAACGAGAAAAAGCCATTATTGCAAGTTTCTGTCCAACAATACAATTATACATCAACACTTCTGGTATTATATCTAACATTAGTACATCAATGAGCCACCCAGCTAACAAATGAACTAGGTAGGTATGGTAAAGTTCTAAAAGTTCCTCGTAGTAGTACAAGCTAACCAAATATGTACAATACGATTCCGATAACTTAATTGCTCATCTCTGACAGTTTTTTGCTTCGCTCGTTATTACCTTGATGAACTTCCATATTGCTGGCATAAAAAGTCGGTTTGGCAAAACTCACCCACTTTTGGTAGGCTACTGCTTCCTTGCACCTTGCGGTGGAGGGTAGTCCTGAATCACCACATTGCCATTCAGTGGGATTGCCCCAGTGAGAGTTTTTATCGCAAATTCGATGCACGGGTCAACCCATGCATCCGCAAAGGGGAAGTTGAGCGAGGACCCTGACTTCTCATCAGCCTTCTCACTACGTTCAGCGTCTACAGAATGTTCTTCTGGAATATCAAGGTTGCCCAGAGGCACAACCATGGTGCATGCTTGATTCTTGTCAACCCTGCCACTCACATCTTCCTTTCTAGAATGCTCTTTGAAAGAATCTAAATCCTTAAATTCACTATTGTATGACACTTCTGAGACTTTTATACCGTCAGAATCATCAAAGGATACTCCAGTTAATGTTCTAATTGCAAATGCAATACATGGATCCTGCCATAACACCCCAAGTGATGGGTCAAGTATTGGATCCGGCTTCTCATCAACATTACGTTCAGTTCCAACCTTATTGTCTTGCCCTGGATTAGGTAGCTCCCTCGGTGGTGAAACAAAAGACGACTCAGGCTTCTCATCATCCACTGATTTTGTGTCTGCCTTTCCAACATGCTCCACGATCCTAATAGGACGTTTTCCCTTGCTTGATTCCAGTGCCATCTTTGTAACATTCTTTGCTTCCATCTCAGTATCAAGCAGATCAGGGGATGATTGCTCATGGGTGCTTGCAACTCTATCATCAGACTGTTTGACTGCAGCTCGATGAGCTCGATTTGTCTTCAGTTCCTGCATAGGATCAAGAGGGACACCGGCCAGTCGCTTTGAGGCTCGAAGGGGCAAGTTAATTTTTTTTTTCTTTTTTGATTTGCTCTGCTCAAGACTTTTAATTTCACCTTTTATCTCCTCAGTTTCCGATGGCTGCTTACCCAGGACTCCAACAGAGGGAGCAACAGCAAATGCACTTTTAAAGGAATCGCCCTTCCCCTCTGTCTGGTCTGAGCCTTTCTCTTCCAGCAATTCTGAGCTGCTCAGTTCTGGTTGAACTTCCATCACTCTAACAGCAGGAGCTACATCAAGCAAACTTTCGGCAGAATCAGTCTTCCCTTCTGTTTTAACTGAAGCATGGTCCTGTAGCAACTCTGACCTGCTTGGTTTCATATGCACACCTGCATCATTGAGAAAATCAAGATGGGGTGCATGATCTCAATATGTTCCCTTAGAGTTAATATTTCCACAGAACACCCAGAAAAGGTCCAGATCCAATGGCCAAAGGAGCAAAAGATTCAGCAGTTTGCTCTTCCCTCCTCTCACCTTCAACAGAAGGAAGGAAAAAGCAATTGTACACATATTCCCAGCATGGATAAGGAAATGTACAAGTAAATACTGACCAGAAGCATGCTCTGATGCAGCAGCGCATTCTCCTCGAGAGCCTGAATGAAATGTCTGCTCATCAGTTGCAACTTCACTAAATTTAGAGCTATGATCACCGGTGTTCAGGCTAGATGTTCCATCAGGGGCTAGCTTTTGTTTCTTAGCAGCACCTGATGACTAACAAGGAGAAAACAAGTCAAGAAGGTAAAAAATTGATGATTATCAGATCAAAACCAAAAAAATAGCAAAGCTGTTTCAATTGACATTACTAGCAAATGTAGAAAAAACTGAAGTGGAATAATTATCAATTCTGACAGACCAAGAATTTATGAGAGTAGCCTAAAGAAGAATATCTCGGTAACTGATAGACTAAAGCAGATGTAGATTTGTATGATCCAATAACTTAAGTACCCACACTGGCTTTGTCATCTTCCAACTCCATGTCACTACTGACTTTGTCTTTTGGCTTGAATGCCATCTTTCCTAGCTCTCCACTTTTGAGATAGCGAAGAGCATCTTTCATAGAGCGGAAGACATATCCACTTACTGGATCAGTGTAAAACTGCAGAAAACACAGCTTAATAAGGAAATGTATGAATCTCCAGTTCCAATGTCCATGCAATGTTAGGAACTGATTAGGTTTAGGGCACAGGTAATTTGCAAAAAGCAGCAAGTGCAGTGAAGAGAGTGTGAAGAGAAGTAATAACTGTGAGGATACCACCAGTTTGGGGGCATTAAATAGCAAAATTGGGAGGAGAAATTCAGTACCGCGTCTTTTCGTATATTATGACCTTTCTTTGTGACTCTGATTTCTTTGGTCCATCCTGGAGGTAACCCTTCTGGGATAGCCTTTTCAACCTAGAAACAACACCAATAACAACCAAGATTGTTTGACCAAACAAAGATGCTTTATGTAAATTGATTAACTGATCAAGATATGAACGAACACATGCCTAAGAGCAGAGATAATATTAGACCTTTTTGGTGGATTGACAATCATTGCCTTGCTTCTTATCTCCAGGTTTAGGCTGGGTGTTTTTGAGATAGCGAGCTACCTCAACTTTGGAGCAAAATCGGCCTTGACCTGAAGGAGGAAAGTAAAACTGCAATAAACAAACATGATAAAGAAAAATAAGAGTTAATTTGCTGAAAGATGATTAAAAATAAGCTTCCCATAGATATATCTGTCAATCAGTGTACTCTTTAGGAGTAGAATAGTAATCCGTAAGATGATGGTTAGTGACTAGACATTCAGTTAACTATAGAGCAACAAATAGAATCTTGGAGAACAATTTCGGCATGAATTGCTGTTATCAATCTTTGAGTTGCAAGCTAAAAGGTTTTGAAGGGCCAAGTAAGGAACTAGAATGAGGAATCTTTGAGATCTTGGCCAAACTCTCAAGAAGTTAACACAAAGCAAATGGTTCTTTTTTTTGGTAAACTAGATATTATTGATTACGACCAGCAAGTTACAACCCAACCGGAATCGCAAACTCCAAATTTAAGAAAGCTAACAAAAATAAAAACAAAACAACTAGAAACTGAAAGCTCCAATCAAATCAGAGACTTGAAGACGAGAACCGATGAGCTGAACAGACAAATCAGAAAGCAGGAGCAAAAATAGAACCTCAAATTTAAAAGAGAAGACGAAAGAAGTAGAGAGAAATTGAGAAGAAGAAGAAGAATACCTTGTCCCTTTTACCGTTGGTTCTGACTCTGACTTCCACTCTCCATCCCTGAGGAAGCCAGTCGTGGGCAGCAGCATCCTCCATCTCCGTCGCGCCAATCAGTTAATTAGGTGGACACCTAATCCGTTAACTATTTACGGTCTTACCTCAAACCAATCTGCCTGATGACTATGAGTCACTGTGAAGTGGGGGGGGGGAGGGAATGGATGTGTCATGTGTGTGGATCACGTGCAGCAAATCACGTGGCACGTGCTGGTTTTGGTGCTGTTGACTGTTGATGATTGTTGCCATTTGCCAAACTTTTCTGGTGACAAGACGAATGATGGGCCATAACATTAATATTTATATATCAGCTGACCGTGCCAACTTGCCTCTGCTTCAATTGTACGTTTGGTTTTTTTAACTGTCGTGTAATAGAAGAATACAGGGATACTGGGCCTATGGGCTGATGACTTAAGGCCCACCTCAAGGGCCCTTCCGCAAACCTTTTTCTTCGTTCTTTGGTTTGCATGGAAAGCAGCCCACTCCTCATTTATTTTAAGAATTTTGATGATTTATCTTTTTCTTTTAACTAAAAAGAAATTAAATTCTGTCCTACCAATAGACAAAAAAGAAATTAAAATTATATTTATTCGTATATACCGTCTTTATTACATAGATCGTGAGTTTAATTTTTATTATTATAGTAATAATTAATAATATAATAAATTTATTTTTGCTTCTATTCGAAAGGACAGGTTTGCTATCGTCACCTGCACTGCTTGCAGGCCGCATGCTGCAAAATGGTAAAATTATGTGGGTGACTGGGTGGACTATATGGATATATATACTTGTACATCGATGATGAGCTGCAGCTTCTTAATTAAATCTTTAAAAATTTTTAAAAACTATCTTCTTCTCCATGACGAACTACATTAATTTAGCTCAAAGTCTTGCTTCCCTACGAAAATAAAGTGTTTTTAATTAATATAATTTCTCAACCGAATGGATTACCTTTACTAATATTGGACCACTCACACTGGCCAATAGCACCTTGATCTTTGAAAAATAGACTTTTAATTAAAGTATTACCCGTAAATGTGGTTGAATTTCAAATTTTGATCAAATTAATATATAAAAAAATTAATCTAATTTAATAACAATACCACACAATAATACGATACATTAATCCAATATAATAATCTATAAAAAAAATATTATATATTGTGGGGGTGGGCAAACATAAATTTTGGGTATTTTCGAAATTTTTATTTCTAGTATGGGTATTCTAAATTGACCAAAAACTTTCCCGACCCCGTACTGCACATATCAACTACCCAATCTCGAATTTTCAAAAAAAAATCGGGTTCAGAAATCAGGTATCCAAAATAATCACCCAACAAATTGTATGAACATATAATGCACAAAATCACAGCAAATGAATAAATTGAAAGTATAATAATTTACGCCTTATTACAAACATAAAGGAGTAGATGACGATGGTGATGAATAAGAGTATGCAGGAACGAGGCAGAAATCACTCTTCTTATATGCTTGCGTGGTTGCCGAGAGAGAGGGAGGGAATCGGTGATGGTGAAATTGAGAGCGAGAAATGATGATTCGACGGTGAGGAGAGAGGGATGGTGCTACGGTGATGGTGATTCGGCGGTGAGGGAAAGGGATGGTGCGGTGGTGAAGAGAGAGCGATGATGATTGGCGGCAGTGGATGATAGCTGAGATGTGGTGATGCAGTGAGGGTGAGGGCGATGGGAGATGACGATTGAGGAATTAGGAGATGGTGATGCTATGTGAGTGAAGGATTGAGAATGGTGATGATTTGAGGGAAGGACTTGAGAGAATAAGGTTAGGTGAGAATTTTAATTAATGGAGAAAATTTTCGAAAATTTCGGATACTCGAAAATTTCTTACTGGATCCCATTCCGTTCCGAAATTAATATCGGGTATTATCTTTCAGATACCTGAAATTAAAAAAAACTCGGGATGGAAAATCAGAATTTCGGGTAACAAAATTTTTACCCACCCTTAATATATTAAATTAATTATATATTGCAGGTATTTAATGCGGGTAAATACTATTCACATTCATATTCATTCCCGTACTTTGCAGGTACGGGTATACAAAATACTCACAATGTACGGATAATACCTACTTATAATTATAGGTATTAGACGAATATTCATTTCCGCATGCATTACCATCTTTAATTATGGGAGTGCTTTGGTACCATTGACTTAAGAAGACGATGGTAATAATGTATAATTCATTGAATTATTATTTATGGAAAAGAAAACCGAAAGGAAAAAACTGAGAAACGAGGATGTAAGTGACAGTAGTGTAGTAGTGTAGGGATTGTGTTTGACTTCTCCAATCTCCAGTTCTCTACTCCACTCCCACTACTTTCTTCCTAGCAACAGATTTCCGAACACATCATACTTTCTCTTTTTGTTTTTTTGCACTTGAGCACCTTCCTCTTTCTCAGGAAGAAGATGATGACGACGAGTATGAAAAGCACTCTGTTGCCGCTGTTGTTATTATTCGTCGCCGCGCGCATCTCCATAGCCTCTTCATCGGAGGAGGTGTCGAAATCAGGAACAAAGATTGATGGGAAAGTATTGGAGCTTGACGAATCCAACTTCGAATCCACCATCTCCTCCTTCGATTACGTCTTCGTCGACTTCTACGCCCCATGGTGTGGCCACTGCCAGCGACTCTCCCCTGAGGTACCTGCCATATATAACTCTCTATACCCATATCTACAGAAGATCTCGATTCTGTTTCGTGAAATTGATTACTTTCCTGTTGCCCTTTCATTATTATTTATTGTTGCTTTCCGTTTATCGGCCATGGCCCTGTTCCTTGTGATACAGATTTTTGGCTTGTTCATTGTTAGTTTGTTGTATTGACGGCTTCGGTTGTTTGGGTTGGAAATGACTTTTCCCATGGCATGTTTTTGTTTGCAGTTGGACGCGGCTGCACCTATTCTTGCACAATATAAACAGCCTTTAGTCATCGCAAAAGTGAATGCTGAAAAATATAAACGCCTTGCTAAGAAATACGAACTTGAGTATGTATCACTGCCCTTGTTTATGTTCTAAGAATTGTTATGTTTTGGGTTTTGAGTTTTGGAGCTGCAATTAAACAAAATAGGTTTTTGATATTTAAAAAAGAAGGAAAGAGGTATTTGACTCACCCTCTTGACGGTTTCAACAATTTTGATCCAAATTACTCAATACAGTTTGCTCATAAATGCTCCTCTTTCACTTTGATGTAGTGGATATCCTATGCTCAAGATCTTTATGCATGGTGTTCCAGTAGATTATTATGGACCAAGGAAAGCAGATTTACTTGTTCGTTATTTGAGGAAATTTGTTGCTCCTGATGTCGCTATCCTCGATTCAGACTCTGCTATCACTGATTTTGTTAAGGAAGCTGGCACTTATTTCCCTATATTTATAGGTTTCGGCTTAAATGAGACAATAATATCAAGTTTAGCCATTAAGTATAAGAAAAAGGCCTGGTTCTCTGTGGCAAAGGACTTTTCAGACAATGTCATGGTAGACTATGATTTCGACAAGTTTCCTGTGCTTATATCTGTTCATCCAAACTATAATGAGCAGAGCATCTTTTATGGACCATTTGAAGGTTTTTCTCTTTTCTTTTTTCACTTTTCATGAATATTGAATTGTTTGCTTTTCCATTTTCTGGGCTATATCTGCATTTTCCTGATATAGGTTCAACTTTAGCTCTTGGTTATTATGTGCTACGCTTCGGAATCTTCATATTCTTTGATGTTAACATATGATCAGGCTTTATACTAAAGCGGAGGAGGAAAGGAAAAGATAATCGATTGACAGATAGAAGATCTGCTTTTTCTGTAGCATATGCGTTGTGAGGATAATGTTTATAACATATTTTAGTGCCTGATATGTCTCATTGATAGCAAACCCATATATGTTTATTGTGGAAGCTAACACCGGCAGGAAGATGCAGCTTCTCTGTTAAACTACTCTAGGGCTCTGACTGAGACGTCAAACTTTAGGACATTGAGTTAAGCATGAAGCCTTTTGATAAAGTAGGCAATTATGGTTGTTCCGGGGAGCTTTTTGTTAAACGCTTCATTTAATAAGGTGTCAGTCGACAGAGTATATAAATTCAGTCTCTTGCTGGGCTCTATACGTAACTCCAGGCTCAGCTTAGTAATCAGATTGTGCATGAAAGTTAGGCATTAGATAGAGCAAGTGGAACTAGTCAGCGGGGATTTTCAGATGTCTTAGATTTCATACATTGATGCACGTCGACCTCTGTTGACCAACAGCCATTTCAACATTGTTATTGATCAGAAGCTGACCTTCATTTTCTTTGGTTTTCTGCTACATGCTTTATAGTTTCCTAGTCTAGTACATTTTTGCATGGCAATCTTCTAGTTAGACTTTTTCATTGTTTCTCTCAAATTTCTGTTCATTATCAAGTGTGTACCTATTTGCTGCAGAATTATAAGCAGTTCTTACCCTCCTGTGCATTATGCAGAGGAATTTCTAGAGGACTTCATAAAACAAAATTTTCTCCCTCCTGTGGTGCCCATTAACCAAGACACACTGAATATGTTGAAGGATGATGAGAGGAAGATTGTCCTTGCCATCATGGACGATGAATCTGAAGAGAGATCACAAAAATTGATCAAGTTGTTGAAGTCTGCTTCTGTTGCAAATCGTGACTTAGTGTTTGGTTATGTTGGAGTTAAACAATGGGGAGACTTTGCTGAGACATTTGGTGCGAATGATAAATTGCCAAAAATGGTTGTCTGGGATGGAGACGAGGAGTATATTACGGTAAGTAATGTTTTTTTTAAAAATTATAGACAAACTCATTTTCCTGAACTTTATTGTAAATGATGGATGCTGAATTTTGTTGTGGTGAACTAAAGTATATATGCTTAGATTCTTTTTTTAGTGGAGGTGGTCACTTGTATATATAATTGGCTCAAGGAAAAAAGTATGTAGCTTTGTCTCGTGCTAACATGTAAATTTTCTTATCGACACACTACCTTGTACATTAAAATGGCGTACAAGTATTATAAACTATGAGTTGACCTTGATTTCTATCTTGGTCATAACTATGGGTTCTGAATGAACTCTGATTTGTTAGCTAATAATTAGTTCCTTTTTTTTGTCTAATAGAAGAAACAAGATGGATCATGTACTTGTGATAAATGAAATCAAATTAGTATATTGCTATGGTTCGGTATTTGAAGATACTGTCCTCACTGCAATTGTATGCTTTGTTCCTTGAGGGTAGCTCATTTCTATCTGAACTAGTTTTTTGCCTTTTCCACGGGCATACAATGCACAATATCGGGGTGAAAAGTAATCCCGTGTCCTGACTTTGTTTGTTTTCTTTGGTAATACTGAAGGTTATTGGTTCGGAAAGCATTGGAGAGGAGGAGCAGGGTTCTCAGATCTCGCAGTTCCTTGTGGGATATAAAGAAGGACGGATAGAAAAGAGAAGAATTAGCGGTCCATCCTTGATGGGGTTCATCAATTCTCTAATTGGCACCAGGGCTGTGTACATAATTGTGTTTGTGGTGGCGATGCTGATGCTTATCCAAAGCATTAACAAAGAGGAACCTCTGAGGGTTGGCACTAGAGACCAAACAGCTGCTGGTGCATCAAGCTCTGAAGATGAGATCAGCGAGCATAGAGATGGAAAGAAGGAGGATTAGGTTGAGGCTTGAGCTTTGGAGATTTTATTTTAGTGAATGCTTTATTTTGATTAAAAAGGAAAAGAAAAAGAGAGAGAGTCTGATTTAGCTTCTTTTTTATTTATCCATGTGATTTTATCTTCACTATGGTCTATAGTTTTTGATGATTTGATCAGTAGGCTACCGAATTGATGACTCTTATTAGCAATACTAATATTTTCCAAGATGTTCATTTCTGGCTAATATTTTGAAGATGTTACAGTAAAGCTTGAAAAGGGGGATAAAATAAGAAATAAAAATCACTGTAAAAGATGACAAAAGCATTGATTTTATTTATTATGCTACTATCGTCTATAAATGAGGGAAATGCAAGGGTGAGAGTGAGACTGTGAGACCGATGAAGTGATCTTATGCATGCAGACGAACTTTGCAGAAGTCTAGGAACTTTGAGATACCTCTTCGACGGGTGTATTGTATACTGTATACACGTACATGTCATCTGCATATTATTATATAGTCATGTTGACTCCATACTCCCGTCCTATAGATTCTGTCTTCCGCGCTTCAAATCGGAAAATAAAAGATAAAACATGGCCAAGGGTAAAGATGTCGGTTGTGTTCGAAACAGTCTTGAACAAACCGCCTGTCACCATCTCAGCCCAAATTGAATTGAATAGATATTGGGTGGGCTGGTCTCACCCAGATTCATTCCTATTATTTTCCAAATTGTTTCCAGATTCATCCCAATCAAATTTGAAAATTCTCTATTTATTGGAGTGAGATCTATATTTATTAGATCTTGTTAGAATTAATATAAAGAAATTAAAGATGGTTTTTTGATATGGTAGTAGAGTCTTCGTGACCAAACGAAAAGATTGAGATAACTAATAAACATTGAGTCTCATTCACGAGTTATAATTTTTAAGTGCAGTGGTTCTTTGATACCATTTAAGTAAAATGAAAAGGGTCAATTCACTTCCCATTTTGGTGGTAAATGACTCTTTTCACGTGTATATAACATAGCACACACACTCTCTTGAACCAAAAGAAAGCTTGAGGTCTAAGGATGAGATCTTCATTTCCTTGTAGCATTACATTTACAATATGGGCCATGGTTGGTATGATTAACTATGGTGGGATAGAAGGAAGGGAATATGCTAAATTGGACGACCAAGATTTGAATAAACCTCCTGCGCCTGTCACTACCTTTCAGGTTCAGAATATTCAGAATTTGTTTCCCCACTTTTTTGTCATTCAAGTTAACATTTTTTTAATTAAATTCCGTTCTTTCTTTTTTTCTTGGTCATCAGTATGACAATGGCGACATTGTGGATTGCATTGATATCTACAAGCAGCCGTCTTTTGATCACCCCTTATTGCGAAATCACACAATCCAGGTAATTATTTTTGATTTAGATGCGAGTTCTAACCTTTACAAACTAAAAAGAAAATAAATTATTCATCTGCTGCCACTGCAGATGGAGCCCAGTTCTTGGATGAAAAGGAAACTAGTGGTACTACTACACCAGGTGAAATCATCTGGCAATTCTGGATCTAGAGGTGGAAGAATGAAGAGGAGAGGCGGCATGGATTGTCCTTGTCCGAAAGGAACAGTTCCGATCCGGAGAACCACAACCGAGGAGCTCAGGCAAGCCAAAACTACCAACAAACCCCTACTCCCTTTAAGTGATCAACCCCAACTAGAGCACCACGTACTTCACTACACTTTTCATTAGTTCGTTTCGTTTAAATGTTTCATTATCAAAAACCGAAATTTCACCTCCAAATCGGTCGACATGAGCTACCACCCGGTGGAGAATTCTGATTTTGTGTATTAAAATCCGAAATCCTAACCGCCCCAATAGCATGGTCGTTCTTAGCTGATTGAACTTATTTGATTGATTGATTGATTAGTATGCGACGGCGGGGACGGATGGAGGGCCGGGTCAGAAATTCTATGGTGCCACAGCATTTATAAACGTATACAATCAGACGGTTACACAGAACCAATTCAGTGGAGGTGGGGTGTGGCTCTCCAACATCATCAATGACCAACCTAACGGCATTCACTATGGTTGGCAGGTAATTAAGTTTCTCATTGTGCCTCATGAGATCGATAATCAGTTCGATTCGTCGCTGTACCTTTCTCTTTTTGGTCTCCCTAGTGTCCTCACTGTTTCTTCCGGGATCTTTCAGGTGAATCCTACATTATATGGGGACAGCCAGACCCGAACAGTTGCCATGTGGACTGTAAATAACTTTAAACTAGTGATCAAAGTCTAGAATAAAATGGTATGTTAATGTTAGTAATTTCTTGCAATGTTAATATTGTAATATTTGTTGGATGCAATTGCATAGGCTGACAACGAAGGGAAGACAGGATGCTATAATCTTCTTTGCCCTGGTTTTGTCCAAGTTAGCCCTAAGCATCCTCTAGGCGACCCAATCATACGCCAATCAGCCTACGGTGGGGAACAGTTCTCGATGGTGGTCCTTATTGTTAAGGTAATTTCATGCCCAAGCATTGTCAGTCTCTTGGTCGAAGGGTAGCCGAGAGAACGAAAAACCAAAACTGTAATAATGTGGTTTTTGTTATAATGCATGAATAGGACAAGAAGACAGGGAACTGGCTGGTGGTGGAGAATATGGATGATGCAGGACAAGTTGTGCTTGGTTACTGGCCAAAGGAGTTATTCACAAGTTTAGCAGAATCGGCTGGGCAAGTGCAGTTTGGAGGTGAGGCGTATAGCCCTCTGAACGAGCCATTCCCATCAATGGGGAGTGCTCATTTTGAGCCACCAGATTTTCAAAAGACAGGCTATGTTTCTCATATCCAATTTGTTGATTCTGATGCCAAACCTTTCGATCCAACCAATGTTCCGATGACCACCTCCGCCGATTGCCCCAACGTTTATGGAGTCCAATATCTGGGTTTCGTTGACGATTCCAGGCAATTCTCTGCTCAGTTTGGTGGACCTGCAGGTGCAACATCCTGTTAGTTAAGTTGTCCCCTATTTTGTATGCTCAGTTGTAATCTCATTTCAGCACTCCAAAAAACTATTTTATATGAAATGAATTATTTTAGTATATGATACCAGATCCAGATCCATGTCATGTGAAATATAATAAAATCAGTAAGAAAAGTTCCAACAAATTGATCCTAAACATCTTGTGAAATGTAAAGGATTTTGTATTTATCGAAGTGAAGCCTGCAGGACATATGAAACTACTTACCAGTACAAACATTACAACACTACAACATGTCTAAGCAATAGGCGGGAGCAAAACGATTTATCGGTTCACGCATTCAAGACTTCATTCATCCATGATCAAGAAAACTTGCCGAATAGCGCTCAATAACTTAAAGCTGTGATTGATCGATGGCCCTGGTCATAGGACAAACATCCTATGATCCAGACCGTATTGAAGATACAGGTTACAGACCACCAGCAGAATATTCAAATTTGTTCAAATCCATTTATTGGTCCACAAACTAAATCTTAAAGCGAGTATAACAAGTGTATTCTAGACTTGGACAGTAAACTAATATGTGACGCTACGTTCACAAAATACATTCACCCCAGGACCACATTCTTGCCATTTTCTTTTAGATTCTCTCCCTGATGTGCAATTCCATATCCACAAAAGCCCAAAGCATTACTCCTCCTTGGAGTCACCACCAGAATGAGTTTCCACAGCCGCTTGAGCTGATGGACCATCTTCACCATGCTTCGCAGCCTCACTTTGCAAAGCTTCTTTTACTTCATCTGAGGAGGCTTCATCAGTTTCTGGAACTGTCTTCTTTATTGTTCCAACCTTTACATACTTGCTCATGAACTTGTACTCCCAATCCTGCAAGGCTTCCATCTCAGAAGGACCAAGGCCAGAGGTATCCCCAGTTAAATCTATCTCTTCAAAAGACATCTTTGCAAGAGCTCTGCTGGCATCCTTCCCGGCAAACAATGCATAAGGTCCACCAGGTCCATAAAACATCCTACAGACAAACTAGAGTTTCAGTACAAATCTATATAACAGGGTAAATAAAAGGCTGCACTAGAGAAAAGTCCACTAAATCTGATTTCCAATCCTGAGAGGTGAACAAGTTACAAGACTGTCTTTGTAAAGTGCTTATATCAACTAAGATCTCTTGTCAATTACTACAGTAAAATCAACTGAAAAGGTCGATGTTTTTGATCTTTTACCTTATATGGGTAACACGAGGCCTGAAGTAGTAGTCGTAAATTACAAATTAAATTCCATAGACCTTAGAGTTCATCATTATAAATTAATAGGTCAAGCAGATGATGGACATTAGAGACTAGCAATATGATATCGATTAAAAATCAATATCAAGCCACAAAGTATAGCAGTTGTAAGGTACTGATCATATAGAATAACATGAATCTAAAGCAGTTATTCATAGAACACAGATAAATAAGACATTAGGATGAATACTGAAGTGGTTGGGGTAGAAAGTGTAACATTGCGACTTTACATGCCACGATTCATATTGTAGGCAATGTTTCCCATGCACTGCCAATGCATTCCACATCTAAGTTTGATGATTGATTGGCACTCACAAATTGCCATATCACCTCATTCACATGACATACTATGAAAGAAATTCTACCTGACATACTATGAAAGAAATTCTACCTTTGTTCATGATTCACTTTGAGGTTCATTTAGAAGTGCATGCGTAATGGGACTATCACATTAGTAACTATACACAAAATAGAAAACTTCTTCCACATTTTAAGCTACAGCTCACTCTTCCAGTGGCAGTAAATGATCTACCATTCACTTGTTCAGCACATGATGGGGTCAATCCCTAACTTCTGATTACAGAAATGCAAAATCAACAGCAATCCAAGATACAAAAGCTATGCTAAATCATTGCAATTACAGACCATGTCATCTAGAGATTTTACATTTGAAAAGAAAATGACAGCCTCGACTCACAGTCTATTCAATATGATGGAAGCTAATCAAACATACATCATTCAATCCCTGTAACTTAATAACAACAATAACAAGTATATCACCATACCAACTACCAGTTCATATCAACTTACAAGAAAGATGCACCAAAATGTTAAACACAGTAAAACTTTTAGAAAACATCAAAATGAATCCATTAAATATACAGGAACAATCCACAGCAGCATCTGAATTTTTTTCAAAAGTTTAGGAATTGAACCAAGAAAAGCAGCATCTGTTGTCAAATGTCACAAGGGAAAAGGTAGGTAACCAACGGAACAGAGAGCATCATAAAAGCAGAAAAGGGAAGCAAGCTGAAGACAAAGTCATTTACTTGAATCAAAAGAAAATCTGAAATGAAGAAAAAAAAAAACAAAGGAAACACAATTGGATAATCACCATAGAAAGAAAAGCTACAGCACTCGTTGACCACACTCTAAACAAACAAGCCCAAAAAGAAAGGAACCAACTTTAGACATACCCAGAAGAGAAAAAGTATACCTGCTCTGGGAGACATCGTAGATCTGACCCTTAATAGCCATGAGCAAAGGCTTTTTGGGATCAGAGCCATCGTACTGTTTGAGGTCCTCTTCAGTGACCTCGCCGAGCTGAACAGGAGGAGGAAGAGGCTGCATCTGCTCCTCAAATCCCCTAGACCTCACCTGATTATGATGATCGGAACCCCCAAAAAGGCCCGAAACGACATAGTACAGAGCCAAACCCAAAGCCACAACTGTGAAGAAAGTGGTTGGGGAGAGGCCTGTGTAGGTCGTGATTGCTTCCTTTAAAGTCTCCCATAGTTGCAAAGCCATGGCTTTATGTTTATCTTCTTCAGAGTTCAGAAGCAGAGAGAGTAGAGTAGAGAGACCGAGGTCCGAGAGAGACTACAGAGATATTTATATCACGGGGTTGGGTCCGACCTGAAGATGGTCAATCTGTCACTCCCTTCCCCTGCGTCTGGTCACTGGTGAGAGAAAAAAAAGTATGCGCCATACCACACCACCCCACCAACCCACACCACAAAAAGAAAAAAAGAAAAACAATTACTCATTTTTTATGTCTTTAAAACTTTACGACATTACCTATATAATTTTTTTAAAGATATAATTTTAACATTTTTATTAATTAAAATATTCAGAAAAAGGTAAAAAAATCATAAGAACATGCAAATTTGAGATAAGGAGAAAGTTTACTTCACTAAAAATATTTTAAAAATAAAAATTATTAAAAAAACTATTAAAAAGAAAAAATTTTAAAAAATGAAAAAAGTATATAAACTATTTTTTTTTTACATATCCTAAATACTAGCACTATATTTGTTACATTTTTAGACAAAATACTATTTTTTACTATTTTATTTAAAAAATTTAATTATTATAAAGGTTAAAATTATATTTTTTTAAAATTCCATGATTGTTATTGCAAGCTTTTAAACTATAGGAGTTAAATAATTTTTTTTGTACGTAATTTATCCTTCTAAATTAAGAACACTCATACAATTATTAGAGGTTTGTTAAATTTTTTTGTTTAGATTTTGTAAATATTGGAACATAATTATTTTTAAAATTATCTCCGTTTTAAAACATAAATTTGACAAATTATTTGCTCTAAAGTTTTTTACTTTTTTTTTTTATTTTGAGAAAATTATTTCAAATTTTGTTGTCCTTTTTTTTTTAAAAAACTTATGATTTCCCCTACTTTGCCCGTTAAATTATGTTAATCGTAAAATTTAAAAAAAATGTCGGCACATAAAGCTGGCTAGTTAATGCATATCCTATTTATGAAATAAATCATTAATTCGAGATTATGAATTTAATGTGTGGTATTATTAATTAATAATATAATAATTTTTAATAAAAAATATTTAGGTAAAACTTAATTTATTAGTTTAGAAGTTTTTATTTTTAACTCTAGGAGAAGAAAATACAATTTCTCCATTAATCATCGACTCATGGGTTATGGAGTAAAATGAGAGTATTCAATTTTTATTTGTCGCCTAAACATTATCTTTTGAGGTTTAGGCTACTTTGTCCTAAAGTAGGCATTAAAAGCACATATGATTTGTCAAGGAGGTGGCCAAAATGTTAGGCTCAAGTTAATGAAAGGAACAACTTGGGGTTCCTATTGGTGAGGTGAGGTGTAAGTAGGTAGCCCAATCCCTTAAGGCGCGGGATGCTAAGCATTAAAAAACATGTGTGAAGTGTGATTATGGTTTGTTGTTTCTTTACATTACCAGAAACAGGCGCGAGTTTGTGCATCATGCCGGAGCCCGACTAGCTATTTACAGGAATATCACTTTGAAGGTGAATTGTTGACTGGGAAGTGACTTGTCCAACTTTAATCAAGGTCTCAAGTTCGAGTTTTAACAATGAAAAAAACCATACTGGGAGAGTCACCATCCTTAGGAGCCCACGAAATTTAAACGACACAAGTCTCAATTGAGACAACACTCGGCCATTACTATATATCTAGAGCCTGTTTTTCTTTGTTGATGCAGGCAACCAAGAATGTCTGGGAAATTCGAATTATTCATTTAGACAAAACACTAAGAACAAATATTAATCGTTTTGTTCACCATATATACATTAAGGTGCGGTACAAA